>CM063603.1:9239094-9724365 GCA_032356905.1 Salix exigua
CTAATGTTTTTTTTCTTTTCCTCTTTCTTTTCTCTTTCAACATCTTAATTCTCGTCATCCCTTCTAAAAATCAAATGTCGCTAATTGTTGTTTACTTTAATTTTGATCTTCATTCTTTTGATTTCTATTTGTTTTGTTTTTAATGTTTTATGAAATTTCTTTTTATTTTTGATTTCATCCTTGTACATTTTATTTCATTTAATTTTTTTGAATGATGTTTTTATCCTTTTCTTGATTTTTTTTTGTTACAATTCACCCTTGAACATTTTGTTTCATTTAATATTTTATTGAATTTTTATCATTATTGCTTTTATTGTCATTTTTTTAAATTTATTTGATTTTTTAATTTAGTCCTTAATTACTTTCTTCGATTTAGTTCTTATACCATAAGTGGTCTTATGATTTGGATCACTGATTTCAAAGATTATCTTTATTTAACACCATTATTTTTTAGGTCATTTTTTTTTCAATTTTATCATCGGATTATCTCAATCTCATATCCTAGGTTTTGAGATAATGGAGATAACTCGAGTTTGATTTTTTTTATTTAATCATTTGATATCAAATTATTGGACCTTAAACTTTGGTTTTTTTTTTTTTGCTTTCGTCTCTATGGGGTTTTTTTTCACTCATTTAATTTCAATCTTTTTTTTTCTAGGTTTTTTTTTTAAAATAATATTGATTTTATATCACAAGTCATGGGTTAGTCAAGTTATCTCGAGTTGACTTGATTCTCTTTCATTAGTTTTTTTTTTAATTTTTTTTTAATTTTTTTTATTAGAATTGATATTTTTTATTTCATGATTTGATATCAAGACAATGTTTTTTTTTATTATGATAGGGTTGTGCTTTAACAAAATAATTTTCCCCTTCAAAATTTTTTATTTACTAATGTCAAAAATAAAATAAAAAATATTTTACTGTATTTTTGAAAGAAAAAACATTTAAAAATAATAATAATTGCTATAATACTAAAAACTATCTAATTTATCGGCCCTTAAACTTTAAGATTTGTTTTTGAGATTTTTTCAAACTTATATTCCATGTCATGTATGAGACAAGAAAGCAAAAACATTGAACAATATTATTTAAAAAAATCATTCAAAAAATAAATAAAAAGATAACTATCTAGTATTATTCTAAAAGGACATATAATGTTTATTACAATTACAATAAAAGCTAAAACAGGTCGGTTATTCACTATTCACCAACTATTCACACACACTCATTTCTACTATAAACTGGATATATGCTTCGCTGCCTCGTTGCCTGCTTCTCAAAATTCAACATTTCGCGCTGTGTAGATTTCAATTCAACGTGTACTGGAGTAGTTAAAACATCACAACAATAGCTAAATTAAAACGATTCACAATATTCACAATTTTCCCTTTCCTCTCCTGTGAATATTCACACCCGAACCGGTTCACAATTTAGCAATAAATACAAAATTCCCTACTTCTTTACTAAAATTCTAAACCTACCCGCCGCCCCCCTTTCCCTCAATATTCTGAATTCTAAAATCCTAAACCTAGCCGTCGTTGCCCCCACCCCTTCCTTGAACTAATAGCTTAAAGGTCAACATTTTGGCGAAATCATCACCTCCTTTTTTCAGCCTCAAGAAAGCACGAAAAGCTTTTTGCATTTGCTTAAGATTTGTGGGTTCAACGACTGAACTCATTTGTTATTCCTTCAGTATCCTCACTCCTCAATTGATGTCCTTTCCATCCATCGCACAGATCATTCACAAAAATAAAACCTGTTATCTTCTTTTTAGATAGTGTAGCACCGGGACATTCTTATTGGATTTCTATGATTGAGACAAGGTTATTGCAGATAGATAGAGATTGTTTGAGGCAGCTAGTTGTTTACAAAAAGGTATGTTATATGATCTCTTTCAAAGTGGGTTGATATGGCTTCCATGCTTTTCGATTTGGTTCTTGAAAGCATTTCTAGGCAATTTCTTATTCCACGATTATGGTTTATTCTTATTAGCATGTTTTGGGGTCTGTCAACTGTACAAAGTTTTATGTGATGACACATTTCTTCATCATTTAATAGTTAATAACATCGCTCCTGCTGATACAACTATCTCTAACATTCTTGGTGGCTCTGTCAAGCTCTTGACCACCAGGTCTGCTCCCTTTTGCTTTTCTTTTAGTTTATATTAAAAAACAAGAGGAAATATTGGATTTTCATTAGTTTTTGTTGTTGTTTTTGGGGTTGTAGGTGTGTTTTGGCAGAGCTGAAAAGACTAGGGAAATCTTATTCTTAATCTCTTCAGGTAGTTAATAAGCTTATGATTGCAGGTGTGTTTTATGGTGTAAAAAGGCTTTATCTTTTGGGTTTTTGATGCTGAATTTAATGGGTTTGTGGATTTATGAAATTGGGTTGTAGAGATTTTATTCTTTTCTAGGCTTGGTGTGATTTTGAAGTTAAATTTTAATGGCAGGTGTGATCATGAACAAATGAAGAATGCAAAGGGTTGCATTGTGGAGATTATTGGAGAAAATAACCTGGACCACTTCTTTGTTGGTACTCAGGATACTGACATGCGGAAAAAGTTTCAGGAGGTTAGTTTATTTTTATTTTAAATAATTTTACATGATTTTTGGTGGTTAATGGATTGTTTATCCCTTAATTATTTATCAAGCCTTTTCAATTCTCTCTCATCTCGAAAGAATTTGACCATAGGAATTGAATCCAAAGGCCCTCGCTTTCCTTCACCTGGGTTCACTCTCTCTCTTTAATATCTCCATCTCCATCTTCGTCCAAAGTTTGTGTATTTTTTTTCCATTTTTTATATTTTCAAGTAATTATATTTTGATTCTTTTTTGTACTTTTTGACGTCTAATGGAAGATGATGTTTCAAAGCCATTTCGAAGAGTATCAATGCAAACTCAAAAGATTGCTCCAAAATGGTGATTGCACTTGCCAGCAATGATAACAAAACTCAGGTTTCTGATATTTTATTGAACAATTTTTTTTTTGTCATTATTTGAACTATTAAATAAGAGAGTTATGAATTGGAGTTTTGTTTTTAAATGAAAAGATTTATTTATTTATTTATTAATGTTTGGCTAATTTGAGAAAGATATTAGTTATTGGGGCTTTGTTTTAATAGGGAAGATCAAAGCTTTTTGTTGTTTTACTTATGTTTCGTTGATTTAAATAAGATTCTTTTTTAAGGCAATGATTGCTAGACTTGAAGCATTGGAGAATGATTATATAGGGATGAAAATAGTAGAAACAGTCACGATGATGATTTTTGACGCGCTTCGCGCCACACCATCCCCCATGGATTTGGGAGAGACAACGGCGTGCGGTGAAAATAAGGTTGTTTATAGCCGTCAAATTTACGACTATAATTCTAAAGAGTCGCCACCTAGCATTAAGGTTACTAGGAACCTATTGGTCTGCGAGAGTCTGGATAAGGAGACTTGTTGTGCAAGGGGAAGACGTATTACTCCTAGTGCACCCTACCTAAAGTAAGCTGCATTGTTGTTTGATTGTTTCTTTCTAGGTTATAATTTTTACATTATATTTTCAAAAAAAACTTATTATTTTCTGTGGGTGTATTTTTACAATGTAATTTTACACCGCAGTTATAAGTTTTTTTTTATCTATGGATGTACTTTACAATGTAATTTTACATCGAAGTAAAAATCTTTTTTTATTTGCAGGTGTACTTTACAATGTAAATTTACACAACAAAAAAAAATAAAAAATTGTTAAATTATTTTTGACATTTTGGCCGAATACCAATGGATAATCGCAAACTGGTTACGATATCCAAATTTTTGTTTTAAAAATATGGAGAAATATAAAACATATTTTTTTACGAAAAATACAATTAGAAAAGCTTTGGAATCCGACCGTATGCACAAAAACACATTTTATATTTTGATTTTTTTGTAATAATATATATATCTTTCAAAAATATTTTAAAAAGTATTTTATTTTTATTTTATTATTTTATTATTTATTTATGGGCTAGGTTGTCAGCCACAGTGGGCTGACAACCCAGCTTGAAGGGGGACTGGCTTCTGGCTTGGATGGGCTGGAAGCCTAGTCAATTTTAGGTTAGGTCGTTAGTCCGCATGACTGACGACCCACTTTCTTTGGGTTGGGCTTCCAGTCCTCACAGGCTAGAAGCGCATCTCCCTTATATCTTGACTGGCCCACTCCCTCATGACTCACGACCCACTTTCTTTGGGCTGAGCTTCCAGTCCTCACGGGCTAGAAGCCCATCTCCCTTAGATCTTGCCCGACCCGCTCCCTCAAGCCCAGCCTGCATGAACTGTGGGACACGTCCCACTGCATGCAGCACCAAAACGAGGGAGAAGATGAATAGTGAATTTCCGACTTTGATGGAAGATGTATCTGCTAGCACCGTTGGGTAGAGGAGATCGAGGTAATGATTCCTGTCATGGTGGCGTTATTGGAGGTGGTCTGTGGTGGCTAGTGTAAGCTTCTGAAGTCGTCGGGGAGTATGTCACCGTTCCTGCCACTGTCTTTGCCCCTCGCCTAAGAACATTTTTCTTTTTTTTTGTTTTTCCTTTCCTCTCTCACGTTATTCTTTCTTCTTCCCCCTTATCTCTTCTGTTTTCAAACTCTCCTCTGTGACCTTGGCTCAATCTCCTCTTTGTCACTTTTTCTTCTTCTTCTTCCCTCTGCAGATTTTTCTTTCTTTCCCCCCTTTTATTTTGCAGGTTTTTCCCCAGAATCTTCCTCCTTCCTCCATGTAGCGTGCATGGTTTATTTATAGGAGATTTGGTTGGCCACGGTGGCTGCTCGTCGGTGACATGGTGGCCTGCAGAGGACGTGGTGGCTGCTGGTTGGCGCTGGGCTGTTGGCTGGTCGATGGGCGGTGCAGGCGGCTGTCGGGGAGAGGTGTAAAAAGTGGCGATCGATGCAGTTTGATCCTTCAATTTATGATTGTTTCAATTGCATCCTCAATTGGTTTTAAACTTTCAATTTTGTGCAATTGTACCGCTAGCAGAATTTCAAATTAACCTTAACTTTTGCGCGTCTTTTTCATTTTAGTCCTTCTCTTTTGGTTTGTGCATTTTAACCCTTAATTGACTATTAAATTTTCAATTGTTTCCAAATTAACCCTTAATTTGTGCAATTAGCTTGAAAACAATTCAATTTAATCTTCAAAAATTTTGATTTTCTTAATTAGGCCCGAATTAAACTAGAGAATTCAATTTTTCATCAATTAAGCCCTAAATAAAATTAATTTGACCAAATTAAAGTATAATTATGTCCTTGCACTTAATTATATTCTTCAATTGGACCCTAAATTAATTCTCAAATATAACAATACTTTAAATTAGCCCATGATTATATCAAATTGGCTTATTTAAAATATAATTATGATTTTTGACTTAATTTTTACTTTGAATTTGTATTTTATCTTTATTTTCGGGCGCAAAGAAGATATGATTCGGCTTAGGAAATATTCAAAAAATTTCACTATGATTTTCCACTAACGCCAACCTTTTTATTTTATTTTTGTTATTTTTATTTTATTTTATTTTGGGGAGTAACCCAAAAATTGGGTTACAACAGGGAAGATCGAAGCTTTTTATTGTTTTACTTATGTTTCATTGATTTAAAGAAGATTCTTTTTTAAGGCAATGATTGCTAGACTTGAAGCATTGGAGAATGATTATACAAGGATGTAAACAGTAGAAGTTGTTGATGATGATGAAGCTTCTCTTGAAGATGACGATATCAGAGTCTCTCATTCATTTCTCTCTTTTGTGTTTTTTTTCTGTCTTGAGAAAACCTTGGTTGCATTATCCATTGGTATGCTTTGCTTTGTATAGTTTCAAGTTAAAGAGAATGTCCTTTGCTGCATTGAAGGTGTGCAGTGTTTTCTATGTATGGTATGTTTATGTTTTACCCTATCATTTTTTCTTTTGCATGAATTATATATAGCTAGTCGGTTTTGTTTATTAGTATTCACAAAGAAGTTTGTTGTGTGTATCTTTTTCCTGTTATTTTTTTCATCGTGTCAGTTATCTATTTTACTGCATCTTTTGTTTCGACAAGACAAGTTTCTGGCACTTAACTATTTTGATTGAAACATGTCCCTTTTTGTGAATTTGTTTTTCAATAATGTTATGCAAAGCTATGTCCCATATTTATGATTAATTACCTTTATTTTAAAATATTGAAACATGTCCCTTTTTGCAAATCTGTTCTCTAATGATTTTTGCTTAGCGTGCATTTATTTAAAAAGTTTTGAACTTGACATTTTTATCATCAATCCTAAACCAACATTTGAATCTTTGAATGAGGAGAATGAGAATCCTTCTTAAAATTCCTTCCAAGTTATTGTCACAAGTAGTGGTAGTTTGATGGGATTGAATAGCAAAGTGCACGTTGATCATATTGTTTACTTCTTTTAGCTGTATTGTTTTAAAGCATTCTTTGATCTCCATTGCAGTCTATATACAAAAGAAGCAGAAAGACACAAAGCGTAAGACTCGGCAAGTAAAAGCACTTGAGAATGCTAGGAAAGCCCCAAGAAATTTCCTTGAGCTCTTACATGAGGTATGAATGGAAACGTTAAACATATATTAATTGTATGAATAATAGGTCTAAATGGAAACATGCAAACCTGAAAGATTTGTTTCCTCATATTCCATCATATATGAGGGCAACAGTGGGAACTCCAAGCTCTACTTGTAGTGGGCATTTCTGCATTGTTTGTGAGTTCATTTCCAATTATACATGTACGAAGTATGAAATGTGTTTTTGTTCAATCTGATGCCAAAAGGTACGTGATGATACCCCTTTCCTGAATTTTTTTGCCTCATTGGTAAGACCTAAGTGGGCCCTTTTTTTTGTAGACAAAAGACTTCACCTCCATAATCTCACTTTGATATACTAGAGCTATTTATGGATTGTGCCACTCTGATTTTCAGTATGTGTGGATATAAGCAAAGAGAGGCTTTATTCTCCATTATTCTCCGGACATGTACATATGTTTCGCTTGATTCAATCAAATGACCAATGGTATATTTTGATTCCTTCTACACAATTTTAGCATTTGTCTTCCTAGGTTGCTCCGTGTTATTAGATCATTTTGGATATTTAGTCAATATTTGTTACTTTGTTGAAACGTGTTCTTGAAATTTTTCTTATTTGGTTTTTGCTTTAAATTATTTTCTTCATTTTTTTGAACTGTTTTGATGGGTTTATATAAAAAAACTTTCAAAATAATAATAATAATAATATTATAATGATTTTTAACCAAGAAAAAACTTTCAAAAATAACTAAATAACTACTGCAATAATATTAGGCACTGCCTAAAAATCTATCTCTATTTCCCATGTGAAAACATAATCTTTTTTGTAATTTCAAGTGAAGGATTATTTTGATGTTTTTCATTGGGAAATAAAGGTTGCCCTTGAAAACCAAACCCAAACAAGCGTTTACATATTGCATCATATTGCATCATTTCTGATATTTTTGCCTTCATGTGACTAGAGTTGACTCTTTTGGTTCTAGATCATTAGTTACGGACAATAAAAATAAATGGAGTTGATTTTTCAACTTCTAAGAATTTGAAAGATTTTTCTTGAAACAAACACTATGCAGAAACGTACCAAATCAATTTCTTAATGTAACATAATTCTATTAGGGACATAACTATTACTAAAATTTAAATGAGGTCTTTGATTTAGACAGATTTAAACAGTAATGAAATGATTTTTATTGTTCATATATACTCAGAGCCACCGTGATTTTTAGCCTTTTATTTGGGGATATTTTTTATTTTTTTTATATTTATGTGCATTGTAAAATAATCATAATATCTATAAGTAAGACAAAACAACATAGTAATCGCTGAGAGCATTAACGAGTTAAATATAAAATACCTCTATATAATATAAAACTGCATAGTAAATGTCGTGGTAAGTAAGGTTATTGTTCTTTTTTTTAAATAAAAAAATACGCATATACCTTCATATAAGATAAAATCCAAGAGTTGTTTGAGGTGTAGTGGTAATTTATCATTGTTTGATTATATATTTTGGTGAGATACTATTTGCACGTTGTCGTATGTGCCATCCGTTTTGCGTCACGTAGATTTTGTGCAACGCATGTTGTGTTGTCTGGCATATAAAAACCACATTGGAGTCTAGAATTATTCTCCTTCATGTTCTTTTTCTTTTGGTACAACGCGTGTGGTTCCAAGGTGGCTAGAGACGTATCGGTGGTCACTTGAAATTTTTCCCCCCTTTTCTTTCCCTTGCATACAAAAATACATGTAAGACCATGTTTATTGGGTTTTCATTGTAGTTCATGATCTTTCCATTATTTTGTATGGTTCTTATTTTGTTATATAAATTTTGATTGATTTCAATTTTGTTATTAAATGAAAATTGACTATATATTGTAGTTTCATATCAATCTTCAGTCTTTTAATTTTTCGATTGGTTTTGAATCCTTAATATTTTATATATCTAAGTTTTAATTTGTTTCAATGTTATCCTTCAATTCAAAGTGATTATATATTTTAGTTTCCTTCCAATTCTCAGTCTTTTTATTTCCAATGGTGTTAAATTCTCTAGTTTTTTTAATACTAAAAATTAGATCTGTTTCAATTTTGTCCTTTAAATTAATTTATTAAGGTAATACAATTTTAATAATTAAATATTAAAGAAACCAATTACAATACATACAAAATCAATTAGTTTTCTATATGAAAAAACTCAGCGCAATAGTATGTATACAATTATATAGGTCAATGGGTGAATTAATTGCAAACATAACTCTTGATATTAAAGTGTAAAATGATGATTAGTCAGTATTTAAAAATTTCAAAACCTAATTATATATTTTTTTAAATCAATTAAAAGATAAAAATAAATAAATAAAAATAAATATTATTAGATTTTAAAAAATTATTTGACTTGAAGAATAAATAAAAAGAAAAAAAAGAATAATAAGCCGAACAATTACGACACACCCAACCGCCAACGAATGCCCAATTGACTACAAGAAAAAAGAAGTAATCTCTAATTTATTTCATCAATTGTATTTTCTTATAAACTAATTATAAAATTATCAAATCAATTAAGACACCAAACAATCAATCAATTGCAGTTTTGCAACCTATAAATTAAATAAAATCGACACACAATAGCACTCAACCAGAAATAATCCATCTTTGATAGATTTTAGCGGTTGTAATTTTGCTATCTATCGGTTAAATTGTTCGTTGCTATTAAAATAAACTCAACCATAAACAAGTTGGACACAATAATTTTACTAATTAAATATTAAAATAATCAATTATAACATGCATAAAATTAATTATTTTTTCTGATAAATAAAATTCTATCGCAACGCACAATCAAGTTCACTCATTAAATTCCTATTAAGGTGGTGTAGTGGAAGTGGAAATCCAAATGGCAACAAGTATGAAGAGAGAAGTCTTTCTGGTCTCCTTAACGGCAACAAACAACTTCATCGGGAACTAATTCTTGAATTAATTAAGAAAAAGAAATCGATATTATTCTATTCTATTGTATTCCCCCTAATCCTCCTCTCCTCTCAGTGCATTGCATGCCTTGCCACTCTCCTCCTGGAATCAATTCAGAGTGACGCGTGCAAAGAAAAGGAAAACATATTAATGTGAAAGGACCCATCTAGGGTTCATGAGAGTTGTCCTTCCTGCAGCCCACGCACAAAAAGGGAGTGCTGTGCTGTGCTGTTGTTTCATAGTGGACGCTCCTTCGTTTACAAGCTGGCGCTGAGGACTGCTTCTTCCACACCCTTTTCATTATTTTCTTTATCTTTCATTGTACCATACCAGAACAAAATCAAATAAACAAAATATTAAAAATAAAAATATCTTTAAAATTCTAAAATATTACAAATTATAAATTTAGAATTAGAGAAAATCTTAATTATAAATTTAAAAGTTTATACATGTATTTAATTAAACAAATCAAGAATTCTTTTGTGAAACAATAATAAATTATTAAACCTGATTTATATTAATCAAAATTAACCAATAATTTATATCTCAAATCATAAATTCAATTAGATTCAATCACTTTTTATATAATTTTTCAAGTATTAGATGGCCTCCTGTAATTATAGAAATCAACCATCGAATCTAATAAAGCATTTATAAAAAGCAGGTCCATTTGTCAAAAGCAACAACAAGATCATTAAACAAAATCAAAACGTTATCACTCTTTGAAATTATTACAAAATCTCTCACTCTCATTTCACACTCTTTGACTGTCCTTTCTTCCTTCTTCTTTCTTTCACCGTCGAGGGAATGAACCCATCTAGCGATTTCAGCTACTTTTCTTCCTCCACCGCAACATTCACTCTTTTCATAATGACCATGTCACCCCTACATGAACCACTGGAATCCCCATCAAGCCCCCCTCCCCCAAATCCAAATCCATCGCCCAATCAAGCACTGAAACAGTGGGTGCAATAAATAGTGAGAAAGAAAAGCTGAGAATGAATGAGGCCTTGATGGGTATGCTTCTAAGGCTTGTTTCAGGACCTAGGGTTGATCCAACGGTGAGAGAAGCATGAAGGAAAGTCAGCCGTAGGATTGTGGGGTTGATTTGAGAGAGAGGACTGAGGAAGAGAAAGTTAGGGATTTGATTTGAAATTTTGATTTTTGAGAAGAAATGAGTTGGGAAACGTTGATATTTTTCGTATATACCGGTATTTAGAACGATATAAAAATAATATTGTTTTATATATTTTTTTCTATCAAAATGAAACAGTATCAATAAACTGATTGCAGTAAATAAATAAACCACAGTCACCTTTTCTTTTTGTCAAGGCATCACACGCCATCGAATTTTGATTGTACGGCCATGAGATGTCCATGCTTTAGGCTTATAATGTGGGCCAGCTGTGTGCCACAATAAGCTCCTTTTTTGATCCGTGTAGGCCATGCTTTCGAGCGAAAAACAAAAAGAAAATCATGAGGCGATGCTCCTTTCATCCCCTTTGTTTTATCGTTGATGACCATCAACATTTGCTGTGCTTTGTTGCTTTATTACATGGAAATTAAAATAATGCAAGCTGTAGCTGCCTGCTTTCACCAGTGCTTCATCATGTTTAATTTTGTTAATCATGAAACCGGTGCTGTCTTTTTAAACCATCGCATTCTCTAGTATCTATGAAAACAGAATTATAACCTGGAAGTCATTGCAGCATCAAACAAGCAAGACCCGAGCATATGGTGGGTAGAAACCTGTGCGAGAGTCTGCTAGGCCAGCTCTACTCGTTTTTGGGTCATGAATTTATTTATTTTTGAGGTCCATTCCCTCCTTTAAGAGGAAAGATGAAGAAATCGTGGATTTTATTTGCTGAATAATGGATTCAATTAAATCGGTGGAAGAAGGTTTCTTCAAGAAAACTATATATGAACATCTTTTTTTAATATTTGATTTTGAGGTGCATTGAATTAGTCATATACATACATATATATATGTATATATATATAAATATACATATACATATACATATATTAAAAAAAAAAATCAAATACCCTTGAAATGAAAATGAAGAGATGCATGTAGCCAGATGCAGGTTAATTGGTTCCCTTGCAGATTAACCTCCAAAATCCCAAGTGCATCGTCATCCATACAAGCAGATGAAAAAAGGAACATTTTTAATAGCAGTTTCTCTTCCAACAGTTCATTCATTAGCACTGGCTTCTCCTACTACAACTCTTACTGTAACTGGAAGGTTTACTCCAACCTCCATCTTCTGTTTCTTTGACATTGATGAAATAAATGCGCATACAAATTCCCAGGATCTACCACAAGCCAGCAAATATTGTTAAGATCCCAAATATAAACCAAGATAGTTTCTGATGCTATTCTTGTCGAGCTATATATTTGTGTGTTTATATTGTTTAGTGTAGAAATCATGAATTAGAGCTAAAGAAGAACCAAATACTGAAATTGCATCGTGTATTATTCTATTCTTAGCAGAAGAACATATATATCAGAAACTCCTATGATTAAGGAGAAAAATCAGAGTAAAATTACAGCCTAAAGATCTATGTTAGACCCCAAATAATTTAGTAGAAATAAGACTGATAATTCACGAATTTCCTGGCTATTCAAGGTGTGAGGGCCTCCGATTGAGGATTCTCCATTTGATGAATAAGATTGATAATTGCTTCATTATTTTGAGATCTTTAAATAGATGTTCAGTACAGATCTTCCACATCGTAATTAACTTCCCCACTAAACCTTACATTTTTAAACTGCTAATTAAATGCATGTAATTAAACTGACAATAAATTAAAGATAAATTGCAATTGAGTCCCTGACCTAGACTTAAATTGAATACTACCCTGAACTTCCAACTAATTACGGATTGCCCCCCATATAAATAGAAGACTTGGCGTTGACTAGGGTTGAATTGTAACCATAGTTGTCAATACCGTTTCAGTCGTCGTTCCAGTTTTTCGAATGGAACAGAACGTTCCGGTTTCAGAGTGTTCCGGCGTGCCGTTTCGGTGTCGTACTGTTCATATATAATTATATATATTTATATGAAAAAAATAAAATATTAATTTAACAAGCATTATTAAAATTTGAATTCTTTTTTATTTAAATTTTTTTGGTGTTTTTAAATTATTTTGATGTATACATGTCAAAAATAATTTTTTAAAAATAAAAAAAAAATAGATTTTGAACCCGGAACGGAACCGAGACGTTCCGACCGGAATTTGGCCGGAATTTCTGGAACGGACCAGAATTAAAATTGAGACGAAAACGACACCGTTTTGTCTCGGTTTTGAGAACGGAACGGAACGGAATCAATAACTATGATTGTAACATAATCCCCTTCTCAGAAAAGCTCACCCATGAGCTCGAGGTAACTTTGCCTCCTCTCCTCAGCATCGACCCATGCAACATCTTCCTTGCTAGCCCCTTTCCACTACACCAGTAGGTCCACTCCAACTCTGCTTCCTTTTCTTTTAAGCCTTCTCTCTAGTATCAACTCAGGCTTGGGATTTAGGGTTCCATCGTCCATCATCGATGGTAGCCTTGGGTTGATGTTGATTCGGTCCCCAACCTTCTTCTTCAGGCACGAGACATGGAGCACTAGGCAGGTCTTCGATTCTTGAGGTAGATCCAGCTTATATGCAACGGTACCTATTTTTTGAAGGACCTGGAAGGGCCCATAGTACCTCGGTGAGAGCTTCATGGTTTTTCTCATCACAACGGTGGTCTGTCGATAAGGGCAAAGTCGCAGGTAAACCCAATCTCCCACTTCAAACTCTCTCTGTTCTTTTTTGATCTGCATACAATTTCATTCTTGACTGACTTTCCTGTAGATTTTCCCGAGCTAAGGACAAGATGAGCTCTTGGCTTCTCAGTTCTTCGTCCACTGCTTGAACTGCTGTAGTTCCAACTTCATAAGGCAACAAACGAGGAGGTGGGTTGCCGTAGACTAGCTCGAATGGTGAAAACCCAGTGGAAAAGTGTTATGAGGTGTTGTAAGACCATTTAGCAAGGGCTAACCACTTGTGCCACTTAAGTGAAAAAATTCCTACCAAAACTTGCTTGTGAACATTGCATCTCTATCGCTTACTATACTGTTAGGTATGCCATGCAATTTGAAGAAGTTGTCCATGAAAATTTGTGTCACTGTTGTTGTTGAGTATGGATGAGTTATGGGTATGAAATTATTGTATTTGCTTAATCGATCCACCACCACCAATATAACATTGTACCCTTTATACATAGGCAACCCCTTTATGAAATCCATGCTGATATTAATCCACACATGTTTTGGTAATTGTAGAGGCTGTAACAACCCTACCTGCCTAAGATTGTATGTCTTGTTTCTTTGATAAATTTTGCATTCTTTAATGAACTGTCTGATGCCCTTCCTCATACTTGCCCAGAAAAATCCCTATTTAGCCCGTTGTAGGTTTTTTGTGACCCTATATGCCCTCCTATAGGGCTGTTATGGAAGTAAGTCATGATATGCTCTTGTTGCTCCTTAAGAGTACCCAAGTGGAGCCTTCCTTTGTAAAATAGGAATCCTCCTCTGGAATGGTACTTGAGGGTTTCAAGTTCCCCTGCTTTGTATTGTTTGACTAGCTGAATTAGTTGCAAGTCTTGGTTGTAGGCTTGATGAAGAACCTCTCACCAAGCACCTTTAGTTAGGCTAAGTGCCTTGACCTTTCCTTGTAGGGTTTCTTCTTGTGCTGGCTATTCTGGCATTCTTGAGAGTGCATTAGCTGCTTTATTATTCTTTCCATTCCTGTATTCCACACTAAAGTCAAAGCCTAGTAGCTTTGTTATCCACCTGTGCTGAAAAGGGGTCCCTATCTTCTATTCAAGTAGATGCTTGTGTGCATGATGGTCGATTCACACAATGAACCTGTACCCTAACAAATAGTGCCTCCACTTTTGTATTGCTAAGATTGGATCCAAAACCTCTTTTTCATAGGTTGATAAAAATAAATTTTTACCCTTGAGTGTTTGGCTTAAGTAAGCCAAGGGTCTTCCCTCCTGCATAAAGACATCACCTATAGCATTCTTTGAAGAATCACACTCCACTACAAATGGTTTAGAGAAATTAGGTAGAGCAAAGGATAGGGGGGTCACCATGGCAGTTTTAAGGTCAATGAAAGGCTTAGTAGCCTACTCATCCCACTGAAAAGAGCTCTTCTTTAGGAGGGTTGTAAGGGTAGCTGCTATTCCTCCATAACCCTTCACAAACCTTTGATAATACCCCGTCAAGCCCAAAAAAAACCCTTTATGCTTTGGGATTTTTAGGTGCAGGTCATTCCAGCATGACTGAAATCTTTGTGGGGTCTGTCTTGACTCCTTCCTTTGAGATTATGTGACCCAGATACTCTATTTCACTGCATCCAAAGACACACTTAGATTCCTTGGCATATAATTGATGATTAAGTAGAATTTCTAAGACAGAATTTAAATGTTTCACATGTTCTTCTGTTGTCTTACTATATACATATACATCATCAAAAAAACACTAAAACTAACCTTCTAAGATGAAGTCTGAATATGCCATTCATTAGCCCCTGAAAAGTTGCTAGGGCATTTGTAAGGCAAAAAGGCATCACTAAGAATTCGTAGTGTCTCTCATGAGTACAAAAAGCAGTCTTTTGCACATCTTCAAGTCTCATCCTAATTTGATGATATCCTGACCTCAAATCTAACTTAGAAAAATACTCTACACCATTAAGTTCATCCAATAATTCAATAATGTTGGGTATAGGGAACTTAGCTTTAATTGTGTCTTTGTTGAGGGCTCGGTAATCTATGCATATTCTCCAACTTCTATTCGCCTTCCTTACTAGCAAAACAGGTGATGCATATGGACTTTGGCTTGGTTGGATGATTCCAGCCTTTAACATCTCCTTTACTAGCTTCTATATCTCTTCCTTTTGGTAGTAGGGGTTTCAATAGGGTCTTGCACTTGTTGGTTTGACAGTATCCTGTAATTGTATTTGATGGTCATGACTTCTAGGTGGTGGCAGCGCTTTGGGTTCCTGAAATACTGTCTTGAACTGCTGTAATATAGCTAGTATGGTTGGTTGGTGAGTCTGTTTTTCTGGTCCTCCTTCAACCTTCATTAATTGCAACCATATTCCTTTGCATTCTTCCATGTTCATTCTGCTTAGACTTTTCTCTTCTTCAATAACCTGTTTTGGTCTCCGTAAGCCTTGAAGAGTGAATTCCTTCCACCTAACACGAAACTCATGCTTAAATCAACAAAGTTCCATTTAATGGTGCCTAGGCTCCTCAGCCAATCCACACCCAACACCACATCACATCCCCCCAATCTCAGTACAAATATATTAGTTATAATATTGCATTGTTGCATCTCCATTGTTACTGCCTTGCAATACCCTTGGCATGGAATAATATCTCCATTAGAACTTGAACAGCTAGGTTATTGCCTTCTACTGCTAATTTAATCTTTTTCATCACATTTATATCGATAAAAGTATGAGTACTTCTAGTATCAATGAGAATTATGACTGAATATTTGCCAATTTTTCCTACTACCCTGATTGTTTTTGGAGAGGGAGCACCTGCAATTGCATGCAAGGAAAAACCTAGCAACTCAGCTTGCAGCATAACATGTATTTCTTCTGTTTGACTAGTGATTTCTTCCTCTTCCAACTCCTTTTCTTCATCAAACTCCATTCCTTCTAATAAATATAACCTAGGTCGGTTACATCTATATCCATCTTGGTATTTCTCATCACAGAAATAACACAACCCTTTTGCCCTCCTTTCTTGCATATGATTTGGACTGATTCTCCTAACACAGTAAGGGTTCTTTTTATTAAATGCAGGAGAAGGTCTTGGCGGGGCTGGCAATCTAAGGACTGATTGGGTTGGTGGTAATCTAGGGTTAATATTCTGGTTTGGTGTTTTGTGTTGGATTTTGAATGTAAGGTTATAGGGCTGATTTTGGTTGTCTATTATGGTAGGGATATTGTTTCCTATTAACTTCCTCCTCTTGTAGGCATGCTAGTCTAAAGGCATCGGATAAGGTGTTGGGCTTGAACATTGTGACGGTAATTCATAGTTCATCCTTCAACCCACTCAAAAAGGTGCTAATACAAAAATCCTCATTTAGCCCATTGATTTTGTTAGACAGAAACTCGAATTCACTCTGGTATTCTTCAACATTTCCATTCTGTTTCAATTTGGTGAATGCTCCAATGGGGTCTTCATAAGCTGATGGCCCAAATCGGGTACGAATGGCTTCCACAAACTCATTCCAAGATGTTGTTGGGCTGGATTCTTTTAGCCAATAATACCAAGTTAACGCCTTACCCTCCATATGAAAAGATGCAATCTCCATCTTATGGTCATCCGGTGTCCCAAAGTAATTGAAGAATTGTTGGGCCTTCAGAATCCACTCACTAGGGTCACCCCCATTGTAACGAGGAAATTCAAGCACAAGGATCGAGATTGAATTCCTCCATTTCCTTCCAACAAGGGATTGGCATGAACACTTGTATTCTGGGAAGTGCCTTCCCCATAATTCCTTTTGTTGTTGTCATAGCTTGCTTCCATGTTGTTTAATTGTTGTAATATCCCCTCCATAAGCAATCCATGATTGGATTGTTCTTCTTGCAATATTGTAGTGACTTCTTGTAATTGTTTAACTGCATTAGATAACTGTATGAATCGTGTTCCTTCAGCCATGTCGCGATAACACAACTCTGATTCCACTTGTTAGACCCCAAATAATTTAGTAGAAATAAGACTAATAATTGATGAATTTTCTGGCTATTCAAGGTGTCAGGGCCTCCGATTGAGAATTCTCAATTTGATGAATAAGATTGATAATTGCTTCATTGTTTTGAGATCTTTAAATAGATGTTCTGTACAGATCTTCCACATCGTAATTAACATCCCACTTACCCACTAACCCTTACATTTTTAAACTACTAATTAAATGCATGTAATTAAACTGACAATAAATTAAAGATAAATTGTAATTGAGTCCCTGACCTTGACTTAAATTGAATACTACCCTGAACTTCCAACTAATTACGGATTGCCCTCCATATAAATAGAAGACTTGGCGTTGACTAGGGTTGGCTTGTAACAATATATAAGACAAACACCAACACCACAATATTTGAATGTATCTGCAGGATCCACATTATCTATCATATCTTCACTATTAGCCATGTCTTCAAGATCCCCCCTCAAGGTGGAGCATGAATATTCTGAATGCCTAACTTGTGAAAAAGGAAGTGAAATCAATCATGTCCCAATGCTTTAGTTAAAATATCTGGTAATTGAAACTGTGTTGAAACATATTGTGTAACAATGGTGCTAGAATGTAAGTGCTCACAAATGAAGTGGTACACGATCTTGATATGTTTGGTGCGCTCATGAAACATAGGATTAGCAGCGATGTGTAAAACAGATTGGTTATCATAATGCAAAAACATTGGTTGAGAATGAGTCACAGACAAGTCAACCAGGAGACTATGTAACCATATCAGTTCACCAGTGGTAGCAGCCATAGAGCGATATTCTGATTCAGCAGAGGAATGTGACACTGTGGGTTGTTTCTTTGACTTTAATGATATAGGAGCAGTACCAGTAATTGATTGTCTAATCTTGGAACAACTTGCCCAGTCGACATTGTAGTGAGCTTTAATATGAAAATCATTCTATGATGGGAAGAACAAACCTTGACCATGTGAACTCTTTAAGTAACAAAGAACATGATAGGCAGCATCAAGGTGTGGCTGACAAGGTTTTTGCTTGAATTGACTAAGAAGTTGCACTCCATAAGTGATATCTTGTTCGAAAATTGTGAGATAAATAAGTCGTCTAATTAAGCGATGATATTGTCTTGCATCTTGTAGAGGTTCTCCACAACTTGAATACAATCGATGCTACTGAGGAATTGGAAAGACAGTTGGCTTGCTGCTAGCCATACTAGTTTCTTTTAACAAATCAAGAGTATATTTTTGTTGGAAGAAGGACATTCCTTGTGGAGAACGAGCCAAGTCTAAACCAAGAAAATACTTAAAGTGTGCCGAGATCTTTGATGGAAAAACATGTGCCAAGATAACTCTTGAGTTTTTGAATATGCAAAGAATCATTTACTGCAATAACCATGTCATCTACATAGACAGTGAGAGAAAGGAAAGATGTACCTTTCATTAAAATAAAAGTGAATGATCATTGGATTATTAATTGAATCCATATTTTCTTAAGGCCATGGAGAACTTTTCAAACTATTGTCAGGTGGCTGCTTAAGTCCATATAAAGATTATGGAGCCTGCAAACTCGATTGTCACTTGATGGTAGATAGCCTAGAGGAGGAATCATATAGACTTCTTCATGTAATTCCCCATTAAGGATTGGATTGTTTTCATCTAGTTGATGTAATTCCCAATTCTTAGCAGTAGCAACAAACATCTGGCAGTGGTCAATTTTGCAATTGGTGTAAAAACTTCAGTATAATCTAAACCTTCAATCTGTGTATAGCCTTAAGTGACCAGGCAAGCTTTATAGCGTTCAATTGAGCCATCTGAGTTGTATTTAAGTTTGTATATCCAACGAGAACCAACTAGTTTCTACTCCAAAGGTAATGAGACTAAACTCCAGTGTGATTATGTTTTGGTGCTGAAATTTCTTGTTTCATCGCCTTACACCATTGCTAGTCTGTTACAGCTTGAGAAAAAGTTTTAGGTTCACTCACAACAGAAATATTAGTAAAAAACACTTGATGATATGGAGTAAAACGAGAATATGATAGATGACATGTTGTGGGATAGAGAGTACATGAAGAAACTGTATTAGATGTGGGATGTGATGACTTATCTATCCAGGGAGTCAAAAATGGGTAGAGGAACAACTACATTTGATTCCTTTGAAGGATTAAGAGCCTGAAAGGGAAATTTGTTTTCATAGAAGATCACATCATACAACTATATATGAATTTTGTGTGATTCTTTCATGTACTTTGTAACCCTTTTTCCCTATACGATAACCAATGAAAACACAAGGCTTAGGCCAGGGAGTAAATTTATCATTAGATCGATTCTTCTCATAAATGTAACACAAACAACCAAATACACGCAAATATGAATAAGATGGAGGTTTTGATAATAGTATCTCACAAAGAGTTTTGCTATACAATTTAGGAGTGGGAGCATAATTTATTAGGTATGCTACAATCAACACATATTCACCTCAAAATTTGATTGGTAAATTGGCTTGAAAACATAGAGCACGAGCAACCTCTAACAGGTGATGATGCTTTCGCTCTACTATTCCGTTTTGTTAAACACTATACGTTTGGTGTGAGATATCATTTTGAGAAAAGAATTTGAACATATGACCAGCAGTGAATTCTAGACCATTATTACTTCTAACTATTTTAATACTCCGATTAAATTGAGTATTTACCATAACATGAAATTGAATGAAGTATTTTTGTGCTTTTGACTTGTGTTTAAGAAGATAAACCCATGTGCATCTAGAACAACCATCTATAATGGTAAGGAAATAATGAGCTCCCGACATAGATGGTGTTTTATATGGTCCCCAAATGTCACAATGAATCATATAAAAAGGAAAATTATATTTATTATTGCTTAAGGGAAAAACACTTCGAGTTTGTTTAGCTCGATGACACAAATCACAACAACTGTTTGAAATTTCAAAAGAAACTGTAGATAATTTTGGAATGAGGGATAATCAATCAAATGAGATATGTCCTAACCGCTCATGCCACAAGTTAGAAGGAGAAGGTAATGATGTTGCCGCAACAAAAAGTATACGCAACCCATGTAAGTAGTATAAGTCATCACGTAATTTACCCATTCCAATCAGTTTCTTTGATTTGAGGTCCTATAAGACAGAAGGATGGAAAAAATGTGATTGAACATTTGGTAGCTTAACAGGCAAATATTGTAGGGTTGTTTTTATACTAGATACAAAAAGTGAATCGCAAGTGAAATGTTCAAATGTCCCACTATCTAAAATCCATTTTGTAGTATTGTATGAATGAGTGACCTTACCGATAAAATTTACTACATTTTGATTAGTGGAGGGCATTAGACCGTGTCATTGGACCATTTGGAACATGTAATGGGTCATTGCTGGTGTTTTTGGGCTAGCCTGCATCATATTTATACGTGCAAAGTTTGATATAATGAAAAAGATCAACACACCCTATTATAACAACAACAACAACATCAAAGTTTGAACATCTAAAATTATCGCTATTATTACTACCAAACAATAAAAATTATTAAATTACATCGAAAAAAAAACAAAATAGTAAGTAAAAACAAAAACAGAAATTATCATTGCATTAATAATGAAAAAAATAAAATTAAATCAAAGACTAAAAAATCCTAAAAACTTTAACAAAAGAGCAAACAAAAAATAAAATAAATGATAAAACAAAAATAAAATTATTAGCTGAGAAAAAATCACTTGAATAAAAACTCAATGAAAGAACAGAGAGAGAGAGAGAGAAACATAGATATCAATTTTCAAACTATCACAAACACAAATACAAACTAAAAATTAAGAACTAAATCTTTCAAAAAAAATTATCACCTTAATAAATAAGAAAATAATAAAAACTAAAGCTAACAACACACATATATAAACATGGACAAAAATAGGGACTATTTTAGAAATATAAAAAAATAAAGGAATCAAAATTAAAAAATTAAAAGTATAAAGGCCAAAATGAAAAATCAAATATATTTTCAATTACAATTAAAGAACAAAATTGACAATATCAAAACCTTTATACCAAATATATTAAGGGATATAAAATCAATCTAAAAATTAAAAGAATGAGGACCGAATTGAAACCTAAATATATAATCAATTTCAATCGAACGATCCAATTGAAACAAATCAAAAATTATATAACAGAAATCAGGACTATGAAAAACAATTAAAAGATTAGGGACTGAAATGAAAACACCATGAAATTAGGGGTTTGCCTTGTACTATAGCATGCTAGAGATAAAAAGCGAAAAAAAACTTTCAACAAAGCAACAACCCTACACCCCATCGTAGTCCACAATGCACTACACCATAAGAAAGAGTTAACGGCGGCGCATCCGGTGAGATGCCGGATGAACATTTTCCAACATTGGAAACCTTCGCACATCGCCTAAAACGGGTGTGAGGTCGAATACCATCATTTTCGAATACCATCAATTATTGGAACAACTCTACAACTAAATCTTTAATTATATTTTTTTTTTTCATATCTGAGGCCAAATTAGTATTTAGCCATTTTTAAAAAATATGAAATCCCCGTGGAACACCTCCCTATAGCAATATTTTTTTTTTGTAATTTTCAAGAGATAAAATGATTACTTTACTATGCAAATAAATATAGAAAATTAATAAACCGGTGAATCAACCGACCCAAAAACCAAACCAATCCAAAAATACACTATTACAATCCACAATGTTTTCACTCATAATAAACAATATTTTTCTGATATTTTATAATATATTCTTCCAAATGACTCTTAGTGAAAAAAATACATAGAATTTTACGTCCCGTTATGAACTTCATATATGAAAAAAAAATATAAATTATCGAATCATAGATACATATTTATAAATAAATATCTTAATTTTTTATATGTTGTATATTTATCTCACATGCAAATCCAAAAATAATAACTTAATTGATGAGATTGGAATTTTCGGATACTGATTTGAATATTTATAAGCCAATTATGCGAAATCGGGGGCTAAATTGAATGAATTAAGAGTCTAATGGTTAATTAGGGATTAAATCGCGCAAATCAGAAACCAAGGATCTGAATAAAAAGGTCGCGCAAAGCTAAGGTTGAGATTGAATTTTTGATGGGATATAATGACATAAAATCACAAGTTTAAATCCAATTGGGTGCAATTAAAGAAATTATAAATTAGGAGACCAAATCATATTTTTACCTTCTTAAATATTTTGATACTTGCACTAGTCAGGCATGTCTTGCACCGCATTTACCAGCATAAGCGTACACTATTCTGGCGTGCCTGGCATTGAATTTTTAGGCGCGCCTTACATTGAATTTTTAGCGGCGACACCCTACATTAAACATTCTGGCGACCGAATGATTGGTTTTCTCTGCTATAAATAGAAGCATGCACTGGACGAGGAGAAAAAAGAGCAAGAAATAATACATGGAAAGAAAAATAATAGAGAAAACGAGGATCGAGAAGAGACGAAAGGAGAGTATTTTACACAGAGAGCAGAACAAAGAGAATTCACAAACAAAGAAGGGGAAAGGGACGAATAAAAACAGAGAAGAGAGAAAATAACAGAGAATAGGAAGATCGACAAAGAGAAAAGCAAAATCACGAACAACAAAGAGAACATAGAGAATCAAGAGGGAAAATTCACGTAATCTTCTTCACCAGCCCAGACAGCTTGAGCTCCCTTCCTTTTCTTCTTCTCTCAGTCAGTCGACTTTTTCTCTCTCTAAAACTAGAAAACTCTCTCTCTCTCTCTCGGTTCAGCAACTCCGGCCACCAGCTTCAGCCCCTAAAAGCCGCCTTGTCATCACCGACAACCTCCCCTCAACTCCAGCAGCACAGTTACCTCCTCCGACGAGGTAGCACACCAGCAACCCGCCGACAGCAACCACAGACCGTCACTTTCCGACGTCCATTCCGGCCACCACAGACCACTATTTTCGCGCCACCATGACTGGAAGAACCTCCTCAATCTTCTATACCCAAAGGTTTTAATAGGTACGCCATTTGTCACACTCTAAAATTCGCCATTTACAGTGCATCTTCTACCTCTGCATGCGCGAGGAGTGAATTAATTCACTCTCTGCCGGGTCAGTTGGGCCAGGTCTTTGTGCCTCGCCAGGGCCTAAAGAAGGCAGGGCTTCTGGTACAAATGGGCAAACCAATATTAGTGGGCTTAAGCCCACATGGTTGAAGCCTAACCCCTTGTGGGCAGGCTGGAAGTCCAGCCCAGCATCAGGGCAACCAACCCAACAATAAACAAAAATTAATAAAAAAAAATACATAGAAAAATACAAAGATTGCAAATAAATTAATTTTTAGAAAAATATAAAATATGTTGTTTTCTTGCATACGGCCAATACACTAGCATATTTTAAAATTTCTTTTTCTTTCAAAAAAATATATATTATCTTGGAGTTCAATGAGAAAATGTGTTTTAGCATGAATTTCGCAAAGAAAAATCATTTCTTGCATTTTGAGATTTTACAACATGTTTGTAAAAATCCAAAAGGTATTGGCCAATATTTCAAAAATATGAAAATCTTATTTTTGGGAATTTAGTATTCACTGTCGGTATTCGGATAAATAAATTCTAAGGGGTTGATATCCAAAATATTAGGCGGGGATAATATGTTATTATTCACTATCAGTGTTTGGATAAATAAATCTTTAGGGGTCAATATCTAAAATATTCGTCAGGGATAATATGTTATTATTCACTATCGGTGTTTTGATAAATAAATCCTAAAGGGTCAATATCCAAAATATATGGCGGGGATAATATGTTGTTATTCACTGTCAGTGTTTGTATAAATAAATCATAAGGGGTCAATATCCAAAATATTTGACGGGGATAATACGTTGTTATTCACTATCGGTGTTTGGATAAATAAATCCTAAGGGGTTAATACTAAAAATATTTGGTGGGGATAATCCACCATCATCATTTAACCAACATATTCTTTGAAAAATCAAAACCATAACAAATCATAAGTCAACCAAAACGTTAAGCAGCATAGCTTAGGTAAGGTGTATTAGGGGTGTTAAAACCTTCCCTTTACGCAATCATTATCTTACCTTAGAATCTCTTAAAGATCAGTTTTAGGTTTCCTAGTAACCATAATACTAGGTGGTGACTCTCTTTTCCACATAAATAAAGATAATACCCCTGAAATTGACTCCTCCGCACACGGGAAGGGTCGCCACAACGTCGCGCTCTCGCGATGGGGTGCGACAATGCTCATTCTTAAAATACACAAATCCTAAATTTTAAAATTTGATGATTTTAAATCCCCCCCATCAATAATCAATAATTAAAATTCACTTAAATGATACCTCTTGCCATAATTAGTTAATCCAATGAAGCCTTTTCAAATCAATTCTAAAGATTCCTCAACATCTCTTAATATTCATCAACTCTCAAATCTCTCTCTCTCTCTCTCCAAATTCTCTACCTGTTTGAGTTTTGTTGTAGAATTACGTGTAATTAAACCCTCCAGTAATTAAATGAAGGAAAAAATGGAAGAATTTTAAAGACCCCCCCCACACACACACACACACAATTATTGTCTAGTTTTAAGTGTTTCAAGTTAATTCTGTACATCATTATTTTTTGCTACCAATTTATTTTTATTTTTTCTAAATTATTTATATTATTTAATGTGAGAATTCTTCACATTTATTCATATAAAAATTCTTCATTTAATATTTTTTATTAAGAAATTTCTATTTAACACGGGTTTACACCATGTTCATGAAAACAATCAACAACATTAATAACACAGAATTCATTGTTGTGATGTCGCGGTAGTACAAATTAATTATCTAGCTTAAAACAAATCAAATAAGATAATATAGCACAAGCAAGGGGTCGATCCCACAAAAATGATTTAGTTCAATTTTTCATGTTATATGTTATGCAATGGAGGGGTTGGAAGTTGTATAGGCTACGCTAAAGCAACTAAGCAAAAATTATATAAAACTGAAATTTATCAATAAAACAAACCTTGATCACAAATCAACATTCACCTATAACTTACCCTAACCATGAAACAACCACATTGTTAGTACCCTAACCATCAAACGACACATCAATTTATATTATGAATATTCATCTCTTCTTAAAATTAGTTTGTTAACAAATTCGTCCTATAACTTACCCTAACCATCAAACAACCACATTGTTAGTACTAGTACTTTAATTCAATGGCAACATTAAAATATAAATAAATTGATCAATTAAGAAACATAATTGTTCACAATATATGTTTAGTTCGATTGAATGTTCTCCTTTAGATTAATAACATAGATCCGCTATAATTATTAACTTAGTTGCCTCACAAGTTCATATATCACAACTCCGGTATTGATATCAAATCTAGCAATATATTGTCTACAATAACAACTTTTATTCCGCTCTTAGCAATTAAATAAACAATCATAGGAAAATAAGAATAGGAGAACACACATATTCATCATATAAACTGAAAATTAAGGTATAAATAGATCTCACCGTTCTTGAAATCTGAAGGTTTTCGTGTCCTTGCAATCAAGCAAAAGAGTCTAATCTTGCATGTTTATTGATCAACTAAATAAAAAGATTGAAGAAAAAATGATTTAGGGTTTGGAGGAAGAAGATTTGTGTTTTCATTGCTACTGGCTGAAACTTCTTTGCTCCTCTCCTTCTTTATATATGCTTAGAAACCTTAGTATCTATTTTACAAAACAGTTCTTCCTTAAGTTGATAGAATTTAGTTGTCCCTTGTAAAGTTCATATCTCATTCATAACACATCATTTGGAGCTTAAATTTGGAGCGTTTATAGGTCTTTGAGTCTACAATCCACACAAAATTGTTCATATCCCATTCATAACAACAAAGTTGGAATGGACAAAGGTCAACATCGGCAGATTGCAAGATTTGACTTTGAAAGCTGTGATTTCCATGCTCTTCCTTATTTTATTTCTTTTTCTTTAGCTTTCCAGAATTTTATGGATGTTAGCTTTTAAAATTCATTGGAATCACTTTATTTTGATCTCTAAAGCTTACGCTTTGCACAAAACATCGGTTGAAGGTCAAATCTGTTAAATAGCTCCATTTACCTCATTTTACGTCTTTCATCCAAAAATATCTTTAAAACATAAAACAAAGAATATCAATGCATTTATGACAAACACATATGCAAAACACTAGATAAATATGGATGAAACTATCAATAATATGGACGCATCATCCATCTAGATTTGGTATATCCAGAAGCCAATAAAAACAACTTTCCATTATTGCTTGACTTTCTAGAATCTTGAATGCCATATCTCGCGATGACATTTTTATTTTTGAGTTTCGTGCCCCACCATCCCCTCTGATTGGGGAGACAACGGCGCACGATGAAAATGAGGTGTGTTTTATAGTTGTAAAAATTACGACTATAATTATCAGGAGTCACCACCTAGTACTAAGGTTACTAGAAAACATATTGGTCTGTGAGAGTCTAAGTAAGAGGACTTGATGTGCAAGGGAATGATGTATCATCCTAGTACACCCTACATAAGGTAACTTGCATTGTTACTTGATTGTTTTTTTAAGTAAAAATTTTTACATTGCATTTTTAAAAACCATTTTTTTTCTGCGGGTGTACTTTACAATGTAATTTTACATCACAGTTAAAAAACTTTTTTGTTATCTACAAATGTACTTTACAATGTAAATTTACATTGTAGTTAAAACCCTATTTTTTATCTATTGATGTACTTTACAATGAAAATTTACATCCTAATAGATAAAACAAAAATAGTTATAATTATTTTTGATATTTTGGCCAAATTCCAATAGATAATCGTAAACCAATTATGATATCCAATTTTTGTTTCAAAACATGAGAAAGATACAAAATATTTTTCTTATGAAAAATATGATGGAAAAAACATTGGAATTTGGTTGTATGCACGAAACAAAACCTTTATATGTTTTTGAAAATTTTGTATATTTATATGTTTTTTTTTCATTTTAACTATATATATGTTATCATATATATTTTTGTTAAAATTATTGTTCAACATCATTAACATCACCTCAAATCAGACATATTTTTCTCAATTGGAATCAAAGTGAACAAAAGATTTGTTTTCTAACCTTTTCTATTTTGTGTTTCTTGACTTTTTATTTCTATTTCTTGACACCATGTGGGAACATGGTGTGATTTGTGGGTGAGTGGATGGAAATTCTAGGATTTGCCCAAAATTAGGATCAAATGATTTGAATAAGGGATGTAGTATATGTTTCTAAGAGCTTATGTTGGAAGTCACTTGAAAAATACTTTTAAATTTATTTTTTTCCTTTAATTTTTTCTCCAATGTTTTTAGATTATTTTGATATAATGATAATAAAATTAACTTTTAAAAAATAAAATAAAATAAAAAATTAATATTGTTTTTAGTACAAACACTTTAAGAATTTAGTGATCACAAGTCCAAAGATCACTTATACAATTGTCATAAATGGTATTACAATATATAATTATCACACAAGTTAATTCAGTGTACATGTCTTATGATAAATACCTATATATTCATTATAGGTATAAGAATAATATCTTTACGACTCTAATAGAACACATGAATAAAATAATTGGCTGCAGGGCTTATAAACTTGCGTGTATAACAATCACGCTTGTTTATTTGCTAGGCGAGCGGATAGTAAATTCATCTCTCCTTCGTAGTTTTTAAATCTGATCCAAAAACAAAACAAAACAAAAAAACACGGGTCACAAGATCAATTTAATTATATATATTATATTAAAAATGATTTAATTATTTATTATGTTTAATTTATTTACATGTCCATTTAAGATCTCAAACAGGATTTTGAGGGGGGTTGAGCAGGGAAGTGTAGGCTGTGCACCACCTTATTGGCAGAGCAGAGGCCGTGGAAGCATTAGAAACGACAAAATTCAGAAATCTTATATTGACATTTTCAATTTAGTTCAGGCGATACGAACAGGAGCATACCTTGTTTAGCAACAGAATCATCACTTGTCGGGCACAGCCAAAAACATCCGTTGCATTATTGTCGTCTCTACCTGCCAAGAACACCTCATCAGCACTTGTGCTGACAGGTGAACGATTGGCTCCATGGCCTTGCAACAAGAAGGGTAACATCAAACCCATTCAGCCAGACTTGTTTTCATCTTAATTTGGCTCAACTTTACAACGAATTTATATTTAGTCTTTACAGTAATTTCCTGACAAACAAAGCCCTAATCCAATATTGTACTCTAAAAGTTCTCTCTCTTTTGTCTCAACTCATTGAGCTCCCTCTCTATGTCAGGATCTCGGAATGAATTTTTTGAGCTGCTGACAACTGTTCTTCCTGGTGGAAGTTCTCCTTTCTGCTTTCAGGGAATCAAAGAAATAGGTGTTCTCAAAAAATACAAAGGGAATATAAGTTTCACGAATTTTACAACAAGAGATATTCACAAAATAAGCTTTAAACCCATCAACAATCTTTTCTTCTCCTCGCAGTACTACCTGTCAATTATTGCTGTCCAAAATAATGCAAACTTCATAATTCCTTGTCCTGGTTCTTTGGTTATCATCCTTAGAATGAATATCAGGATAAGAACTGTTTTTGGAGTACTCAAGCGGCAGATTCTGACAGTAATTATTGTAGACAGGAAAATCTTACAGTGCCTTTTTTCTCATAAACTAGTAAATTAGCTAAGGCGTACCTTTGAGCTACCAGCTAGTTCCTTCTTGAGACTCTCAAGGTCATCATCAACTGATGACCCTTCAAGTAACGCAAACTGCATAGACAATGAAACAAAAAATGGCAAGGATCACAAAAAAATCTGCTTTTCAGAAGGAAAAAAAAAAACCCACCAATTGCAGGGTTAAAAGCATTACTTCAAATATATTAAGATCAGGATGATCAGCAGTTTGTTTAATGTAGGAAATGGAGTTAAAATCAGACCAAAATATATTGTTTAATATACAGTTTCTGATATGGTCATGGGTTGGCTGCAGAGGGTGTGGACTGCTGGAAAAAGATGAGAGATGAAGAACAGCTAGCATATAGGAAAGATGAAGCTAATCTAAGAGCAGGAGAGACGACCTAGGAACCAAGTTTACAACAAAATCTCAAAACATAAAATTCTCAACAGTATCTATTGTTTCATAAGAAAAACAAAATGCAGCCTGAAATGGACTCCAAAACCAAGAAACTTTAAACCCAAACCATAGAAGAGTTGTACCATAAGTCATAAGCATATCTAAGCTGAAAAAAGAAAACAAAAGGGAAAAAGGACATCTTCAACAAACAGTGCCTGAGTGACAAATAGAGTAAATAAAACTGCTACATTACGGTAGTTTTTTGCATTAACAGGTTATTGTTTTTCAAAGGAATGCCTCAAAAAGTAGTTTCTTCTGTCTACTATCCTCTTTTGGTGTTGAAATTGTTTACATCCAAGAAGAGCTATGATGTGCATGTGTACCATGTTTCATCTTTCATCAAATTAACATGGATACCTTGAAAGAATGGAGCAAGCTTCAAGATGTGGAAAATCATATGGCACCTCATCAACCAAACCAACCAAAAAAATAACGATTCAAGAACTGTTTTGTTGGATATTAGTAGTGGATGATAATCCTCCCTTTAAAATCTAACATATTCACAGAATACACTGATTAATACTATCAAAAGCCAGAATCACCAGAAGTTACTCCCTGAATTTAACGCTAAAGTAAAAGGATACCCATGCAACTCCAATCTCCATCAGCTTCCCTTGGCACTAGAAGGTTGTACAGTTCCAAGACAAAGGGAAGCACCTTTCCATTAATTGGTTGGTATCTATAGCCTCCATGGTCTTGGTCTCGCAATATTTTAGTTTTCACTCACTATATCCTTCAGGTGTATATTTTATATACGTGAGGGGCATCACCTTATAAGGGCACCAACCTTGAGCACTGTACACAAAACTGGTAAAAAAATACACAAATCTTTCATCATCTTAGAACTCAACATTATCCCTGTCCCACTGAAGAGGCTGGTGAATAAATAGGCAAGTCAAGCAAAAGGTTAGAACTCTTTTACTTTTGAACTAACCTCTCAAGTTTCACCAGTAAACATTTGGAAGGTTAGTAAGCACGATTAATGATTAATATTTTTCACCTGAAGATACCCAAATAAGGAATTTATCTTTGTTTTTCCTGATACTAAGTTAATAGCTACCCTTTAATTATACATCATTTTTTCTATTTATGCACTGAATGGAAACTAAGCTTGAAGTCAGCTACCATGATTTTAGCTTCGAGGGGTAAAAGGATTTCATTGGATTCTATTACATTGAATTTTCATCCTATCAAGGGAAAAAGAATTAACAGTCTCATAAAGGAAGCAACATTAAAAAAAAAAAAAAGGGCAAGTGCCAATCCAGCTTCTCTATCATGTTTATCATAATTGAATTTATTTCTATATAACTAATTTTGGCTCTAAAAATACATGCAGAGGAAATGAATTTAAACTCAATTATATTGGCTAAATTCATGGACTTTTAAATAGGACCAAACTGCATGCATCTTGAGTGGTTTGGCATGGTGGAAATCAATCACAATTGTACATATATGTGCATGCATGCACATGATAGTTTATACAATCAGTAATGGAAGTCAGGATATGCCTGTATGTGTTTGTATTTAGAATAATTCTAATGATTCAAAATTAATAAATAAATAAAAAGTTGCCACCCCGTTACTCAAAGATAATGCAAGGATCAACAACGGCGATCGCTAATGCTTCCAACAATTTATGGAGGGAGAATTGGACAGAGAATGGTTTAGCTCAATAACATTCTTCAAAATTATAAAGGGCATACAAATAAAAAATAATTGAAGGACAAAAATAACAGATACCTTTCCATCAAGCTCGTTTGTGGTCAACTGGCCAAGAGCTTCAGCTTCTGATTCCATTGCCAATACTATATATATATATATATATAAAGGAGGATTTAGATACAGTTAGGGGCAGGCGGTAATCCATGCTATGCAATAATCTAGTAATTAACAAGGCATCCAGATGTGCCAGTGCAATCATCATTTCTAGTAACCAATGCCAAGGTAGAATAACCATAAACAGTATCCAACTTATGGTTTTAATTGAATATTCAATAAAGGAACTGGTGATATATTGAATGGTGGTTTAATATCAAAATTATAGGCATCAAAAGGGGAAAAAATTCATTTTCATAAATTTGAGTACTAATCAGGCCCGGAAAGGCAGAAATGGAAACAGGCACTAGAAAATGCTTGGGATTACAATGTTCAGATGATGTGATAGAAATACATTGGAAGTTTTTTCATCAGCCATGTTAAAGGAGGATACAGAGAAGTAATCATGTGGGGACTACAAACATGGTTATATAAGAATCAAACACTGAAAAAGAATTGGCAAAGTTAGAAAGACATCCTAGATAAGTATCCAGGTCACAGCTCGAAAAAATCAATTTGGAGACATGATCATTAAAGTGAAACAAGTAAAAAGAAAGATTGTGGCATGAGTTTTGGATATACTGCAATGGCAAAGTAGGAGGACAGTTGTGAGCAGAGAAGGTGATGTCTACGTGTAAGTGGATTCTAGAAACACTGGCATAACTCATGTCACAATGTTCTGTTTCCAGCAGATACTACCTGACCCTGTCAAAGTCTTAGGAAGACAGGAAATAGAACTATGATGAAGAGACTAGATCCAAATCTTTACCTTTCTCTTCCATTTTATCAAAAGCTGCAAGTGCATTACTTGTATTAACATTTCCCAACATTTCATTCATTTTGGTTGTAGTCCTACAAGAGCACAAAGGCACGCAACAAAGCAAACATCAGAAAGGGAACACGCTTGAAGAAACAAAGCTACTTAGAAAGGAGAACTAGGGGTAGAGACAACTTTGCAGACTGAGCACGAGCTTTCAGAGTATCTTTCTTTGATTTTGCCTCCTGCATCTTGCTCTCCAAAAGCTACACAGAAAAATTACACAAGGTCATTAGTATATCACAGTAGCTATCAAAAAGATGAAAACCAAAATGTAGAATGGAAACAGCAAGAAATATTGCCAGGTAGATTTGAATTGCCACAAGGATTTTTTTTAAAATAAATGTTAGTCAGCCCCAACACCAAACAAAATCCTAAAACCGAGAACCTCAAGCACAGTTTAAAAGTAGGTCTTTGGTTTATTGTTTCAGGGAAGAAAGGAAAAAAAAATGGTCTTAGAAAATAGCTTCTACTGAAAATAGCTTCTACTGAAAATAACAGAGATGCATGGGAATAGCACTCCAATGTCACAAGCATACCCGAGTATTGGAGACAAGATTCTCAACAACACCTTTCTGTTGATCAAGTTGAGCTTTGAATGAATTAGCATTATCCTGCAAAAATGAAAACAGAAAAATTATCTTTCAGAAGGATTCCTTTATAACTGTGACAACATTTGCACATGCAGCATGCAACATCTACTCTATTCTTTGTTTACACTCACAGCTGAATTTTTAACAACAAATAACAGAAACTTCCACATTTGTTATTATAGAGGTAACAGAACTCAGAAAACACGAGGGGATTAACTTTGTTGTTTTGAAGGTAATAAGAATTTACTTGAGATGAGGGTATTAACTTGAGTAACATCACTCTAAAATACTTGCTCTTCTAGTTTAAGCATAATATATCAGTAGTAAAAAAGTAACAATATTCATCAAAACACTCCTATCCTAGTTTCTCTACAAACTGGAGATGCTCATGGAAAAAGTAGCAAGAAAATTGTGCTTAAATAGAAAATTAAGGAAATGGAAGATTTTATTAGTTGCTGACAAGATCTCACCAATAACAAGCTTGATTGAATAACTCTCTGTTAGCTCAATATATTAAAGCAGTAATAAAAATAAGCAACAAAAATTGACAATCATACAATTAGGAAACTTCTGATGAACTAACAGGGAGGTTCCAGTTTTACCCACAAACTGGGGATGCATATGGACTGTTAGTTCAAAAGAACATTTTTTCTTTCTGACAGCAGTTTGATAAGGCTTGAATGCCAATTCAGTAACATTTAGCATTGTTCACTTTGTATGATACCGTCCAAGTATTGTTCTTGCTTTGTAAGGAAGAGGTACTTGGTAAGAAGCACCATCTAGAACTAGACAACTTCATACACCATGCGTTCTTTTCCAGGAAGATTAAACTTACAGCATATGTTTTACGCCTCTTGAGAGCTTCACGTGCAAGGCCTTCCTCTCCCTTTTGAAGGGCAAGTTGTGCCTTACGGTACCTACATGGTGCAAATTAAGACCTCATTTCTACTACAAGAATGCAATCATGTAACGATCTAACTGATTTGTCACTTGCTGGTTGTAATAGCTCCAACAATGGTTTACCATTCTTCAGAAGCTAGTTGTGCAGCATTATATTTATTTTCCAACCTTTTTTGAGAAGCCAGAACCTAAATAAAATGTAAAAAGAAGAAAATTAGAAGGGGAAGGGGGGGAAATAAGGAAATTCCACACTGGAAGAAAACTGATAAGCCTAGAAATTTTATGTCTATTGATGGTACTACCATTTGTGGTTATATACTTGACATAGAATACTCTCTAGTGCATTGGGGAAGGGGAAAAAACATTACAAAAATGAGAGAAAGATGAGGAGAACAGGGAAGAAAGGACCAAAAGTTATTAAAGCAGGAAATAAATACAAGATCAATTACTTGTGCTGTGGCCTGACGCATTTTTGTTAAGTCATCATTCATTTCAAGTACTGTCTGCTCTAGAATTTTCTCTGGATCTTCAAAGGAACTTACGATTGCATTTGCATATGACTGTAACAGAAGAGAATTAAACCATGTTGGTTAATGTAGAAAAATTAATAATTATCAGCGATGGTGGTCAAAAACGAACAGCACAGAGTCATTACATAAAAACAGATCTCACCTTCACAACTCTACCAAACCGATCAAAAAGGTTCATGCACGTGCCAAGAGCACCTCCACCTTGTCTGTAACAATTGGACCGAGTGGATAGACTGGTCCTTATCCTAGCAACCTTTAGAGCTTCAATTGAAAGCAAAATAATTCAGCAAAGACTGATATATGTGTGTATTCGGAATCAGATTGCTGACATTTTTATAGAGCTACTCTCTTATGCTTGCCTCATCAACGTTTTAAAATTTATTATACATCTATGTCGAATTACTAAACTTTCTTGTAGCAAAAGCTCGCAAACAGCATTCAGCCCTAAACCGAACAAAAAGAACAATAACATCTAAACAGCCAACCCCATCAACACTCAGTTGAATTCAAAGGACCTTGAACAATCAGCCCCTACAAAAATTCCTCCTCACAATCACATCAGTCCACCGTAGATATTACAAATTCATCCAAAAACAAACAATTGGGCACACCACACAATTAGTACTCTTAAGCTAAGAATTGCTTCTCCGTGTGTATATTTTTATGAATTAAAAAATCCGAGTACGACAAAAAAACTTTTTTAAAAGGAAATCTTTCGCGTATCACTAACATAAAAAAAACAGTCAGTTTTCTCATCTGAGTCTCCTCACTCAATGCACATTTAACTCTATAAGAGAAAAGATGAAGTTTAGGAACTAAAACTAAAAATTAACAGATGCCCCACATGCAGAAGCAACAAATAAAGTGCCTACCTCCACCATTGAAAAACGACGTCGTGAGGGTCCTCCTCTGCACCATACATAGAGTAGTATTATTGTTACCTTTATTGTTGGAGCTTGAAGAAGTAGAAGGAGGGCGTGGCATTGACAGGGTTAATCCTGTGATTAACTGTGATTTAATGGCCATTTTGTAAGTGAGTGTCGATTTGCTGCTTTGGTAAATAATAACAGAGTTGCTAAAAAATAAAAAGAAAATAAAAACTGGGATTCTGGATAGAGGAGAAGAAGAGACCAGAATCACTTTATTACAGTTTTGTCTATCTCGTTTCCGGTTTGAATTCTGTATCCGATCCGGACAGAAATATTTTTTAAGGTGAGCCGGTTCGGGTTTTATTATTATATTGCTTATTATTATTATTTATTCGTTTCTTAAAATTGTATTTTACTTATTATTATAAAATATATTAAAAGAGATCGATGATTTATTGTAATAAATTTATTGTAGCCCTAGATCCTAGATACAGATTACTATAGATTGTAATAGTAAAATTATTATTTTACCCTTGATACACAATAATTTTAGTCTTGGACTAAGAAGTGTTATTTATTTTTTATATTTTTATGCATAGTAAAAGACCCATAATATCCTACAATAAGAAAAAAAAATTAAGAGTTATTGGTGAGGTGTCACAGACGTAACATTTTAGTGCATAGTTAAATAACCTTTTTACCGTCCGAAAAGACAAAACACAAGAGTTACATACATGTATGGGAGTTTCGGGCATTTCACGACTTTTTAAAATATGTAAACATGGATATTCCCCCATAAAACAAAAAATTCAAGAGTTGATTAAAGGTGTGTTTAGGTAATTTACCCTATTTTTACTATTTTTCCTGCAGATATTGTTGGCGCGTCGTTCGGACACGCTGATAGTTTTCTTCATGACGCTTCATTCCGATGGCACGTGCAGAGTCATACAGAATTATAAATGTCCATTCAATGTTTCAACGAATTCACAACCATGTCCTCCACCTCGTGGCGGGTCGAATGAACTTTCCCCTACTTTTCTCTCTTTAGCAGGCTAAAATGTACGGTAGTCCCCTTTGTTTATGATGGTTACATTTCATTCCTTCATCTTTGGATTGTTTGGTATGATCCTGTTTTCTGTTATGAAAGTTTTGATTTGTTTCAATATTATCCTTCGATTGAATTGACTATATATTGTGTTTTCTATTTAGTCTTTATTCTTTCAATTTCCGAATTAATCTTAAATACTTTAATATTTTTGGTACATAAGTTTTGATTTTTAAAATTTTGTTATTTCATTGAAATTGATTATATATTTTGTTTTCATTTTGGCCTTTATACTTTTATTTCTTTATTTTAATCACTTTATTTGTTTTTTTTATTTCTGAAATAGTTTCTATTTTTGTTCATGTTAATATATATACTAGTCAATGCCTCTGCGTCTCGTCGCGAATGGTACCATATTTTTTTATCGTAAAAAATATTAATTGTGTGAGATTTTTTTATTATAATATAAATTTAGTCAAAAGAATAAATCTATGTAGAATTCCTATGAAGTGTAAGTTTTTTTATAAATTATATGAATTTTAAATCTATATAAATTTGTCTATTTAGTAGGTTTTAAATTATTATTATTATTAAAAAAGCAAGAAGATTTAGGTATATAAATTATTGAATACATTGTATTATGATTAGTTCATTTTATAATTAAATTTAAATCAAACAAAAATATATAAATTGTGAAAATACCTGCAATAATCAAATAACAAAAATAAATATTTAATTTTCTATCGGGAAAATACGAAAACATAAATTGAAAATTATAAAAAACAATAAAAAAAACAATCACTAAAATTATCATTATTGTTGCGCAAATAATAAAATCATAAAAATTATCTGATTAGAAGAACAAATAAAAATAACAGAAAACACAAAAAAAAGAAAAAAATGAAGAAATATTAATTTTAAAAATGATCACAAACATAAATTAAAATTTCAGTTGTGAATGGATAAAAAATAAAACCACAAAAAACAACAAAAAATAAAAATAAAAACTAAAAACATAGATGCATAAATCCAGATAAAAAAAAATAAACATTGTCCGAGAATGACAAAAAACAAAACCCAAAGGAATTACTATCAAATAAAAAATTCAAAGAATAAGGACCGAAATGAAATCTAAAATACATAATGAATTCCAATTGAAGGAAAAATTTAAACATATAAAAACCCTAGGACCAAAACAAATAAAAGTATTTTAAAAAATAAATATAGTGTATTCTTTTTGTAAAAATCAAAAGAATAAAGATCGAAATAAAAAGAATCATTTATGACTAATTTCAATTGGAGGACACAATTAAATCAAATCAAAGAAAAATATATAATTAATTATAATCGAAGGATAAAATTTAAACAAATAAAACCCTTGGGACCGACACAAATAAAGGTATTTAAAAAAATAAAATGTAATTTTGTTAAAAAAATCAAAAGAATAAGGATCGGAATGAAGAGTAACATAAATGATTAATTTCAATTCGAGAACACAATTAAAGCAAATTGAAATAAAATATATATAATTAATATCAATTGAAATATATAATTGAAACATATAAAAACGTTGAGATCGAAACAAATAATGACATTTTTAAAGGTAAATGCTTTGTAATTTTGTTAAAAAAATTAAAAGAATGAGGACTTAAATGAAAAGTAACATATATGACTAATTTCAATTGGAGGACAAAATTAAAAAAAATTAAAACTTGTGCACCAAAAAAATAAAAGGAACCAAAAACAAATCAAAAAATCAAAAGAATAAGACTGAAATTAAAACAAACATATATAATCAGTTTTAATTGAACTGCTCAATAGAAAACAATCAAAATATACATTAAAGAAATGAGGAATAAAATCAAAATCAAAACCTCATGGACTAAAATAAACAGCCTACACACATGAAGGACTTACACGTAAGTTGCGGCATCAGGAGAGAGAAAAGGGAGAAAAAACCCAAAACCGTTCATTGGTTATTACCTAAACACCGAAAACAGACACGCGCAACACCAGTAGACAGAGGATAGGGAAATACACTAGGTGACACAACGAAAGAGCAGTTTCGTCTCTCGAACGAGCCGCCTTAATTCCCCGTGTGCGTGAAACACTATTGGCGCATCTGAACAACGAGCTAGCAATGTTTCAGGAAAAAAACCCGGTTAATTACCTATTCACCCCTATACCTAGTGATAATCACAAAAAACCTAGATAGAAAATACCACAGTACCCCGACTAAAATATTTTGTTGTCTTTTTGGTAGTTATTTCAGTAGTTTTATTGTGCTGGCATCTGGGAAAAACCAAAAACACCCTCGGATGGGAGGCTTATGTTTTGTCATTTTTTGGGATTAATTTAGTATTTTTACTATGCAAAGAATTAGGAAATATCATTCATGTCCCATGAAAATTTCTAAAATACCCTCGGTCCCCAGGGTTCAAATTTTTCGATCCTAAGTAAAATGGTAATTTATTATATCAATCCACAATGAATTGTGTCTAGGTTAATAGTGAAAAATCTATAGTCAATTGGCAACCCTAATTATATTTTAGTTATATATGCTCTTAGTTTTGGTTCTTAATTTTATTATTTTCTATTTTGCTCTTAATAGTTTTTTGAAAAATACAGTTCTTAAAATTTAGTTTATATTTGTGATCATTTGAAGATTGGTATTTCTCATTTTTTTTCCCTTTTTCTTTCTTTGAGTTTTTTTGTTTAATCTTCAAATCAAATGATTTTTTTCCTTGCTAATAATCTTTATTTTTGTTTTGTCATATATTTTATTTCATTGTTTGCTATTTTGTTAGAGTTTTTAGGTTTTTTATTCTTTGATGTAATTTGTTTTTTTTTCTATTATTTACATAATAATAATAATAATAATTTTAGTTATTTCTTGCTTCCTCTTTGGTTAAAGTCTAATAGTTTTTTTATTCCTCAGATTAATTTAATTATTTTTATTGTTTATGTGTTTACGTAATAGTAATGATAATTTCATGTGTTATAATTAGCATAATAATATTGATATTATAATGTTTATGTGTTGATAATTATGGTTTTGATGGTAATAACAACAATAACTCACAAAATAATATAAAAATAGAAATAATAACATAAAAATATTATAATAATGATAATAATGTTTTGTGCATGGAAACTAAAATCCTTTCACAATCGTCTCTTTAACAGCCTTACGGTTTTATTGTCTATCTATACATAGATTATTGTGGATTTCAATACTAAATTTACCAATTTACTCCCTAGGTTGAAAATTTTACCCTTGGCACCAAGAATATTTTGGACATTTCAAAGGGGGGGATCTGTGTGGTATTGTCCATTTGTTTTGGGTTTCCTAGTATTTTACGTTTTAATTTGCAAAGTGAAACTATCAATTTACCCATAGAACTAACAAAAAGACAAAGGCTAGTTGGGGGTAGGTTTTGTTTTTTCACATATATGTGCACAATGCAACTACATAAATATCCTTAAAAAAGAAAAAAAATGAAGGTCTAACGCTGGGGCATTGTGGTACTTTCATGCCTGTTTTTTCATGGTATTGCTGGATCTAGGGGTATATAGGTAATTCTACATGTTTTTTAGAATTTATTGCAATGTGTTGTGCGAACGCATCAACAAATTTTCATGTGCAAGCGCCTATCAGGGGCGTGCAATGTCTATATGTGGTATAAAATTTCCAGTAGTCATGTTACCAGAAGCGTCGCAATGCCCGCTTCCTCTCGATGCGATACGTGTCAGTTGAAGGTGATGTAAATCATTGGTGAATGATTTTTTGTTTCCCCTCTTTTCTCTCTCCTACAGATGGGACATGCAGAGAAGTCCTTCATGTTTTTGGTTTGTTTATTTTAGTCCTTATTATTTTGATTTTGTTTTATTCCTAATTTCTTTAATAAAAATTTTAATTGTTTTCAATTGAAACTGATTATATATAAGAGTTTTCATTTTAATTCTTATTCTTTTAATTTTTGGTTCCTTTATTTTTTTTGGTTTGCAGGTTTTAATTTGTTTAATTTTATCATGCAAATGAAAATGTTTATATATGCTATTTTTCATTTCGAGTGTTATTCTTTTATTTTTTTTTAACAAGATTGTACTACAATGGTTTTTACGTAATCCCTTTATTTGTTTCGCTCCCAAGTTTTATTTTTGTTTCAATGTTATCATCCGATTGGAATTAATTCTATATTTTATTTTTCATTTCGACCCTTATTATTTGATTTTTGTTGAAATTAGCGGATTAAAGCAACTATGCACCTAAAAGCGGAATTGGTGCAAATACAATAATTATAGCAATTCTAAAATCAATTACTTGAAAGTAAAGAGATAAGGGAAAGAGATTGCTAACTCGGGTTTTTAACGTGGTTCGGCAAGCCTACGTCCACGACTCAAGTACCAACCCGTACTTGAGTATTGTACTCTTTACTAATCCAAGTAGCAAGGTTACAATTTCCGCTTGATGAATCCACACCAAGACTTTACACCACTTGAAGATATGCCCTCTTCAAGATTTTCGCTTTCCACTTGAAGATGTCCACTCTTCAAGATTTTTCCATGGTTATGTTCCCTCACCAATACCAAGAGTTTTATACTCAACTCTCAAGAGTTTCACAATGGTTGTTTTTGTAAAACAACAATACACTCTTAATAGTGTAGATATTACAAATGAAGATCTATGATCTCTTTCTCTCACTTAATAGCACTTAGGATATTTGAAGGTGTTTAAGTGTAGTGAGAATGAGAAAATACTCTTTGTGTTAAGATATAAAGATTTAAACACAAATATGAGTATTAAGGAGGATTGATGATATGAAGGTGTTTATGCACTTCTAATTTCCTCAATATAAGATATGAAAGTTGTGTCAATTTAGTTTTGCAATTAAGAGGCCTATTTATAAGTTTCAAAGAGAAACTAGCCGTTTATAGCCGTTAGAAACTAGCCGTTTATAGCCGTTTGAAACTAGCCGTTTATAGCCGTTGGAAACTAGCCGTTTGAAACTAGCCGTTTATGGCCGTTAGAAACTAGCCGTTTATAGCCGTTAGAAACTAGCCGTTTAATCATCAAATCCTTTGCATGCAATGTGAAGTGTGTGAGTTCATTTTAATTTGTGCTATCAAGATAGAAATTGAGATTTACACAAAGCACTAAAATGAACACTTATTCTAAGTCTTCACTTGCTTGCATCTTGGACTTCTTGGAGTGATTTCTTCTTGAACTCCATTATGCTTGTTGATGTATTCTTTGAATAAAACCTGTTTATAGCTTAATCTCATCCAAGCATATTATTAGCCCATTTTCTTTTTATTGTTATCATCAAAATATATAAAGCATACAAAGTATGACATTATATGTCAACAATCTCCCCTTTTTGATGATGACAATAAATAAAAACTTAGATAAAAATGAGTCTCCCCTATATTTTGTAATCCAATATATAAGAGACATTGAGCATTTTTAGCAATTTAATCTAAGTAAAAATATCATATGCAATCTCAAGAAAAATCCATTTTCTCCCCCTAAATATATGCATATATATTTTTCATTTTCTCCTATTTTTCTCCCCCATTATTGATGCATTTGATATTTTCATCATATCTCTCCCCCTTTGGCATCAACAAAAAGAAAATTAACATTTTAGATAAATAAAGACATAATATCTAATAATAATAAATATCCAAAATGAAATTATTTCTACCAAAGAATTCAAGGGGTGGTTCCTTTTGGAACCCAAATCATTTTAACATTCTTATTTTTCTTCATAGGACATGCATAAACCAAATGTCCTAATTTTCTACAATAATTACATGTTTGATTTGGATCATAAGAATGTTTAGCTTTAACAAAATAATTCTTTAAGTATTTTTGATTTATCTTAGGTTTATAACCTAATCCTCCTTTGTTAAACACACTTCTTTGGCTTGAAAGCATTTTCTCAAAAATTTCTGAGCCTTGTGTGAATTTTGAGATAATTACATTTAACTCATCAACTTTTTCTTTTAAAGATTTATTATCTTCTTCAAGTTGATTAGTTTTACTACTCTTGTCATTGAAATCATATACTTTCTTTTCTAATAATTCTTTTTCCTCAATTAAGCATATATGATTTCTTTTGAGAGTACTATATTTAGAACCTAACTTCTTATATTCTAAATACAAATTTTCAAGTTGTTCATGTAATTCAATATAGGAAGGGTCAGATTCATCATCCGAAGATTGTACCTCATTTTCGCTTTCAATTGCCATGAAGCACATGTTAGCCACATGTTCTTCTTCATCACTAGAGCTTGAGTTCGAATCATCGCTCCATGTCGCTTTCAAAGCTCTCTTTTGAAAGCGATTTCTCTTTTCATTTGAAGATGGGGACGATCGGGTTTGATATGCCCTAACTTGTTGCATTTATAGCACCTTGGAGTTTCTTTACTTGAATCTCCCTCCTTTTGTATTTCGAGAACTTTCTCTTGTCATTTTTCCTTTTAAGAAAGTTTCAAACTGTCTTGTGATTGATGCTACATCTTCTTCAAGATCGTCATTCATCGTCTTCATCATTATCATTTTCCTCGCTTTCGATTCGATGAGCAGTTTTAAATGCCAAATTTTTCTTTGGCCTTTCTTCTTGATCTTGATTATCCATAGATATCTCGTGTGTCATTAGAGAACCGATGAGCTCCTCTAATGGAAGTTTTGTGAGATCTTTAGCTTCTCGTATAGCTGTCACTTTAGCTTCCCAAGCTTTTGGTAGAGATCTGAGAATCTTACTTACGATATCTGCATTTGAGTAAGTTCTACCAAGAGCATGTAAACTATTTGTTATGCTAGTCATACGAGTAAACATGCTTGTTATGGATTCATGTTGCAACATTTTAAATAATTCATATTGATGAACTAACATATCAATTTTTGATTCTTTTACTTGGTTAGTTCCTTCATGAGTTACTTCCAAAGCATGCCATATATCCCTAGCATTTTTACATGAAGATATTCTATTAAATTCACTTCTATCTAATGCACAATATAAAATGTTCATTGCTCTAGCATCCATAGAAAGTAATCTTTTATCTAGGTCACTATATTCTATCATGCTTTTTGGAATCTCAATACCATTTACAATTTTGAGTGGTCTATGAGGTCCATTTTCAATAGAAAGCCATAAATTAAAATCTATAGATTGAAGATATATTGACATTCTAGCTTTCCAATAAGCATAATCATCACCATCAAAAAATGGTGGTCTAGAAGTTGAAGCACCTTCATTTCGGAGATTATTGCATATAGTTGCCATTCTACTCAAAGTCTAAGCAAACTTAATAAATGAGAACTAAGCTCTGATACCAATTGTTGAAATTCGCGGATTAAAGCAACTATGCACCTAAAAGCGGAATTGGTGCAAATACAATAATTATAGCAATTCTAAAATCAATTACTTGAAAGTAAAGAGATAAGGGAAAGAGATTGCTAACTCGGGTTTTTAACGTGGTTCGGCAAGCCTACGTCCACGACTCAAGTACCAACCCGTACTTGAGTATTGTACTCTTTTACTAATCCAAGTAACAAGGTTACAATTTCCGCTTGATGAATCCACACCAAGACTTTACACCACTTGAAGATATGCCCTCTTCAAGATTTTCCTTTTCCACTTGAAGATGTCCCCTCTTCAAGATTTTTCCTTGGTGATGTTCCCTCACCAATACCAAGAGTTTTATACTCAACTCTCAAGAGTTTCACAATGGTTGTTTTTGTAAAACAACAATACACTCTTAATAGTGTAGATATTACAAATGAAGATCTATGATCTCTTTCTCTCACTTAATAGCACTTAGGATATTTGAAGGTGTTTAAGTGTAGTGAGAATGAGAAATACTCTTTGTGTTAAGATATGAAGATTTAAACACAAATATGAGTATTAATGAGGATTGATGATATGAAGGTGTTTATGCACTTCTAATTGCCTCAATATAAGATATGAAAGTTATGTCAATTAAGTTTTGCAATTAAGAGGTCTATTTATAAGTTTCAAAGAGAAACTAGCCGTTTATAGCCGTTTGAAACTAGCCGCTTATAGCCGCTTGAAACTAGCCGCTTATAGCCGTTGGAAACTAGCCGTTAGAAACTAGCCGTTTATAGCCGTTAGAAACTAGCTGTTTATAGCCGTTAGAAACTAGCCGTTTAATCATCAAATCCTTTGCATGCAATGTGAAGTGTGTGAGTTCATTTTAATTTGTGCTATCAAGATAGAAATTGAGATTTACACAAAGCACTAAAATGAACACTTATTCTAAGTCTTCACTTGCTTGCATCTTGGACTTCTTGGAGTGATTTCTTCTTGAACTCCATTATGCTTGTTGATGTATTCTTTGAATAAAACCTGTTTATAGCTTAATCTCATCCAAGCATATTATTAGCCCATTTTCTTTTTATTGTTATCATCAAAATATATAAAGCATACAAAGTATGACATTATATGTCAACAATTTTCTTATTTGATATTAATTCCTTTGTTTTTTTTTGTTCTTCTTGGTTAATTTTTATTTTTTTACATGTATTTAAGCACATATAAATTTTAGTTTTTGTTTTTGATTTTTATCTTTTTATTTTTTTGTTGGGGTTTTTTTTTGGTCTAAACCTGAAATTTTAATTTATATTGGTAATCATTTTAAATTTAACATTTCTCCCTCTTTCCCTATATTTTTTTTTTTGTGTTTTTTCTTATTTTTATTTTTTTTTCGAATCAAATTATTCTATGGTTTCATTGTTTGCACAAGAATAATAATGATTTTAGTGATTATGTTTTATTATATTGTTTCATAAAAATATTTTTCTTTTTTTTATTCTTTGGTGTAATTTAATAATTTTAAAATTTTGGGCAATAATGTTGATAATAATTGAATTGTTATAATTATGATAATGATGGTAATGTATGTATGAATTTTCAATGATGTTTTCTTCTTTTTGTTGATATAAAATAAACTACTTATTTTTGTTATTTGGTTATTGCAAGTTTTTTTCACAATTTATATTTTGTTTGTTTTGTTTAATTCAAATTGAATTAGAAAATGAATGAATCCTAATACAGTGAATTTGATAATTCATGTATTCGAATCTTCTTGCTTTTTTAGTGATGATGTTAATTTTATGCTAGTGATTTTGTTAAAACCTCCCAAAAATAAATTTATATCGATTTAAAATTCATATATGAATTTATTATTTTGTCTAAATTTATTATATTATAATAATAAAATCTTACACAATTAATTTTTTTGTATTGAAAAAAATAGAGTTCCAGTGGCAACAAAGTGCGGATAAGTGGCTAGTATATTGTAAAGTAGGATAGAAAAATTGCATGCTTCTTCAAAAGCATCTCATCTTTTCCTTTTCTTTCAATTATGGATAATCCCAAACAATAATAAATTTGTAAGAATTGTTCTTTTTGTTATAATTCACTGAACCTTACACAAAGATGTAATAAATCAAATTAAATTTAAGAGCATGAAAATACAAAAAAAGAAGAAGAATAAACAAGCCTAAACTTTTATTTAAAGGTTGATGTCATCAAGCATGTAAGAAAAAAAGATATTTGAGCAGCTAATGATTGACTCAATTGACTTGGTGCTTGATGGTAAATGTGTTTGAAATTGTATTTGAAGGTGTTTTTTTATTCATAAATACATCAAAATAATATTTTTAAATTATTTTTGACATCTGCACATGAAAATGATCTAAAAAAATAATTTTAAAATATAATGTTAAATAGTAACTTAAGAATATAAATAATGTTTTATTAACATCCCAAATGGAGTGGAGTGTTGTTATAAAATCTCCCCACTAAATTTACTATTTATAAAAAGCGAAAGCCACACATTTCTAAAAAAATGACCTCTTTGTAAATAATTATGACAATTAATAACAATGAGAATAATAATTGAAATAATTTATTACTGGATGTTATTTTTTGAAATAAAAATTACTTTAAACTAAAAATATATCAAGCTACACATAAACAAAATAGATGAAAAAAACACAAAAATAACAAATCACTAACAACAAAAGATTCACTATACATGCCTAAAAGAGAGTTTGAATCTCATTTCACGCTACCAAAACTAAACTTATTCTATTTTTTTTAGCACAAACTGCATTTAATACAAGGTTAAATAACAATAAAAATTAAAAGTCAAAACTAAAAGTATAGATACATAAGTATAAGTAAAAAATTTAAAACAATTGTCATACTTATTATAGCTGTCATTATAATTATTATTGTAAATAATTAATATTCTAATTATTAGTTACAATACCATTGTTGCCACTATCATTATTGTTAAAAAAAAAGAGATTAAATTATTTATTTTTATTTTTTAAGATTTATTTTTCATATTATTATATTTACATTATATTATAACAGTGAGATTTAAATTAATTTTATATTTTTTTCAAAAAAATTTAGTTCATATATATATATATATATGTAGTAAGACATTAATATTAAACAAATATCAAAAGATATAATCATTCCCAATTTTTAAGAAAAAAACATCTTTAAAATACTCATTATCATTATTTTAAACACATTATTTATAATAAAATGAATATATATAAAAAATCAAATAATTGAAAGTTTTGTAGGTTGATTATTTCATTCATATGTATAGCATAATAAAGAAAATATAGGATCAATAACTTTTTTTTTCCACATTTTAAAATTTTGGTTCTGGCTGCATCGAAGGAGAGGCAAGTGACTCATATATTTTTTAACTGTAGATAATTTGATCCAATTTTTCAACCTATTTTTTCAACTTGTGACTTCATATTTTTTTTATTTACGTGATATTAGATTTGAAATATCATACATAAAAAATGCCGCAAAAGTCTTTTTTTTTCACAAAAATAACATCTATTAATGAATTATTTCGATTATTATTCTCATTGTTATTATTATGATTGTTAAATGATAATAATTATTATAGTTATCATTATGACTATTATTGCAAATAATTAATATTCTAATTATCAGTGACAATACCATCGTTATCACTACCATTATTGTTATAAAATAAAATTACACTATTTATTTTTATTTTTAAGATTTATTCTTCATATTATTATATTTTATGTGATATTAGAATAATGGGATTAAATTAAGTTGATCTTAATACTATCAAAAAATCCCACTTGATCTTAACTTATATTTTTTTTTTAAAAAAACATGTCAATAAATGAGATAAATAATTTAGAAGAAAACTTACCAACATGAATTACCACAAAACATTATCATAGAGTAGAGCTTAAAACCTTGTTTTCAATTTATTTATTTTAAAAAAAAGAGAAAAGAAAAGAAACCTCTTGTACCCCAACGAATCCAACGACCACCTAAAATCTACAATTTGAACGGTCAAGATGAAACAAAGGTCACCGCAAGAGCACATGGAGTACATGCTTGCGGGGTCATTGATTCGAGAGGATATAAGGGAAAAAAGAAGAAGCGGAGAAAACAGAGGAATTACTGTGAACAGTAAAAATGAACTGTTGTAATACGCAGTTAAAGTAGTGTGGTTGAACAATAATTTCTTGATATGTTTTAGCTGCATGTATAATGTATAATGTATAATGTATAATTGTTTATGTTTTTTTCTCATTGAGTCGGCATTGATGTTATTTTCTTAAAAATATCAAAATACAAAAAAAAATGAAAAGTATAAATAAATAAATAAATAATCGGATAATTTTGGCACTGACCAAACATGAGCGCCGCTGGCAAAAAGAGAAAGCCCAAGGACCACTCGTTCCGTTTTTCCAGACCCGGATTCTCTGGCTCTCTTGCAGTAAACGTTTGTGCCACGTGTTCATCCATCCCATATGTGGCGTCAAAACTCTCTCCTTTCCCTTCAAGCCGTTTCCCCCCAGATTCCCTATCCTTCCTCTCGTCTTGAATCTTTTTGCCTTTCCTCTTCTGTTTCTGATTCTTCAAATTCTAATGGCAGAAACCTCCGCTCTTTGTTTCTCTACGCTCTCTTCCCTCCCTTCTAACATCTATTGTTCTAGAGAAGCCAATTCTTCTCTCTCCTTTGCCTCTCCTTTTAAATTCCCAGCTTCACATCCTCGCTCCTCCCGCTTCATCCGATTCACTTGTAAAGCTTCAGATTCTGGCAACTTCCTCGGCGATGAGCCTCTCGGTTTCTTTCCCTGGTCCGATGGCGACAACGGTATACATATTTCTTCTGTTCCTCATCTTGCTATTTTGTTATCTTAAAGAATGTTACGTGATTTTGGCTGCAAATATTTAATTGCCAAATTAGAATGCAGCCCATTTAATTCCAGTTTATAAAATCACAATAAAGTCCGGGACTTTGTATTTTCTTTTGTTGGGATTAGAAAATAAAATTAAGGGTTATGTTCTTCAAGTGTTCATACGAGGTAAAATACTGAAATTCTTGTTATATTTGTGTAAGAAAGACTCTGTTTTTCTTTCTTGGTTTCATGAGATGAAACCAAATGGGGTTGCTCTTGCATTTTGCTCGCAGATATTGAATGGGTTCGGGAGGAAAGAATCACGCTTTTCACAACAGATGGGCTCGTTCAGATTGGAGGGTCTGTAGTTCCTCGACTTGTCGCTTCTTCCAACGTATGCCGTTTTGCTTTTGTTTGTGTTATTTTCCGTTTCTTTCTTTGTTTGTCTTTCTTTTCATTGAGATAACACTGGTTTAATGCTCCTCATTTACTTGTCTGCATGAATGCAATATGTGTATGTTGTTTCCTACTTTTCTTACAAAATTGATTGTATGTGTCTGGTTTTTCCAATGGACTTAAACAGAGGAAGCGAGGGAAATCAAAAACTTCTCAGAGATTTCAACGTTTTCATGAGAGTGATTACATGGATCCAAATCAAGGCTTATGCTTGGGTGCACTCTTTGATATTGCAGCAACTAATGTAAGTAATTTTTGACCCGTTGTTTTAGGGTCTACTTTAAAATCTGGACTCCTGATATCTTATTTATATGAGGTCTGGTCATATTAGGGACTTGATATGGGGAGAAGGCTTTGTATCTTTGGGTTTTGCCGATCGATTGAGATGTTGAGCGATGTTGTACAAGACACTGTTTTGGAGCATGGTGGGGAGGTAATGCTTATTAGCCTTTCAATAAAATATATTTTGATACTGAGAGTGCAATCTTCTTCTAATCCTGTTAACTTCACTTGGTTTATTTGTTCATATTCAAAGCAAGGAGAACAATAAATTAGATGTTTACGGTCAATTTGTTTCGCGCTTTCTCTTCCAGCTGACAGCTCCAGTATTGCCTTACAAGTAGGGACTGTTATTTGTCTTGGACCCAAATTCGGAGAGTGTTTTAATCTTGTTTTTGTTTTTGCAATCTTAGTGCTGATTGGGTGTTTATTCACATCAGCTTTTTTTACTCCACTGAGGAAAGTCACATCTGTGTTTTTAGAATTGTACTGGGCTTGAAGTTGAAAGAAGAAATAGACAACCAACCTCAAATTGGCCTCTTAATTGCTGGCTTTAGACTTGATATATACGAAGTTGACAATATTAACATTCATTATATGTAACTGAATGCCAAATTCATATTAAGTTCTGTGTTAATGCTAAACTAATTTGAGCATGTTTTGGGTGGGTCATTTGGAGTTTCTTGCAGGATGATGCAATAGGGGATGGGAATATAGGGGAAATTGTTTTTGTGTATTCCCCAAGAAGCATAGTTATCCTTTTATATTTATAATTCTAAATCATTCTACTTCAGGCTCTCATAGGGCTAGTGTTTAGCTTAACAGGAACTATTCATAATCATGGTTTGACAAGCTCCCTTCTTTTTAAAATGCCGGTCATGTCTACCTCTGCAAAAGATTATCATTTGTCTGGCATCTTCGTTGCCTTTTATATGTGAAGTCATGATTTAATAGGATTCTTTTCCCTGGAGATTGCATGTATGGATTGGCTCTGAGAATGCACATGAATCTTCACTTTTCAGGTCGTTACTGCAGAGAAGGCCATCAAAGGTGGATTGCATGAAAAGCTAACAATGACAGTGGCAGTGCCATATCTTTGGGGGGTTCCACCTGCTTCCGAAACACTCCGTCTTGCAGTGCGGAGTGGTGGAGGGATTGTAGAGAAGGTTTATTGGCAATGGGATTTTTTGTAATCAAGGTATCTTCTTACCACCATTGGTCCATTCTGTATATAAACTAAAACAATCGTCTTATGTAAAAAATCCAATTGTCGTTGTATTCATGCTCAATGTAAGTTTGATGTTCATATCTAATTGATTATTTGTGACTTCCCTGTGTCAAGTTCCAAACCTTAAGGCTTTTGATATCTGAGTCAATATCATCAGTACTTAAGAAGCTAATGATAATCTTCTGACCCCCCTGGTTTTCTATTTTTTGGGAGCAAATTTTCCTGGTAGTGGTGCGTTTCCAGTGATCAGGCAAATTTCTTAAGATTGATTTTAATGGGCTCCATGCAAATGGTTAGCATAGAAGCTTTGTATTTCTTATCTCCCTGCTTTAATATCTTGTAGAGTGGTTTTTCTCCGGTTTGAGTTTTGCTTAGTGATTTAACATACAAGAAAAAATGAAAATTCCAAGTAGCCAGCTGCATAAAGTCAACTCTTTTCTAGTTGACAGCATATATTTGAGGTCCAGTGAAGTTGATATTTAGCAGCCAACGCAGACCTCAACCTCTGCGCTGCAATCTGTATCTGTAATTCATTCATTGCTTAATAATTTTATTCTTTTTTTCGTTCTTGAGATTAAGGGGGAAAAACATTATGCCGATCCGAGAAAATCTAGTTGCCATTCAAACGTAACTTTTGACTATTTGTGCCATATAATTAACAAACGTTTTCTTTTTTTCCTTCTTTGTTTTATTTATTGCATGTTGTTATTTTAATATTTAATCAGCAAAGTTATAATTGATAGAATCCTTGTTAGAAATATTTTTTTTTATTATCAAAAAGTGATTCAATGTTGTTATTGTCAAAACTCTTTTAATAAAATCAATTAAAAATATTTTTTTTATGTAGAAAATTGATTGTAAAATTGATTGCTCATATTTTTATATTAGAAATAATCATTATTATTATTTTGAATGTTTTATCTATAAGAATATAAGAATAAAATATTTTAGAATAATAATCAAAAGGTTATATATATATGAAGGTGCTACTATTAGATAAATATCAAAATATATAATTAGTCTCACATGTTGATAAGGGAAAAAAGTATTACAAATAATTATTATTATTTTGAATTTCTTATCTATAATAATAAAATATTTTAAGACCACAAAATATTAATAGAAAAGCAATTAAAAAACTAAATAAATGACCAAATAAAAAATATTATTAGATTTTAAACAATTATTTGAATGGACAAATAAAAACAAATAAAATCATTTTTAAAATGATCATGAACAAAAATTCAAATGTAAATATTAAAAAATATATCCTTAACAATACTGAAAATAATAAAAATTAGTGAGATCATAATTATTGTTAGAGAAAAAAAATTCCATATTTTTTTTACTTTTATAGTATTATATTAAAAGTATTTCAGAACAATGATATTAATTTTTTTTAAAAAAAAACTTAGTTCATTTATTTATATATATTAAAACTCTGATATTAAATAAATATCAAAATATATAATTAATGTGATATATTTAAGAGAATAAAGCTCACAAATAATTATTATAATTATTTTGAATGTTTTATATGTAATAATTATAAAATTCAATACCTAACAATATTAACAAAAAAATAATATTTAAATAAATATTTTTATATGTAATTGGCAAATGACAGCTTGCATGTCCTACGCTCGTTTGGGTTTGGCTTTCAGAGGCAACCCTGATTTTCCAATGAAAAACATCTAAATAATCCTTTTAACTTGAAATGACACAAAGATTATGCTTTCACATGGGAAATAAAGATATATTTTTAAGCAGTGTATGATAATATTGCAGTTGCTATTTGGTTATTTTGTAAAGTTTTTTCTTGGTTAAAAATCATTAAAATATTATTATTATTATTTTGAAAGTTTGCTTTCTTATATAAACCATCAAAATAGTTCAAAAATACTAAGAAAATAATTTAAAGCAAAAACCAAAATTAAAAAATTTCAAGAACACATAATTCAACATAGTAACAAATATTGACTTAATGTCCAAAATGATCTAATAACATGGGAAAACCTAGCAAGACATTTGCTAAAATGTGTATAAGGAATCAAAATATATCATTGGTGCGAAACAGATGTATACATGTACGAAGAATAATGGAGAATAAAGTCTCTCTTTGCTTATATCCACACATACTAAAAATTAGAGTGGCACAATCCATAAATAGTTCTCGTATATCAAAGCGAGATCATGGAGGTGAAGTCTTATGTCCACAAAAAAAGCCCCATTCAAGTCTGACCAATTAGGCAAAAAATTTAAGGTAACGGGTATCGTCATATATCGTCTAACATTAGATTGAACAAAAACGCATTCGACACTTCGCACATGTATAATTGGAAGTGAACTCACAGACAATGTAGAAATGCCCACTGCAAGTAGAGCTTGGAGGTCCCATTGTTGCCCTCATATATGATGGAACATGCAGAGGCAAAGCTTCAAGGTTTCCATGTTTTCATTTATAAGTACTATTCATACAATTAATACATGTTTAGTGTTTCCATTCATACCTCATGTAAGAGCTCCAGGAAATTTCTTGGGGCTTTCCTAGCATTCTTAAGTGCTTTTGCTTGCCGAGTCTTACGCTTTGTGACTCTCTGCTTCTTTTATATATAGACTGCAATGGAGATCAAAGAATGTTTTAAAACAATATGGCTAAAAGAAGTAAACAATATGATCAACTTGCACTTTGCTATGCAATCCCATCAAACTACCACTACTTGTGACAATAACTTGGAAGGAATTTTAAGAAGGATTCTCATTCTCCCCATTCAAAGATTCAAATGTTGGTTATGGATTGATGATAAAAATGTCAAGTTCAAAACTTTTTAAATAAATGCACGCTAGTCAAAAAATCATTGGAGAACAAATTTGAAAAGGGACATGTTTCAATATTTTAAAATGAAGGTAATTAAACATAAATATGGGACATAGCTTTGCATAACATTATTCAAAAAATAAATTCACAAAAAGGGACATGTTTCAATGCAAATAGTTAAGTGCCATAGACTTGTCTTGTCGAAACAGAAGATGTATTAGAATAGATAACTGACACCATGAAAAAAATAATAGAAAATATGCAGACAACAAACTTCTTTGTGAATACTAATAAAGAAAACCAACTAGCTATATACAATTCTTGCAAGAGAAAAATGACAAGGGAAAACATAAACATATCATACACAAAAAACACTGCACGCCTTCAATGCATCAAAGGGGATTCTCTTTAACTTGAAACTATACAAAGCAAAACATGCAATTGGATAACGCAACAAAGGTTTTTTCAAGACAGAAAAGAAAAGAAACACAAAAGAGATAAATGTATGAGAGACTAATACCGTCATCGTCAAGAGAAGCCTTATCATCATCAACTGCTTCTATTGTTTCCATCCCTGTATAATCATTCTCCAATGCTTCAAGTCCAACAATCGCTTCATTAAAAAACCCATCTTCTCTAAATCAACAAAACATAAGTAAAACAAGAAAAAGCTTCGATCTTCCCTATTAAAAACAAAGCCCAACAACTAATATCTTTCTCAAATGAGCCAAACATCAATAAAAAAAATTCAATCTTTTTCATTTAAAAATAGAACCCCAATTCACAACACTCTTATTTATTTGTTCAAATAATAGCAAAAAGAAAAAAATCCTTCAATAAAAAATCAGAAACCTGAGTTTTGTTATCAATGCTGACAAGCATAACCGCCATTTTTGGAGCTATCTTTCAAGTTCGCATTAACATTCTTTGAAACGGGTTTGAAACATCATCTTCCATTAGCCTTCAAAAAATCCAAAAAAGAATTAAAATATAGTTACTTGAAAATATAAACAAAATGGAAAAAACAAACAAACTTTGGACGAAGACGAATATATTACAAAGAAAGAGAGTGAACCTAGGTGAAGGAAAGCGGGGGCCTTTGGATTCAATTCCTCCGGTCAAATTCTTTTGAGATGAGAGAGAATTGAAAAAGCTTGAAGAATTGAATCCATATTTATCAAATAGACAATTTCTCTCTCAAGTATTATCGACTTGTTAGCTTATAAGAGCAAGTCTAACCGGTGTGCCATTTGAAGAGGCAAACATAAAAAAATAGCATATTTGTTTTCCTTTCTTCACTCCAACGGGAAAGCTATTTTGGCTATTTGTAGTAACTCAAATACAAAAGCAATAATATTGTGCTACTATTTTAATATTTACGTTAACCATACGCATTAAGGTTGTTTTGTGCTCTTGCAGGTTTCCTTTCATAGATTGCCCATAAGATATGTCGCTTGATTTGCCCTTTAATTGGTGGAATCAATTTCTTATTTTTGCTTTTTCTTTTGGGCACCACCATTTGAAGCTGGCTTGATCCTAGAAGCCGAAGTAGAGATGATGCAGGTGTTTGAGAAGTTGATGAGGATCTATCTGATGCATGGGCGATGAAATTTTCATGTCAAGAGCGACCGAGAGAGAAATGATTTAAAGTTTTTAGCAAGGAGAAAGGCACATATGGGTTAGTTTATTTTAGTTATTTTTAGAATAGAAAACGGGGGGAGAGAGTGAGAGAGAGATAAAGAGATCGTTTTTCAATATGTAGTCATGCTGGGTTTTTTTATGAAGAGATGATATTTTTATTTTAAATAGGGGAGAGTTAGGAAGGTAAAGGGAAAAAGGAAAAAACAAAACAACTAAATGAAACAACTATATCAATCATAAACAATATTTAGTTTATAAGTTAATAATAATATAATAATATTGAGTGAACTGATCTAGTAGCCGTTTGGCATTGTGGTGCGATCCACGATTGCCAAACGGCTTATCAGTTTCATTGATGTTTCAGCGCGTGGGACCCAACCAAAAAAACGATTCAAACCACGTTGGAAGATAAACAACAAATACATGCTTTTTTCTACTATTGCAATCAATTTTTTTACGTGATTCCTGTGATTTCCTGTTGTTTTGCCATGCATAAAAGCCTTCGTGTTGATTCATGCAACTCTGCACACTCTCCTTCGCCAAGCAGACAACCAAAGGATGGCTGAGAGAGAAGCCACAACCACACAGTGCATGCTTCTCTCTCTCTCTCTCTCTCCAAAATAGCCGTGGATGCCGTCACTTTCCAACGCTGACTCCGACCACCATAGGAAGAACCACCTCAGCCTCCTCTACGCATCGGCATCGTCCGTTGAAGCTCTCGTGGTGGTCGGTGAACAGTATCGCCACCTTCCAACACTGCCTCCGACCGCTATTTTAGACACCACCACCACAGGAAGAACCACCTCGACCTCCTCTACCTGTAGGTATAGGTCGTTCACCCTCTCGTCACAGTCGACCATGTTACTGTTTGAGTGAATAGTAACATGGCAGAATAAATTCTTGAGAGAACAACGGGTGCAATGCACCATTTTTACATTTTGAGCGTTATTTGAACTGTTGGGCTGGGCTGATCTCGGCCCAACCCAAGTCTAGCATAGTTGGGCCCTTTTGGCCCACATTGGTTGGGTCAGCCCATTTAGTTTGGGACATGCCCATTCCTATTATATATATATATATAGATAAAGATCCATTCCAATGAAAAATAATGACGCGTGACTTCGTTGCACTCCACAACCCTGTTATTTTTCGATTGATTATGAATTAAAAACTTGTAATTGGATTTGACATTGGGATTATATCCTTACAAGTGCATCGCAAATGTTGGTAGTAATGATATTGTTACCATATATTGTTCCTCGATCAAATAGCAAGGGATCGCAGAGGCATTCACGTCTCGATTTTAGTTCGTGATGAAATTGCAAGAGTTTGATGGAAGAATAAAAAATAATATTTTTTTTCATGAATTATTAATTACATTATATTATTGTAATTATTAAATTTACAATATTTATAAAAATTACACACACACACACATACCCTTTAAAGTAATTTCTAGAGTTAAAAGTAATATGAAAAGCTTGGTAACCAAACACCGAAAACTGCCTTTTTTTCAACCTATAACCAAACCACACTTTTAACTAAACACTTCACTGCTTATTTTGAACCACAATAAAAACGCTTTTTTTGAAACTGTTTTTTTTAACCTCAATCACAAAAGTAAAAGCAATGTCAAACACACCCCTAGTCCAATCCCAAATGGCTCTAGATATTCTAGAGGTTGAGCTTGTTGAGGAGAGGAGGGAGGAGCGTTCCAAGATGATGTGATGGGGGAGGTCAATTCACGTGGCTTATGCCTAATCTCTTTAATTCATGTAGAGTTTAGGATGCAATGTGTATTAGCTAACTTTTGACTTTTTAAAAGGTAGGCCACAATGTTTTAGCTCTTTTTTTCATTTTTAATTTTCCTAGATTCAACTTTTTGAATCTTTAAAACTAAAACGCACATGTGCACTGTTTTTGCATGAGCTTTTGAAATTTTAAAAGGCAGGATTGCAGTGTCAACTTTTAGACTAATTGTAAAACTTTTGATTTTTGAGAAGCTCGGGCGTAAGTGGTCTAAACACTTTGGTTATAAAAAAAACTAAAAAAATGTATAATTGAAAAAAAACTAGAAAAAATAAATGGATTCAGAGATTAATCGTGGTGCATGTAAGCTGACCCAGACATCCTAGTTATAAAACAAACAAAAAAAAAGTTCGGTTAAAAAAGAAAAACAAAAGGCAAGCACAAATTGATTTTATAATTTTTTCTCTTGGTTGTATTTTTTTCTTATAAATATGTGAGACTAATTATATATTTTAATATTATATAATATTAGTGTCTAATATATATATATATATATATATATATATATATATATATATATATATATAATGACCTTTGATTTCTCATAGAAAAAAATAATAATATCATTGTTCTGAAATACTTTTAATATAATAACATGATTAATAAATCTTATAAAATAAAAAATATTTTGGCTTTTAATTGTCATTTTGTCCTCTTTTGATTAAGCTTTTTTCGCTGGAAAAATTTGATTCTTGGATTTTAGGTTTTTTTTTAAAAAAACTAATCACAACATTTTTATATATAATATTTCAGATTTGATATTATGGAAGAAAAAAAGGCAACTTACAAACAAAATGAATAGACAAATTTATCCAAGTTATCTATAATTAAAAAAATATAATAGCAACTTCTCATGTGTTTCGATTACATTGTTATTTTTAGGGGGGGGGGGAACTAACTTCTAACAATTTTGATTTATTAAAATTTCATTAATTAAATATTAAAATAATAATTATAACATGTAAACATCAATTAATTTTACTATATAAAAAAACGAGCGCAACGCTCAAATCATCTCGTGTAAGCCTACTTGAAAACAACCTTGCCAGATAAAAAAACAGCAGTATGTTGCCAAAGGCGCCCATAACTCCCTCACTTTTTTAATTGTTTTCCATTTTTTTAATATTGTCCAATTGTTATCCTTTTTTCGTCAGACTTGAAATTGGTCTGCTCAAAAGTTGTTCTTTTTATTTTTGTGTTTTAAAATTTTTTAATTTCTTTTAATATATTAATATCAAAAATATTTTTTAAAATAATTAAAAAATATTATTTTAATATATTTAAAAAAACACATTATAAAAAATAACCAACGCATACCACCAGATAACTTTTCAAGTCTGTTTAATATTATATTTTAAAAAATAATTTTTTTGTTTATTTTTTTACTTTAAATTTGATTTTTTGATATTTTTATATATTTTGATTAAAAATAATTTTTAAAAACAAAAAAATCAATTAAAAATATTTATAAATAAAAAATAATTTGATAAAGACACTCTATAACATTCAAACATGGCCTTCGTCTCCGGAAAAATAAAAGAAAAGCTCATTCAAGGACACATTTATGACCTATGACGAGGCCGTACATGGAAAAGCAGGTGAACTAAGAGTGTGTTTGGTATTGTGATTGTTGTTGTGGTTGAGGTTGAAAAAAAGTAGTTTCATAAAAAAAGTTTTTACTATGGTTCAAGATAAATAGTGAAGTGTTTGATTAAAACTGTTGTTAAGTTTAAGGTTGATAAAAAGCAGTTTTGAGAGTGTTTGATTATCATGCTTTTCGTATTGCTGTCAACTTGTGAAATTACCTTAAAACACACGCGCGCGTGCACATATATTGTTTTTTAAATATTTAATAATCATAATAAAAAATATAATTAATAATTCAAGTAAATTAGACACTTGTTTTAATTCTTCCATCAAACTACTTGTAATTTCATCACGAATTAAATCTACACGTGAAAGGCTGTGCTATCCCGAAATAACATATAGTAAAATATCAACTGAAATAAAATTAGGATTGCAAAAAAAATAAATTATATTGTGATCTTCTTCTAATATATTTATTTATTGTAATTATTTTTTATATTATTTTCATATTATATATATATAATATTAAAATAATATAAAAAATCCCTAGACCCATATACACACACACGCCCGAAGAGAGGGAGCAGAGATAGGTCTTTTGGTTTGTCGGTGTGAATTGTATTTGTGAAAAGCAACTTGAATGTGCTTTACATAAAACGATGGTTGGAACACTTTTATTGGTGGGCCATAGGATTGTGAAGCAGTTTTCGAGTGTATTTGGTGCGTTACCAAACAACAAGTTGCTAACTATTTTTGGAACGTGGTTAACACCACAATAACAAACAGACACTTAATTGTTATAGTAATGATAATAACGGTAACGTAGGGATGAATTTTCAATTTATATTTTCTTCTTTTTGGAGATAAAACAAATAACTACATATTTTTTTATTTGATTATTGGAGGTGTTTTAACATTTATATTTTTTTTGTTATGTTTAATTTAAATTGAATTATAAAATAAACTAATCTTACTACATTGAATTCAATAATTTAGATATCTCAATCTTCTTGCTTTTTAATTATAAAGATAATTTTATACCTTATTTCATTGAAACATACTAAATAGATAAAATTTATATCCATTTAAAATTTATATATTTTATTAAAAACTTACACTTCACAGGATTTCTTCACAGATTTGCCCCCTAAATTTATATTATAATACAAAATCTCACACAATTAATATTTGTTTGCGATAAAAAAATTAATTCCGATCGCGACGAGACGCGGGGGTAATGAGTAGTGTGTGTGTGTGTGTGTGTGTGTGTGTATTGTTATAAACCATAAACTATAAACCATTGGATATTATTAGTTAATTTTGTTATTGTTAAAAAGATAGAGAAATAATTTTAATATGGGCGTCAAAGTAAAAAAATAAGGATTAATTTTGATAAGTCGCGTAGAGTAATTATCTTAAAAGCTAAATCTGTTCACGAGTTGCCACATTGTTCACCCTCTCACAAATCACTATTCACGGTTACTGTTATGCTCAATTTTCAGGTCATTTTGGTTTGGTTTGGTTCGGCTTGGTTTGGTCGGTCTGTATTGTTTTGTCTTTTTGCTAAGTGCATTAACGAAATTGTCCCTCTAAAAAGACAAATACACACGACAGGGTTCAAGGGTTCCACTGTAATTGCACATTTTTAGTTCGGTCTGGTCCGGTTCATCCATCTGTTTTTTTTTCATATTTATTTGCACAGTCAAATAACCTTTTATCCCTCTATGCAGACAAAATTCAGGTTTGGCAGGGAGGGCGAACCGATAATTAACCAATTTTTTAATATTTTCACTCCTGATTTACTGTTGGTGTGTCGCCGGACGTGCCGTTCGTTTCCGCGCTCACGCGTGTTTCGGACGATGCGTGCAACTTCTTACAATGTCCAAAAACACCCAACCTCGGTCTAGAATGATTTTCAAACATGTTCTCTTCCACTTGGGGAGGTGCGTGTATGTGTAAGGTGGTTGGTGACGTGTCAATGGTCATTTAAATATTTTAGCCCCGTTTCTCTCTTCTCCCTACGCAAGCTGACATCAGCGCTACTGGTTTTTCAAATTTCATTTCAGTCTCTCAACTGATGAATCTGTTTTGTTTGGTCCTTATTGCTATTAGATAGGTTTTGATTTCTTTCGACTACATCCTTCAATGGAAATTGATGATATATTGTAGTTTGATTTTGGTGTTCATTCTTTTAATTTTCGGTTTGTCTGGAATCCTTAACATTTTTGGTATCAAAGTTTTGATTTATTCTAATTTTATCCTTCCATGCAAATTTATTATAAATCCTTAATATTTTTAGTATCAAAGTTTGATTTCTTTCAATTTTATCCTTCCATGCAAATCGATTATAGAATTAAGTTTCATTTCAGTCATAATTCTTTTAATTTCCAGTTTTTTTTAAATTATTTAATTTTATCAATATCAATCTTTGGATTTATTTCAATTTTTTTCTTCAAATTATATTTATCATATATGTTTTTGTTTTCATTTTATCACTTATACTTTTAATCTTGGATTTTATTTTAGAACCTTTAATTTTTTTATACATATTTCTTACATAGTTCCTATTTCTATCCATGTTTATATGTACATGCTCTTAGTATTTGTTTTTAATTTTTCTTTATTTCCAATATTATGAAGTTTTTATTATTTAATGTTCAAATTTTAATATGTGCTGGTGATCATTTGAGAATTAGTAATTATTATAATTTTTTTCTCCTTTAAGTCAAATAATTTCTTAAATTCTGATAATTTTTATTTCTATTTCATTTATTTTGTTTTTTAATTTCTTTTTTCTTAATATTGTTAGGTTTTGGATTTTCTAATTATTTTAGATAAGACATTCAAAATAATCATAATGATTATTTGTTAGTTTTGTTTCCTGTTAAATATCTCAGACTAATTATATTTTTTATATTTATTTAATATTAGCGCCTTAGTTTTGGGAGAAAAAAATATTGTTATTTCTCTAAATTAATTTTAATATAATATTATGAGTAATAAATCTTATAAAATAAAACATTATGGAATATTTTTATCTAACAATAATTATGGCCTCACTAATTTATATTATTTCCACTTTTGTTAAGTTTTTTTTTTAAAAAAAATATTTAGGGTTCTCTTTGTTTTTTTTTTAGATTTTGTAAATTTATCTTTCAAGTCAATTTTTTTAAATCTACCTATATTTATTTTTATTTTGTCATTTATTTAGGTTTTTTTCTTATAAATATGTGAGACTAATTATATATTTTAATATTTATTTAATATTAGCACCCATATATATATATATATATATATATATATATATATATATATATATATATATATATATATATATATATATATATATATATATATATATATATATATATATATAGACAGCAAAAAAGAACCTAGAATTTTTGAAAGAACAAACAAATAATATAAGTGTTCTTAAATACTTTTAATATAATAATATGAGTAATAAATCTTATAAAATAAAAAAAATAATTTTTAATTCTAATTTTGTCCTCTTTTGTTTAAGCTTATTTCTTAAAAATATTTGATTGTTGGATTTGAGATTGTTTTTATATAAAAAAAAATGTTTAATATTTCAGATCTTATATTGCTGGGGAAAGAAATATAACTTACAAACAAAATGGGTCGAAAAATTTACCCAAGTTATCTACAACTAAAAAATATACAGACCACTTCCCCTGTGTTTCGATTACATTGTTTCTTTTTAAGCGGGGAAAAAAACTCGTTTCTAACAGATTTAATCTATTAAATTTTTATTATATAAATATTAAAATAATGAATTGCAACACAAAAAAAATCAATTAGTTTTCTATATAAAAAAACCTAGCGCAGCGCGCGGGTAAATAATCTCGTTAACTGTAAAAAAGCATAGTTTTTAAATTAAGAAAAACAAAGGTAATTAAAAAAAGGATTAATTGTTACTATTTTGTTTGAATTGTTGTAGCTTTATATTACGTTTTTTCTCATGTATTTTTTTAATCTAATTTTCTCATCCAATTTTTCTTTAGTTTTGCTAAATTAAATTATTACTAAAGACACTAAAATAGAACCAGTGTTGCTATTCATTATTGTTCACTGTGACTCATTGTCACTATGGACTCAAAATTTTATCTGGTGTTGCGGGCGAGTTTGTCCGCCTTATTTTTATATTTTTTTCGTTCATGAACAGTGAATTAGCAATTTTACCCCTGAAAACGACAAAAAACACCGCCGGTTTCAGGGGCTCCCCTGTAATTGACCACGTCCGGTCTAGCTCGGTCCGGTTTTTTAATTTTGTAATATTTTATTGAACTGTGCATTACCCATTTTGTCCCTCAAAGACGACAAAACACATTCCTGGGCGTGAGGGACTTTACGATAATTAACAACTTTTTATTGTTTTTTAATCTGGGAATTGTTGGCGCATCCGGTTGGCCATTCGCTTCAGCGTTGATGCGTTATTCGGACGGCGTGTGCGGCTTACTCTGGCATGTTCCCGTCCACATGGGGTGGCATGTGTAACACTATAGTGTTCGTATACTTGTCAATGGTCGTTTGAAAATTCACCCCCATTTCTCTCTCCTCCTGCGCATGATGACGTCAGCGTAGCTGTTTTTTGCCGAATTTCATTGCGGTCCCTGAGCTTTGTAATTTGTTGTTCTGGCCCTTATTGCTATTATAAAGGTTTTGATTTGTTTCAATTTCATCCTTCAATTCAAATTGATTATATATTGTAGTTGCAATTAGGTCCCCAGTATTTTAATTTTGCGGGTTGGGCTCGAATCCTGAATAGTTTTGGTATCAAAGTTTTCATTAACTTTAATTTCATCATTCCATGCAAATTTATTATAAATCCTTAAAATTTTCGGTATCAAAGTTTGATTTGTTTCAATTTTATCCTTCTATGCAAGTTGATTATGGATTTATGTTTCATTTTAGTCCCGAATCTTTTAGTTTTCCGTTATGTGTTAAATTATTTAATTCCAATGTTTTGATTTATTTCAATTTTGTCCTTTAAATTAAAGATGTTATTGAGAATATGTCAAGTTAATTATATATATATATATATATATATATATATATATATATATAGTGAGAGAGAAAAAAAAATGAGCTAATATTTTTTTTGAATAAAATTTAATATCAATATGCTTAAATACATTTAATATAATAATATGATTAATAAATCTTATAAAAAAATTATTGTCTTTGAATTTAAAATTTATACGCTTTTGTTTAAGTTTATTTCTTTAAATTTTTTCCCCAATATTTTCATTTTTAATATTTCAAATCTAATATTACTAGGATAAAAATACAAATTTAAAAAACAAAAGGTAGACAAATTTATCAAGTCAGATTTTTTCTTTTGACAGATTAACATAAGTTATCTACACTTAAAAAAATATGCGGATCACTTTCCGTTTCGATTACACTATTTATTTTAGACTACAAATAAGTCATTATAGGACATAAAAAATAAGTTTATTTCTTAAAAAAATTACATTTTTTTATTTATAATGTGTTAGATCTAATATTACTAGCGAAAAAAGACAACTAATTTTTTTTAACAAATTTACCTAAGTAATCTCCAATTAAAAACTATACGAACCACTTTCCATTTCGATTACACTATTCCTTCTAGGCGGGGAAAAAATTAGTTGTTACATATTTTATCTATTATAATGTTACAAATTAAATATTTAAACAAACAATTACAGTATATAAGAAATCAATTAGTTTTCTATATAATGACCCTGTCGCGATGCGCTGGTAAGCATACTAATTATACCACGCAAAAAACTCATTTTTAACATATTTTATCTGTTGTAATTTTAGTAATTAAACATTGAAATAACTAATTATAGTACGCAAAAAATATAAGTTTATTTTTGGAAAAAAATTATAATATTTTTATTTATAATGTGTCAAATCTAATATTAGTGGGGAAAAATGTAACTCATAAAATTTTTTTACCTATATTATCTGCGATTAAAAAGATATACAAACCACTTTCCATTTTGATTATACAGATTTTATCAATTATAATTTTATTAATTCAATATTAAAATAATAAAATACAATACATATAAAAATAATCAATTTTTTATATAGATAAAAAAAATCCCCGCGCATCGTGTGTGCAAACCGCTCTATCCTCTGTAAGTCATTCAATTCTCAATTGGACCTCCTGTCTATTGGATAATCATGACCGAATCAGAACTTTCCTTTGAAAATTAGACCTATTTATCCAACAAACAAGCCTTTTGTGTTTTACCATGGTTCATAATGGCTTTGTTATTTGGGTAATCCTTGATGATTGAGGCATCTAGTCTTATTCTATATGATTTAATTTAAAATCTATACTAAAGAAATCAATATATTTGAAGGTTGCTGTTGTTTGATTCATTTCTTCTCTTTCAGAATTATTTCATCGACGACAAATCTGTCGACCACGAAAGGAATTCAAGCTCTTGTTTTGCTTCTGATCCCCATTGCACCAACATAATTTCTTGAGACTTAAACCATTAGATCACTGTTATTGTTCCAGCGAAGAAGAAGAAGTTATTCTTGGTACTGCTGTAGGTATTCTTTTCATATTTTAATGACTGTTTGAGTTCGTTAACGTTTTATTTTATTTTTCATTTAAAAATATATTAGTATGATACATATTTTTTTAAAATATTTTTTAAACTCCACTAGAAAAGACATTCCTAGAAAATTCTTCCGAATTGCCTCAAAGACAATATGATTTTGAACTTAAATAATATGCCCGTAGCTGGCAAACTCCATGAGTCCAATCTCTTACACGAGAAGCCAACAAAACGGTGAAGAGGGAGGTCAATGCATTCATCTTTCAACATTAAAATATACAAACCATCTTGTCTTGAACCAAAATTCATTTTCTAACCAGGCTTTCCCGCATCATCACCGCTTAAAAGTCCTAATCAAAGGGTTATCAATAATTGAGGCACGACCCCCCTGTGTCACTCATCGTCCCCCTCTTTTGCATTTTTTATTTTTTTTTATAATGAATTAAAACCTTGTTGTCAAATCATGTCTGTGGACTTTTGATATAATTGTTCACCACCCATGAAAAAAAATATATATAGATGAAATCAACTAGCCAGGCTTCTCTGAACTGTATTCTAGCATTATGCCTGCATTGCATGATTTGATAAGGTAACATAATTGCCGAGGAAGAGGATTAGCATCAGAAGTCTTTTTCAAAACCTTGTGCTTGACTAGATTCATTTTTTTTTATTATTGAAAAATGAGTCCTTGAAACAAAAAACGACTGCATATTTAATGTGCATGTAACAAAATCAAGGATGTCAATTTTATTTTGGTTAGCATTTTATTTTTTTAATTGGAATATAATATTTTGGTTTTGAAGTGCTTCGGCATTTCATTTCGAGCTTGTATTATTTATGTTTATGTAAATATATAATTAAATATATTAATTCAATAAAAAAATTAATTCAAATCCAAAAATAAAATTATTTAGAATTGTGTAATTTAAATTTCAAACATAAGTACAAAAAAAAGAGAGTTGAACTAATATAATTCGACCGACTTAATAAGTTCAAAGATAACATGGAAAACTGATAAAAAAAATATAGTTTAACTAAAAAAATCAAGTTAATATCTTAAAAGTATAATGAAACAACGATATATTGAATCAACTCGGATCAACTTAGATTAACCTTTCAAATGTGTGACCGTGTTTTAAAATTATAATAACCTAAACTAAAATGAATTAAACCAAATTATAAAGTTCAATCTGTAATAAACTTGTTGTTTAATAATGAAATTGAGAAAAAAATAATCTAAAAAAAAACAATAAAATATTTTTTCTAAATAAAATTATGGATCTGAATAATATTATAAGAATATCATTATTAATCTTGTAAGGTTATTACATTATCTGATTGCTCTAAAATTTTAACATAATATATATAAATATGCCAAAAGTATCATCGTAAAATTTCATCTCAATCTAATATCAGATTAGGACATATGATTCATAATGTAAAACTATTTATTATTTAAAAAAGTATTATTTAGTCAGAAAAGAACAGTTAAAACAAACTCAAAACATTCCAAGCAGAATTAGAACAAAATTTCCAGAAGAAATTGATAAGATAAAACTTATTCCGACTTGTTCTATACAGTGATTGAATAGAATAGAATTTACAACCTCTTGAATATAATAGTTACAACCTCTTGAATATAATAGATGGAATATATTTATTCTCAATGATGATACACATTGGCTTCTATAGTTTCCATAACATTTATTGCTGAATGTTGCGGTTTAGACAACATCATTTCCAAAAAGGAAGTGCACAAAGTAAACTCTTTAGCATGCACTGTCAAAAAAGTATTTCCATTATGTATATATATATAACACCAAATCCACTTCCCCCACAAACTGATGAGCCTGAAATCTGAATCTTGGAACCCATTCCTTCCTTACCTTCAAATCTTGTGGTTTTCACTCGCGGTCAGCATCAGTAGTACATGACTTTATCCGCAGTCTTGTTTTCATCAAACAAAAAGTTATTGCAATAGCTAGTGCTAATATGCTGTTTAATCTCCTCTAGACCATAGCCAATTTGTTTCCACACATCAAGTACACCATGACCAGCACCGCCACTTGAAACCATCAACTTTTGGTCGTCTTCAGCCCCGTTGTGTAGATAATTCTGTAAGCCCACCTGTTCAGTGCTGTTATTTGCACCACCACCATGTTCATACTCCTCTTTGACATGGCTCATCTGATTGCTGCAGCTTCCATCAGAAGAACTGCAGCTAGCTTCACCTCCAAACCTCATGAGACTATCTTTCACGTGATAATTTCGCATAGAACCCACAAAGGTTTCTTGGATAGAAGCAGTAGAGAAAGAGTTATTGCTCAAAGGACATGATGAAAACGAGATTGGTTCAGTGAAAGACCCAGCTAGGGTATAATTATAACTGGTGTTGCTGCATGAAGGTGATGATGACAAGGGAGTGGAAGGTGAAGATGGCAATGGTGTAGTGTGAAGGAGAGATGAGAAATGAGCAGCTTGCTGAGGTTTTCTCTGAGCATTATGATTAATCAAACCCATTAGTTTCTTCTTGAGCTTGGTGTTCCAGTAGTTTTTTATATCATTATCCGTCCTGCCTGGCAACTGCGCTGCTATCACTGACCACCTGCATTTTGATGCGAACAATATATGTAAGAAGAAATGAAAGTGAATTCTGATCTTTAAAGAGTAGCTCAGCACTCTTAATAAGAAATTTTATAAGCTTAGCATGCATGCATAGACTTCCTACAATTATCCAAAATTGGCATATTCTGGGAGCATGCAATTATTTCTTGAGGTCTCACTTTTTTCCCAGAATTGTAAATACACTCGTATGATTCATTCGTGCTATCATCTCCATGTCTTAGATAGGGAAAGGAGTCACACGAGACATCAATTTCAGTAAGGATATTGAGGAAATATGTGAAAGAAACATATGATTTTGGAGAGGGATTACTGGAAAGAAAGCTGAGAGAATACCTGCTTCCAATACTGGCATATAGGCTGCAGATCATTCTATCTTCATCATCAGAGAACTCCCCATGTTTAATGTTGGGTCTGAGATAGTTTAGCCATCTTAATCGGCAGCTTTTCCCACATCTTTTAAGATCTGAAAAACAAATCCAAGAGAGATTCAAGACTGTAAAGATGGCATAAACGGAATTGACAGGAAAGGAAGAGCACCGAAACCTTAAGAGTACCGGGTGTCGTTTCCATTAAAATAATCTTCCATGCCAGGCCACCTACTCACTAAAAGGAAGAGGAAAAAGTAGTGTTGATGCTTACCAGCCTTTTGTGGAAGAGCAATCCAATTCCCTCCTGTCCCGTGTATTTCTATGAACTCCTTCAGCTTCGCGTCTTCTTCAGGCGACCATGGCCCTCTCTTCACAGTGGCCTTGTCGCAGCAAGGAGCCCTTCCCATCTTTCTCTCTTCCTTTTCTCCTGAGAAACCAACAAGTCGAATCAAAACAGAGAGGGCTGCTGAATGTGAGGGGCCGGGGACTTGGTTTTCTGAGCATAAGGTCAGGGAGAAGATAGGTTGCATTTATGGAGAAGGGAGAGCACAAGTCACAAGACAAGACTTGTCTAATTTCAATAATCAATTTTCTAACACTTGTCTCTGTTGATTAGCCAGAAGAACTTTCCATCATAAAGTAAACAAATCAGCAACATGGTAATTCATATTTGTTTGTTTTTCGGAATTTATTTTCTCAAAAATTATTTTTTAAATTTTTTTGTATTTGTTTATCTTCCATAAAATGAGTCAACGGAAAACACTTTCCGGTTAACAGAAAACACTTTCCATTCAAAGAAAAATTTGGCTTGGTTTTCATGAAAGTGTTTTCTGGAAAATTTGGACGGAAAACACTTTCCGGAAGTTGTGAAAAATTTAGAAATGTCATTATTTGCTGATTATATCAAATTTGATCCTCAAACTTTTGATTGCTATACATAATTTGTTTTGAATATTTATTTTTCAATTCCATCTCTTAAAATTTAATTTTTATATTAATTTTGGTCCTTATTTTTATAATTGTTATTTGCTTTTTTCTTATCAATTTTTTATTGAAATTTTTTATCTATCAAATTTGGTCCTCATTTTTTTTTATTTTTACTTATTTTATTTGAAATAATTTATGAAATGTTAATTATTATTATTTTAATTTATTCACCTTTTATTGTTTTTAATTTTTTAGATTTGATCTCTATTATTTTGATTATTATTTATTTTATTTGAGATAATTTATGATTTTTTTTCAATTTCATTCTCATTCAACTTTTTAATTTGTAAAATTTGTTCCTCATTATTTTAATAAACTTGAAAAAAATTAATTTATTAATAAATTATTTTCCAGTTCATTTTCCATAACACAAACAAACTCTGGAAAGTGTTTTCCAGTTCATTTTCTATAACACTGTCAAATATCGGAACTCACTTTTCAGGAATTTACTTTTTTCAGAATTCACTTTCCAAAAGGAAACAACTTTCCAACAAACAAACGAGCTCTTAGCTCCTTTTGTTTTGCGTTTAAATGAGTGTTTTTGTTGAAATTTGATTTTGATTTTAAATAAATATATTTTGATATTTTTAAATTATTTTAATGTATTGATTTTAAAAATAATTTTTAAAAAATAAAAAATATCATTTTGATATATTTCAACATAAAAATCAATTTGAAAAATTACCGTAATCGGAATAACAAATATGCGATTGGTCTCCCTTTTAACTTCAGTCCCTTCTAACTTCAGTCACACTGTACACTGCTGTTTGCTGTTGGGGGTGTAATAAAGATTATTTTTTAAAATAATATATTTTTAGTTTATAAGTCTTAATACATCTAAATAATCTAGAAATATAAAGATTAATTTAATGAATAAGACTGTAAAATAAAAAAAAACTGACCTAAAAATCCAGTCTGCTCAAGTAACGTAGAGAAATATGAGTAAAATAATTACTGACAAGTGACAATGAGGGCCTGGTTTTCCAAATTATAGGCCGAGTCATGCTTCGAATTCAACACTACTAGTTGTCTATTGATAAATATCAAGTATATTTTCTTCCTCTTGTCTCCACGCGCGGGCGCGCGTGTTATTAAGTTAAAAATACCAAACATGTATATGAATACAGGTGCGTTTTTGGACCAACTAGTCACGGGCTTTTGCTGAAAATAATGCCTAGATAATACAAACATGTTTTAAAGAAATAAAAGATATTAGCAATTCAAGTCATAACACCTATTAATATTAATAAGATAATTTTATTTTTATTAAATGGTAAAAGAGAATACAATGATGAGAGGATCAGATGTGGGGCAATAGAAATGCCTTTGTCGAGCGGGGTTTCAGCATAGAAAGCACCCTGCCTGAAATTTGGTGTTCTTTATGAGCCAGCTTGCATGTCGCTGGATATTGTAAAAGCAGCGTGGGTTCTCAACTTGTTAATTTTTGAGCTTCCATGTGGGAGATGCTGCCTTTATTATCTGTTGCCATGTTAACCCAGTTGAATTATGATCAAGAAATTCTCAAATTGCCAAGTGGCTAGTCCTGCAGGGAGGCAAGAGGTGCAGTTGAGTCACTCAAGCTGTTTGAAGCTTGTCTCAGTATGAGTTTGTTTAAGGCTTTAAGCTCAGTAATAAAGGTCGTTATTGAGTCTAGCTCATTTCCAAAAAGAAGCCGAGCTTGAGAAAGTTGAGTTCAGCATATTTATTTATTTATTGTGAAGAAAGAGAGCTGGCTGGGGCGATGCACGAGTTGGCTCATCTAGTTCTGTAAGCTCTAGTGATTTGGTGCATTTGAGCTTTTATGGTTAATCTTGTACAAGAACTCTTGTGCTAGTTTATGATAAGATTTGTTTTTTAAAATAAGAGCTTTTGGGCTTGTAAGTCTTGTAAACAAAATTAACTGATTGTTTTTGGAGTAAATCTTCAACTACTCTTTCGTGATTATTTTTAGTGGAGCTCAGACCAAGCTTGTGGCTAACAAGAATTAAAAGAGAAGCTTCAGTTTGCTGCCTGCCTTAGGCTGCTCACAAACATGATGGGGGGTTGAACCCAGTGAAGCTTTTGTTGCTTGTGGGATTTTACTGGGATATTATAGTTTCTTCTCTTACTAACTTCTCTTTTGTGCATCTGATTGTCTAAATTCATAATGGCGTGTGGACTGGCATCTATGTTCCTCTGTTCATTATATATTTGGCTGCTGATGATCTGGTAATTTTCAAACTTGACATGTGAAGTTTGAAGAGATATTTTATTGGACATACAGTAACGGTTGGAGAATAAACAACAACATACAGTAGCGGGTGGACAACAACTCTCATTTGGGCTCTTGTGGCCATTGTTGAATAATGGTGGCATCCATCAAGTTTGCAGACATTGATAGAATATGAGCTCTTATAGTTACAGGGTGTAGCTTGGAAAGGTGAATATGGGAACATGAAACTCCAATTAGAGGGAGGGTTCCTGTGCTTTCAAATTGGGAATCAAGGGGATTTTCCCCTCCTCTTATTCGAATTGCAACCCGCATGTTGTGTAATTGCCATATTGAAATATCTGCGATGCTGATATTCCCTAGAAATCCAGACTCTGGTCAGCAATGCTCTGGCTTGTGGTATATGAGGTGCGAACATCTGCTACCTGATAGCAACAGCACCCATCCTGCTAAGCTCATGCGCGAGCTCGCATGGATGCAATTGAAAAGATAACAAATTTTTTATTGAAAACAAATAGACCAAATGCCACCTGTTGAGGCAAACAATACCTCGTCTATCCAATCTTGTCAAGATTTTTGTCATTATAGTGGCTGAAATATCAATAGAAGGGCTGAGCTAAAGAAAGGATCTATCCCCCCCACTGCCCCTGTATCAATCAATTCAGGAGTTATTTTTAACAAGTCTTTATATTTCCATGTTGCTGTTGTGTAACAGATAATATGTAAAGATCATTAAAGAGTTACACCGATTTCTATTCTCATCAATACTTCTTTCATATATATATATATATATATGTATGGGATATTTTTTCAATATTAAAGCAAAATTATGTTTTGGCATTTCCTCTAAAAAACTCATAGGCTAAAATAAACCATTAACCAAAGGAGAAGAAATCATAAAAAAAGGACATTTTTCTTTTTTCGTATTTTCGTGGTGGTGGGAGCGGGACTCAAAAATCCATAGGAGAGCTCACGAGCGAAGGGTCCTTCCTTGAATGCAGAGGCGTGTCTAAAGCCTCACCTCTCTTGCCATCCCCCAATCGCCACTTTCACCTCTCTTTATCTTCTCCCAAACTCTCTTCAGCTTCTTCCTTCCACCAAAAACATTCTACGCTCGTGTCAAAACACACTCTCTTGCTGCTTTCAACTCCAACTCTCTTCACAAAAATGGCTTTCATGCTTCATGCCTCCTCCTCCTCTCTTCTTCTCAAGAACCCTCTTTCTCCTCTCTCTTCCTCCTCATTTCCCAATACCTCTGCATCTTTCTTTAGGGTCCCCACTCATGACCCTTTACATTATACGCTGTCTGGTTCCTCAAGAAATGTAAGATATTCTTGTTCATGTTTTGAAAAGAAGGAGGAGTTCATTGAAGCTGTTTATGAGAGTGAAGAAGTAGAACTTGTAGACAGCCCAAAAGAGACCCTTTTGTACTCTTTCTTTCCTTTGCCTCTCCTATTTGTGGCCACTCTCCCTGGAGGTAAAATTGGTGAAATTTGTTTGTTTCTATTGATATCTATGTATAGATTGTGATAATTTTTCATTACATGCGATTCATTCTGCACACATATTTAGATGATGCTAAACATAATAAGGTTGTTCACATGTACTACCAATCTTTTGTATCTATAGGATTCGATCTTCTTTATACTAAGCTAAAAATTAGATCTCATGGGATTGAGGTAGTGCACTTGACTTGAGGTAGTAGGTTTTCTCGAGTTAATTTTATTTGATTTCGGAACAATTCCAGTAAGAGCAGTGACAGTTTCTGTTCAAAGAAAAAAAAAGAGCGGTGATGCTCTTAGAATCTATTCCATGTATCAGTTATTGTTAGGAACTGAGGATAGAGTTCCTTCTTGAGCTGGATTCTGGACTGTATTTTCCTACAACTTGAGTGGGTTTGATTATAAAGCAATATCTGTTTGAGATCATGAATCATGGCAATGAAAAGTTATAAAAACTAGGTGATCTTCTTTTGGTTGAATTCTTAAGATTGAAAATGATGCTAATGTTTGTTTAATCATCATACCTGCTAAACTGACGAGCAATTTTCGATAAATTAAAAGGAACTTTTGACTCGTTAAATGAAATTTCTAAGACTGAGAGCAGCAGAGCTTGCATTCTCTCGTGACTTAAAGATGCTTCAATGACTTTATTGAGGGAAAGACAAAACAACTGAGGATAGGAAAATAAGTGTAAATATAGTTTACTGAAGTTAGATCTTCAACTGACAATCCAGGTAAAAATGTATAATATTAAATTCAATGGAAACTTCACTTCTGCCCAGTGTGGTATTGGAGCTTAGACCCCTAGAAGGTTTCATTTTTCATCCTTTTTGCCTCAGCTTTCATTAATTTTTTTAGGCTGATCAATTAGGGACCGGAATGGGAATGCTTTGCTTCCATTTCCACAATCATTCTCATAAGTTCAAGCGCTCCATCTCCTTAAAATGGAATTTATATTCACTCCAAGGTTCTCATAGATCCAATAACTTCCCATCTAACTGGCATTGTTTGATTTTAGGTCCTTCTTGCTTTACTACACCATTCCTAGGCTTGACACTGGCTCATGCTGCATCACTAGGCCTCAAGTTAATTATTCCCGAATCATAATAAATCCATTTCTATATATGTGTCATTTTTAACTGAGTATTGACCAGAGGTTGATTATCTGAGTAACAGCTGCGACTGTAAGGTCTCTTTTTGGGCCTTTTGTTGAGCTTGTCAAGTCATTGAATCTTCCTGACTGGCTCGTGCATTGGGGACATCCTGGCAACATGGTACATAATTCGTCCCTTTTCCATTGTTCCTCAAGCTCATACAGAGGATTTGTCTTTTGTTTGCGTTATCTGAGTATCTTTTTTCTTCACTTGTAATAATACTTAGGCTGTTGTGCTCTTTGCCATGGGTGGATATGGAACATATCTTGGATTTCGAATCCGGTTTTCTGATGATGTGGTAAGATTTTATTGCACAACATTTACTTGAGAGACTATAACTTTTGATTTTTTTCCTCTTATAATTGATAACTGAATTGTTTATGATCCCTACAGAAGGAGAAGGCCGAGGCCAAAGACTTGCATCCAAAGCTTCTAGGTGGAATGTTTTTCTTTTTCGCTCTTGGAGCAACTGGTGGAGTAACATCTTTACTGACTTCAGACAAAACTATTTTTGAGAGGTACGCTTAAATTATATGACAATCTGTTTCCCCCGATCCAAATACAATACACTGCTTATTTCCATGGAGGATTGATACCTTAAATTTTGTTTATCATCCGAATTCCATTATTTTGTTTGCAGTCCTCATGCTGTTACAGGTTTTATTGGCCTTGCTCTCTTGACCATACAAACCATTTTACCAGCACTATTTGAGGTAAGAAAACTAAGCTTTTAACTCCAAACAGATACTGAAAAATGCGCTGACAATCATCCTGAAAATAGAAAGAGGGAGTGACAGTTTATAATGAGTGGCATATCATGAAGTTATTATCTGTCCTTGGTGTGCAGGCCAATTGTTGGATTCTCACTTTTATCATATAAATGCATGCAGGGGAATCCTGGACTGCGAAATATTCATGGAATCTTGGGCAGTGGGATAATGACCCTCTTTCTCTTGCACTCTGTCCTTGGACTTCAACTAGGTCTCAGTTACTAATTCACGCATTGTCCCGCAGGACCTTGTGGCTATTCATTTTCCCTTGTTGTGTATTCTTTCCGCTTCTGGGAACCACGGCTCTCCAATATAAACAAGCAATTGAAAAATCATAATGTGACACATGGTCTCCGTTAATAATTTACAGTTTGCATGGAGTACGTGCACGCATTTTCCAAGTGCAAATCCAAAAATTGCTGAATCTTTTTAATTGACATAAATGAGCCGAGGGAACGTTGTGATCTTCGACACATGCTATAGAATCCATGTTGAGGTGTTCGAAACTTGCAATGCGTCTATGAGTGATGCTGATCCAGCATTGATATGTGTCACTTCTCTTCAGTTCATAGGCTAATGCCTCACAAAAATTAAAGCATCTGGACCCTAAGTCCACGTATGTTTCGCTTAATGTAAACAATGTTATGCCGTCGTATGTGGGTGTGGACGGCTAAGGATGGACTAGTTTTTTGTATTTGTACAGCAAGGGAAAACAGCTAGCCTTACATGTATGTTTACACGGAGCTGTGAGATACATGGATGCTAGCAAGCGATAAGTATTGAACACTAAAATTAACAAAAACAGTTATGAGTTTGCGCTGAAAACCTGTCAAACTTGATTGTAGTCTAGATTTTCGAATGTAGGTGATGAATGAAAGGTTTAAGGAGTCTTGAGTGGTTACTTGAAGTTATATTGAATTAGATGAGCTAGTAGTAGTTATTGAAAATTATCTTAAACTTTCCTGTTTAAAGGAGGAGGCAAAGTAATTAAGAAACACAATAAAAAACTCAACAAAGACAATAACTTTGTGTGCATTAATGTTAGTATAATATGTCATGTATCCAATTAATTGATTACATATGATATTATTATATTCATGCAAATATATATTTATTTATTAAAAAGACAAAATAAAATGACCTAAATCTATATATATTAGCTTATAAAACTTGTGATCCAGGTAATGATCTAAGATAATTTCAAAGAAATAAATTGAGCTAAATGACAAAGCCTAATTCATTAGCAACCAAATGCTGAAGATGTTAAATAATGAAACAAAAAAAATCAATTAAAAAATAGAAAAGAAATCGAGGATATTGGGTTAATGTATGAAACTTTTGAAATGGATCATTAGACCTAAAATAATCACAAGAAAGCAAACTAAAACAATTTGTGAGGTCCAATTTCTAATAAGGCATGTGTTGAAAAATGAGATTAGCAAAAAAAATATAATTAAAAGGAAAAACATTATTCTTCGAATGGAAGAACCATACCAAAATAAAAATGTTACTACTAAAATATGGTTGAAAAATACAAAACAAACTAAGATCCTATTTAAGATAAAAAAAAATCATCCCATGTTGTTCTATTTTTTTATATCTAAATTAAATAAACCTCACTACTGTGAAATAAGAGAATAAAATAAGACTGACAAGTTGATGTAGGTAGAACTAGTTAGCTATTATGGTAATGATTGATTTTTATTGTTTTTTTATTTGAAAATATATCGAAATAAGATTGTTTTTTTATATCAATATAAAAACACTTAAAAAATTGATCTAAAATAAAATAAAATAATTAATTATTTTAATGAGAAATAGATAGGTTGTAATGTGATTGTGTGCAACAGCCCGACCCAACCTTCAATATATTGTCTGCTTTGGGCCTTACTGCCCTTACGGTTTTGTTCCTGGTGACGCAAGCCCACTTTTGAGCCTGACGCCCCAAAACGCGTATGAAAAGCTGGCAACCAACAATTTTAATAAGGCCAACTACCACTCCCTCACTTGCTGATGTGGGATATTACAATCCACCCCCCTTAAGTAGTCCAACGACCCCGTCGGCACAACCGAACAGCCAGTGAGGTCGGCTTTGATACCAAATGTAACAGCCCGACCCAACCTGCCATATATTGTCCGCTTTAGGCCTATTTCCCTTATGGTTTTGTTCCTGGTGACGCGAGTCCACTTCTGAGCCTGATGCCCCAAAATGCGTATGACAAGTTGACAACCAACACTCTTAATAAGGCTAGCTAGCACTCTTTCACCCGCCGATGTGGGATATTACATTGTGTAAGATGGGAGGTAAACTATTTTCTAATTTGTAATAATAATCAACAACTAAAGGAAGGTATATGAATGCTTATTGGTGAAGCAGACCTTTGTATGTGCAATGGAGCAAGAGTTGCAATATCAATTGTAGGAACTTATAATTCTACTTTAGCTAGTGAGATATTACTAGATTTTGATAATTGTTTATAATACTTGTTAAAAATAGCATATCAATTTTTTTTAATTAGATTTGAATGAATTTAAATTTATTTTTGAAACAAATATAGTTCTTTCTATAATAAGGATTCTTATTATGGATGTGACAATTATACAAATACTTTGTATGTACTTGATCTAAAATTACTCACATTCAATAAAAAATCAAAAGGAATAAATTAAATAATTTAAATTCATCTTACTTGTGGCATAATAGATTGAGTCATATCAATGAAATAGGATTCACTAAGCCATATAAAGAAGGATATTTTTAAACATTTGATTATGAATCATATGGTACTTGTGAGAACACTCATTACTATAAAAGATTGAAAGGTCAAGATGTATATGAACCAATTAATATTTGTGTCATATGTGGATATACATATTTTATTATATTTACCAATGACAATTCTACAAATGATTATTTGTAACTCATAAAATATAAGCATTAATCATATGAAAGGTTTGAAGAATTCATAAATGAAGTTGAAAAATAAACTCGAAAAATTATTATGATAATTTGATATGATCAAGGTGAATAATATTTGAACAAATATTTTATGAAATATCTAAAATAGAATGATATTCTCTACATGTTTTAGAACATTACATCCAAACAAAATATATTCCTAAATCTAAACAAATTGGATTTATAGCCTGAATCTTAAGAAACACAAAATCTCTATAAATTTGGCAGGGTTTGTCATGCATAAAATAGATAAGAACCTCTTATGGAAACTGTGAGTAACATATTGCTTATAATTTATGAGTCTACCGATTACTTGAAATAAATATCATATATTTATTTCAAGTAATTTATAGGATTATCAATTATAAGAAAAATAACTTCATGCTATAGTCTTTTATGTACTCAACAAGTTTGGACCTTGGTTGATTCAATTAAGCGGATAAAACCTAACGGATCTAAGTGAGGTTTATAAGAGAAAGACTAAGATGAAAGGTTATGTACAAATATACAATGCAAACTTTAAGAAGTAGGAATATTAAATTTTAATGGTGTAATCAACATATTTGTTTTGATAAAAAAAATATGGATAAAAGCCTTTTGTTTCAAAATATTAGTGGGAATTGTATTGTTTTTCTAATATTATATGTAGATGACATATTATTGTTAAGAAATTACATAGGTTTACTTTAATCAGTAAATTTTAAGCTATCCAATAATTTATCAATAAATTAATTAAGAAAAAAAACTTATATATCAGATATAAAGATCTATAGATATATATAAAAGGTTTCTTAGATTGTCCCAATCAATGCATACATATCAAATGCTAAAATAACTTAGCATGGAATTTAAGATTGAATTTTTATTCATTTTGCATGGAATACCTCCTCTAAAGACATGTGTTATAAGAAACATATTAAAAGAGATATGATGGAAATGAATCTAACACTCTAAGCATAACAATCTCTTATAAATAGGAATTGATGATATTTCTCACTAGTGTTTATACGGATTTTGATTGGAGGCTAGATAATTAGACGACTTGTGGTTTGTGACAATCCAATGTTTAAAAATTATTTAAAGTCAAAGAAGATAAGATCTTTTGTTAATAAATCTCTAAATTACTATAGATTTGTCTAAGAGAATTCTAGAGACTCTTGATTAATTTTGTTTTATTCTTTGTGTTGCATGTATAATATACAAGAACTACACAAATATAACATATATTGATAAAGAAAGTCTGAGGTTTACAATACATTAATTTAAAAGATAGTGGTTGAGAAGCAATTTTCCAATTGTAGTTTCTTATGTAAATTGTAGTTGATATCTAAGATTATCATGCACTTGAAGCAAATAAAAAAAGAAGTTGAAAAGAATTGATTAGACATTCATAAGATTGAGACCAAAATGATTTGAACTCAAGGATGAATTCTTTCCAACTCGTATAAGCTGATGCAAAAGGATTTTGAGGGAATATTATTTATTTAGTAATTTGTTTTGTTCATATATATTTTAGGAAAATAGGTTTGTTTGTGATGTTTTTACTTTTTCTTTATCTATTTTAGGGAATCCAATATTGTTCTTGGAAGTTTTATTTTTCATTTTTAGTTTAAAAATATTTATAATATTCTTGTAATTATATTTTAGGATTTTTTTGTCGTTAAGATAATCATAAAACTAATACGAATAAGTTTGTTGAGCCTATATTTCAATAAATTAGTATGATATTTGTGCTGTTTATTATCTTTCTTGTATTGATTCCATCTACATAAAAAGCCAGACATGTATTATTCCAATCAGGACACAAATATCTTCCCTTCCGAAATATTTATTGCCCTCTAGTTGAAGTTCTTGCCCTCGTATGTCTGGCCAAATTGCCAGTTTTTAGGGGTAACATGCCATGAAGTGGAGTATCTTTTATCGCTTGCTCTAACACGAAAGGTTAGCGACTCTCCAAGCAAAATAGCATTGGTTTTCCAAGTTGCCCCCCAATCTCGTTCCATTTGCGTCCACTTGAGCTTGTCATCACCCTTCACTTGAACACTAACAATATCTCCAGCTCCCTCTACATTCCACACAATGACCTGATAGAACCAAGGATTCCCCAATATAGTGAATCTAATACCTCCTTGCTTTTTGCACGGAACCCTGCAGGGAAAATGAACCCTTTTAATTAAGAAACTCGACCTAAGCATCCTAACTGGCCAGCTAACTGGTATAATATCGCTAAATGGTAAGAGATTGAAAAGTCATATGACCTGCGATAGTGGATTGGAATAATGCCGGCCTTGTACTCAGCAAGCTGACTAAATACAGGCTTGGCTACATCGAAATGCTCACGTGGAACATTGCACCAGCCTCCATTGTCATTTGGGAGAGATGGATTTGGTGGGCAATGGTCAGTTGCGGTGACAATGAGAGATGGCTGCTCTGGCTTGCACCATTGAGGGTTATCAGCGCACTTGATTTCGAAACAAGCACCACAGGCCTGTCCATTTTTGAACAAAACACTGCTCAGTGCAGCTGTATTCATGCCATATCCTTGGCCTGCAACATCTTTGTAATTGCATGCACCCCCTGAACAAAAAACAATCATTATAACTTATTCCAGGAACATTGAAAATAATATATGGGTGGTTACAGTTAAAATCGTCAGATGCGCGAGGACTCCATGTTTTTCTTCTTCTTCTTACAATATACTCTTGTTGACAATATTAAATGTTCTCATCAGACTGCTACTGCTCTTGGCAGGCAGTCTCGCAACATTGAATGAAGTTTTAGTTAAAGGAAAGACCATATTGCAAGTTGGATTTGGACGGAAAAGAAAAGGGAAAAAGGAAATCGATACCAAATGTCCCTGAGCCGCCTTCATAGAAAGTTGCATGAGCTTGCTTCCATGGGGCTGGCTGGAACTTCGGTTTATGGCTCTTGGGAAGGTCAAAGTCGTGGGCTTGTCGTCCAATTGCATGGTGAATGGCTTGTTTCCCTGAGAGGGAAGGTTTTGATTTTGCCTGGCAATCAGGCACTGCAATGGTTAAAAACAGCAGTGATGCTAACACAGGTTTCAAAAGCGATGCCATTATATAAGAAAACAAGTAGGCACAGCCTTTGATAAATAATTTCTCTCTCTCGATATGATAAAGATGTTATATCCTTGGAGGTGTATAAATAGTGCTAGATTTTGCAAGTCTGTTGCGCGCCTAACCATAAGGATTGATGAGGCCGCTATGAGAGGCATGGCATTCGCACTTTGCCTTCCCCTTTTTAGAAGCATATATTAGCTGTTCAACCCATGTTTAGGAAGAAGTAACACCGCAGAAAAAATTAAAGTGGGATAACGGCTAGGAATCCGATCGCTTTTCCTCTAGCAATGGCATGTTGGAAAAGTTGGCTTTTTGACAGTGATTCAAAACAAGTTCGGTATTAGTTTTATCTTAAAATGCCTACCTACCAATTTTGTTAGACCATCTGCATATCTTACAGCACGTATTATCTTAAGACCAACTGTATTAGTTTTATCTTGAAATTATAGCAATCAACACAAAGTTTTCTAGTTGAATTCACACTAAAAGTTTCGGCCAAAACACCACTCAAGAGAACTTGGAGATTTTGACTATATACAAGAATTATAGCATGATGACTTTATTTTTATTATCATATTTTATTTATTTGATGTTGAAAAGTTATTTTAAATTAGTGTTTGTTCTGCTCATTAGATATTTTTAGGGTTTATTTCATTATTGGACGTATACATGTTAGTTAATTCCTAGTCTGAGTCTACTAGAGTTATTTCAAGGAGACTACATAATGTTTTGGAAGCTTTAAATTTCAGCAACATGGTGATACTAAACATGAGTTTCTTCCTTTTAAATGGTCATGGTAAAACATAATTTCTTTGTGAAGACAAAGATCATATATTTGACATGTCAAAGATTAACTAGCTTCATAATATCACTCTTATACTTCGAGTTCCTAGGTATAAGGTTATCTTTGGGTTCAAGTTTATTCCAATACCTTTGTTTTTTAGGTACATGGTTTCCTTTGAGTCAAGATTCTATTAATGCTAGTTTTAGCTTTCTGGATTGTATTTCAACTTTGTTGTGTGTTGCTTGATCACGTGATCAAGAGGTCTATATCAGATAATTAAGTGTTAATAGAAGGTCCTTGGTATGGACTAACAAAGAGCAAAATATAAACGAATTTAAAAGGCAATTGGATGATGTTACGCTGTCATAGTCGCACAAATTAATTACCCTAGCTTAAAACAAATCAAATAAGATAGTATAAAGCAAGCAAGGGGTCGATCCCACAAGAACAATTTAGTTCAGATTTTGTGTTATATGTTATGCAATTTGGGAGGAGGTAAAAAATAGAACAAACATAAAAATGAAACAAATTGAGAAGTAAACAATAGAAGCATCACTGGTATCTTGAAATTTGAAGATTTTCCAAGTTGTCACCTTACAACAAACCAAAAGAGTCTAGCCTTGGATGTTTGATTGAACAACTAAAATAAAAATGATAGAAGAAAAAACTATGATTTAAGGAGTTCTGGAATGAGAGGAATATTTTGTGTTTTTCTTACTACAGTTTAGGTATCATTGTCAGTTCCTTGCTCCTCTCCTCCTTTATATATGCTTAGAAACCCTAGTATCTATTTTACAAAATAGTCTTTCCTTAAGTTGACAGAATTTAGTGTTTCCTTGTAAAATTCATATCTCCTTCATATATTATCTTTTTGAGCTTCAATTTGGATCTTTTATAGTGCTTTGAGTCTTGAATCCACAACAATTGAGTTTGTATCAATCGGACTTCTATAGCTTGAGATATTGAAGTTGGAATGGACAAAGGTCGATACGTCAGATTGCAAGATTTGACTTTGAACGTTGTGATTTCCATGATCTTCCTTATTTTATTTATTTTTCCTTATCTTTTCATAGATTTATGGATGTTATCTTTTGAATGTCATTGGAAACACTTTATTTCAATCTCTAGAGCTTTCACTCTACACAAAACACCGACTGAAGTTCAAATATGTCAATCAGCTCCAATTACCTCATTTTTGCATTTTTCATCCAAAACTACCTTCAAAATATAAAACAAAGAATATCAAGGCATTTTATACACAAAACATATGCAAAATACTAGGTAAATATGGATGAAACTATCAAATAATATAGTCGCATTAAATACCCCCACACTTAGCTCTTGCTCATTGTCGAGAAAGAATAGGTAAAAAACTTTAAATTAAAAATAACCATGACCAATCTCTTAATCTTCCATCAATATCCAAGAATTCAAGCATTACAAATAAAAATACAATCGAGAAGGTAAAGAACATAAATCTTTATGAATTTGTTTACACTCAAACTTCAAAATTCAATTACTCTTCGGGATTTAAAGAAATCTATGCCATGCCAAAGTGATAGGTCCTCTCATTGATATACACTACAGCACTCATGTGTTTAGAGCTTATGTAGTTAAATCTCTCAAATTCAATCAATGAATATGTTCTACCATAAGCTTGCTCTTCAACCTCATCTATATTACTAATATATTACAAACAATGCATGAATCAAAAGGTCATTTTTCCAATTGTAATGGGGTTAAGGTTAAGGTGAGATAAAAGAGAGTGAAAGAAAAGATTCAAACCAAAGAAAGTAGAGCATTCTGAAAAATGATATTTCTAACAAGATATTCCATTTAAGCACATCAATTTTCAATCTTTAAGCACCAATGCTTAGCTACTTTCGATTTCAAGCTCATTTCTATTCTTTTTTCTTTTTCTTCTTCTTTTTATTTTTGTTCTTCACCTTTGGCAACTTTGCCCATCTTTTCATCAAATATCACTACTTTCTTTTCACATCATTTGCAACCATAATTTCATGAGATATCATAAGTATATGCTCTACTAATCCTTGGCTAGGATAAAAGAGGAAAACATATAAAAAGTTTAAGGCTTCTACATGGATAAAGCAAAGAAAAGATAAACAAGCTCAAAAGGGGCTCAGTAAAGATAATATGCTTTAGGTTGGCTTTTTGGCTCAAGCGGTTAAAATTCCTAATGCCTTTATCATCTTCATACATCTATGTAATGCGAATGTAATCTCAACAAGATATGAAACAAGTTCTAGAGATACATATCATTGAAAGAATCAACAATCAAACAATATAATGTTGAAGTCTCAAAAGCTTACATTGGTAAAACACTATAAAGTCAACATGACATATTTTCAGAGTCAATCCCTAAACCAATTAAAGTATTAAACATTAAAAATTACAGGCACACTCATTCATTCAATTTATATATTCTTCTATCTCACTTAATTCTCACACATAATACGCATATTCTCATAAACAAATAGGAGTTCATAAGGATCAATCATAGATTTTTTCTTCTTTTTTTGTGGAAGAATAAAGAAAAATAAAATAAGAAAACTGACATTTTCCCAATACCCCCACACTTAAAACACAACATTGTCCTCAATGTTGAAAATGAAAGAAAGGGATATAAGAGAATGCCAAAAATGCAAAAAATAAAAATAAAATAAAAGATAAGGGAAAAGTAAAGCAAATCTGATAATTTTTTTTGTGATGGGTTGCCTCCCAAGAAGTGCTTTTATTTTGTGTCATTGGCTCGACATGTGGTATGCTCATTCTTCATAGATCGGTTTAACTAAATCCACAGAAGCGGTAATTTCTGTCGTCCAACTTTCATAGAAAGATTTCAAGCGATGCCCATTGACCTTTAGTATGTTATTTGTTTCTAAACTTGTAATTTAAACTGCACCATAAGGGAAAACATTAGAAATAATAATGGGCCCAATCATTGAGAACGCAACTTACCAGGAAAAAGTTTCAAATGCAAATGCTAGAGAAGGACTTTGTCTTCAACATGAAACTTTTTTCTTGTAATTATTTGTTCATGAAGACTCTTAGTCTTATCTTTGTAAATCCTTGCATTCTCATAAGCGTCATTTCAAATCTCTTCCAACTCTTGCAATTGCAACTTTCTTGCAATCCCAGCAGCATCATAATCTATGTTATATTTTTTTATGGCCCAAAAAGCATTATGTTCAAGTTCCAGTCGTACATGACATGCTTTCCCATAAATCATCCTAAAAAGTGACATTTCTATTGGTGATTTGTAAGCAGTTCGGTAAGCCCAAAGTGCATCACCAAGTCACTGACTCCAGTCTCGCCGATTGAGTTGCACTGTCTTCTCCAAAATAGATTTGATTTCTCGATTTGAAATCTCAGCTTGGCCATTTGTTTGAGGATGGTATGTTGTAGAAGTCCGATGAGTCACATGATATTTGCGTAACAATGCTTCCATTGAACGATTGCAAAAATGCATGCTACAATCACTAATGATAGCTTTAGGGATTTCAAATCTGTCAAATGTGTGAATCCTGACAAAATTTACAACTTTAGCATCATTATTTCATGTGGCTTTTGCCTCAATCCATTTGGACACATAATTAACAATAAGAAAGATATAAAGATTGTCAACAGAAGAACGAAATAGACCCATAAAATCAATATCCCAAACATCAAAAATCTCGTTTACAAGAATATTCGTTGAAGGCATTTGATTCTTATGAGTGATATTACCTGTTTTTTGACATTTTTCACATGATTTGCAAAAATGAAATGCATCTTTAAAAATAGAAGGCCAATAAAAAACCATTTTCAAGTACCTTATGGGTCATTCTTTTTGCTCCAAAATGTCCACCACAAGAATGAGATTGATAAAAGGTGAGAATGGAATTAAATTCATCTTGTGGTACAAATCTCCTAACTACTTGATCCACACAAAATTTCCACAGATGAGGAGTATTTTAGAAATAATATTTAGCATTGACTCGTAGCTTATTTTTTTGGGATGTAGACAAACCTGGAGGGAATTCTTTGGTGACTAAATAGTTCACCAAATCAACATGTCTTGTGGAGGAATGTAACACATACAACTTGTAAACCCCGGCAAATAAATGTAAATGTTAAATTAAAAAAATAAATTAAAAGAGAAATAAAATAAGTTGAGGGGAGGGTGAAATTGAAATAAAGGTAAAGATTATGATTTAAAATATAAGAAGAGAACATGTGGGGTAAAAAGGAGCATTTAAAGGAGACAGAGGGTCTAAGTGCAATAAGAGAAATTGAGAAGTATAAATACCCCTCCTTTCCCTCATTTCCAGAAAAGAATATGTGAGGGAGAAAGAGAAGGAGATTGTGATATTTTCTTGCTCAATTAAAGAAGAATTTCGAAATAAAATTGAGATTAAGGGTTACTAAAACCTATAAACATCAAAAACCCAAGGATTGGGAGCATTATTGGAAGGAGAAAGTGGAAGAAAAAAAAGTGTTTGGCCGACACTTGTAGGAAGAAGGAGAGGAGAGGAGGATATTTTGATTTCACAAGCTATTAGGATCTTAGATCCCTCTTGGTATGGTGTTTCTTATATGCATTTAAACGATTCTTTACCTTATTACTTTAGGGTTAAAGTGCATGACTTTTCTTTATGAATTTTGGGTTAGTGTTCTTGAATAAAAATTTGGGGGAAATGTGGAATTGTGTAAAATTGATGAATGTGGCATGAAATAGGATGTGAATGTTGTGTAATGAATGGTTGAGCATGAAAAGAATGAGGGAAGTCTTGTTTCCCAAAGCCAATTTTCAGCCAAATGCATGTGTTGCATAAATTAACAACTTGACAGATTCATGTCGTGACTTTGAGAGAGAATTTGAGTGGTGAAACAAAGGAATTAGGGCTGGGTACCTCATAGGAGTTGTAGTTCGGGATGTCTACTATCCAAGGAAACTTGTTTCACTTAATTTGGAATTTTATAACTCCAGTTAAGGGTCACCTAACGTGACTGTGCAGGGCAGATGTTGCGGAACAGCAGGTCTGACACATTTGAGATGCATTTCGTGAATTTTGGGGACAGAACTGGGTTCTATTCCCTTCATAAGAGTTGTAGCTCTATATTTTAGCTTTCTAACAAGATAAATTTTGTACAAAACGGAGTTCTACAACTCCAGTGATGGGGAAAAATCTGGTCCGACCTCTGCTGAGAGTTTTGAGAAAAAGGGGAAAAGAGGTAGGAGGTCGCGAAACGATGTTGTGAGATGCATTAAAGGAAAAGAAACAAGTTATGTTTGAAAATGGGGGTTTAGAATGATATTTTTAATGTCAAAAGTTATAAAAGAATAACAAATGTAAAGGCATATTGAATTGTTTTGGTGGGGATTGTTACAACATGTGTAGTGTGCGTTTGTTGCCAAATTATGTGTGTTGAACTGGAAATTTATGCTTGTCATGTGCTGGAAATTGATGTGTATTTTGTTGAGAATTACATGAGTGTTTCGGCTGAAATTGTGGAAGGATTTTGCATGCCGAAATTAACAATTTTAGGATATGAAGGGGTAAAATGTGGAACACTTGTGTATGAACATATGAACTCTTGAAATGAGTGTAGTGAAGGATGTAGTTCAAAAAAATACAGGTGTACTGAGTTATGACCATTGATGTAGCAGGTGGTGTGGTCGGGATTGGATCATCGTCAAGACAAGCTCAGCCTACAGGTGGAACAGGTAGGTGACTTACACCTTCCTTTTTCATACGTTGAATAAGGAAATACTTTAACATGAATATTACCTTATTGTGTTAGAACCTATGTCAGATTATTTGAAAGTGTAAATATTGACGAACAATTGATTAGCTTTGGCTAATGCATCCGAATGGGTGACCAGGACGAACGATTGATTAGCTTCGGCTAATGCCATCCAAATGGATGACCGGGATGAACGATTGATTAGCTTTGGCTAATGACATTCGAAAAGGATGACCAGGGTGAATGAACGTTTAACCTTAGCAAATGTTGCCTTAAGAGGATAGATGGATTGTTAATTATGGTTGTGATGAGGATGATGTTTAGGATTTTGTGGACCCAGGATGATGGGGTCGAGATTTATTTTAAGGGTTATGTTATTGTTTGGAACTGTTAATGTTTCCAGACCTGTTACTGTTAGGAACTGTTACTATTTTTATACCTGTTATTGTTTAGACCTGTTACTGTTTCTAGACCTGTTACTGTTTCCAGAACTGTTACTGTTTGTAGACCTGTTATTGTTTGGAACTGTTACTGTAGGTTCGCTAATTTCCGGTACCATGTGTGTAAAAAAAAAATCTGCGTTGTTACACAACTGCTCATCAGGAAATTTATCTCTTATTGTTTCAACTTGCATATCCTTGGTCCTAAGTCGTCTCAAATGATCAGCCACATGGTTTTCAATACCTTTTTTATCTTTGATTTCATGATCAAATTCTTGTAAAAGCAAGATCCACCTAATTAATCTTGGTTTGGACTCATTTTTCTTCAAAAGATACCTTAAAGCTGTATGGTCAGTTAAAACGACTACTTTTATACCAAGTAAATATGACCTAAAATTTTTCTAGAGCAAACACCACTGCAAAAAGATCCTTTTCAGTTGTATGATAATGACATTATGCTCCATCTAACATGCTAGAAGCATAGGTTATAACATGCAAATTCTTACCAATTTTTTGCCCAAGAACAACCCCTATAGCATAAGCACTTGCATCACACATTATCTCAAAAGATTCATCCTAGTTTGGTTGTTGGATGATAGGGGCAAATGTGACACACCTCTTAAGCTCATCATGGGTATCTTTACATGCTTGATCAAACACAAAATCCACTTCTTTGGATAATAGTTTGCACAAGGGTGCTGTAATCTTCGAGAAGTCTTTGATAAAGCGCCGACAGAAACCTGCATGGCCAAGAATAGAATGAATGTCCCTCATGCATGAGGGGTAAGGTAATGATGAAATAACATATATTTTAGCTTTATCAACCTCAAATCCACGTGAAGGCACAACATGCCCAATAACTATTCTTTAATCTACCATAAAATAACATTTTTCATAGTTAAAGATTAGGTTAGTTTCAATGCACTTTTTCAAGATCAAAGATAAGTTTTCTAGACATCTATCAAAAGAATCACCATACATCGTCAAAATCATCCATGAAAATCTCAATTATTCTTTCAACATAGTCATAAAAACAGTCATCATGCATCTTTGAAAAGTTGCAGGTGCATTGTAGAGACCAAAGGGCATTCTTCTATATACATATGTACCAAATGGACATGTAAACGTAGTTTTTTCTTGATCCTCAAGATTAATAACAATCTGATTGTTTCTACCATATCCATCAAGAAAAAAATAAAAAGACTTATCTGTCAGACGTTCAAGCATTTGGTCCATGAATGGTAACGGGAAATGATCTTTATGCGTAGAAAGATTAAGCTTTCTATAATCAACACACATTCTCCATCCACTCGAGATGCGAGTAGGAATGAATTCATCATCTCTGTTTTTCACCAATGTGATTCCAGTTTTTTTGGGCACCACATGTATTGGTGCCACCCATTTACTGTCTGTGATGGGGAAAATGACTCTTACATCTAATTGTTTCAAAATTTCAGCTTTCACGACTTCCATCATGGGTGGGTTTAACATCCTTTGCATTTCCCTTGTTGGTTTCATATCATCCTCCAATATTATATGATGCATACATATTGAGGGACTAATACCCTTAATGTCGGCTAAAGTCCATCCAATGACTGTTTTGTGATCACGCAACAACTTCATAAGTTTTTCCTATTGCGCACTGGTCAAACCTTTTTCTATGATAACAAGAAGTGTATTGTTGTTGCCAATGAATACATACTTTAAATTATCAGGAAAATGTTACAATTCTAACTCAGAAGCCTGTAAAATAGATGGTAAAAGCTTTTAATGTGAAATTACTAATTCAACAAAGACATTATTATGGGGAATGGTTTGCAAAGCTTGCAAAGCCAGTGCTGCTTCGTGCACGTTTTGGGGAACATATGTGTGCCTCTCCATCTCCTCTAATTGGGTAAAATAATAGTCATAACTCAAAGCTACGCTTAATCCATCCACACGTTCAAAATCACAAACTTGTTGCATATACTTGTCAACTTTATCAAAACATGTGATAGAATAAACATTGCTATAAGGATATTTTATTGCATCATGAAAATTAAATTCAATTATTTCATCTCCGACCTCCATAAACAAAGTATCCTTACCACAATCAATCTTTGTATGATAGTTTTTAAGAACTGTCTCCCAAACAATATAGGAGTACTAGAATCACAAGAATTATGCTCCATAACAAGAATATAAAAATCACATGGAATAACCAAACTATCAATCTTGACTAGGATATCTTCAATCACACCCAGTGAGTAAACAAAACTACGATTTGCAAGTTGTATTACAATGCTAGTTTTATTCAAAGGCCCAAGACTAGAAGAATCATAAATATGTTTGGGCATAACACTAATGGATGCACCTAAATCGCATAAAGCTCTTTTAAAACTAGCATTACCAATAACACATGGGATAGTAAACGCACCTGGGTCTTTTTGTTTCAAAGGCAGATTGTTTTGAACAATGGCAAATACAACTTCACCCATACTTACAAATTTATGCCTTTAAGTTTCAAAGCTCTCTTGGTAGTACACAACTCCTTCAAAATTTTTGCATACTTGGGAACTTGCTTGATAGCATAAAGGAAAGGAATGCCAAATTCCACTTTCTTGAAAATCTCTAAGATCTCTTTTTCTTTGTCTTCTTTCTTTGACCTAGAAGAACTCACAGGAAATGGTGGATTTGTTTTAAAACTGGAATTAATTGAGTGAAAAGTTACCTTTGGAGTGTTTGTCTTTGTTTCTGTTTGTGGAGGAGGAGGATGTTCTTTCTTTGTACTCAATTCATTTTTTATCTCTTCTTCCTCCTACATCTCAATTTGTTTCAACTTTTTCTCTTCAAGTTCTTTCCCACTTCGCAGCATGATAGCACTAATATTCTCTTTTGGATTCAATGCTTGGGAGGGCAACTTTTCATTTATTTGTGCTTCCAATTTCCCTACACTTGAAGCTCCTTGCCCCGTTTGCTTTTCCAAGTTATGAATACTTAACCTTGTTTCCTGTTGAAAAGACATGACATTTTGGTGCAAGGTAAAGTATTAGAAGCCAAAGTTTTCATCATCTCACGAAGATCATTGGATGATGACCCCATAACATTGAAGTTTGTGAATGGAGCGAGTTGTCTTGCTTGATAGTTTTGTTGGGGCTGAAATCCATGCAGATGGAACTGTTGGCCTAGATTGCCTTGTTGGGATGGGTTGTTGTAGCGTAAGTTAGGATGATCTCTCCATTCAAGATTGTACGTGTTGGAAAAGGGATCATATTTACACCAGGGTTGTCCATTGAATGCTCCATCAATTGCATGAGCTTGTTCAATGTAATCTTCTTGTATTGTTGGGCATATATCCGAAGCATGTCCTTGTAAGGAGCATATGTTACAAACTTTCACTTGCTATACATTTCTGCAAGCCAAAGAACACACAAGAGAAGTTAGATCATTAACTTTATTTTCAAGGTTAGAAATAATTACCTCATTTACTCTTTTGTTAGAGAGGTCTCCACGAGTGCCAAACTGTTTTGAGTTGCCTGCCATGTTTGTGATCAATTGGCGTGCATCATCTTGTGTCTTATCCACCAATGTGCCTCCACTTGCAACATCAATGATACTACGGTTAGTAGGCATCAATCCCTCATAGAAATATTGAATGAGCAGTTGATCAGGTAGTTGATGATGTGGGCATTGAATACATAGTTACTCAAATCTTTCCCAATACTAGGAAAGTGTCTCTCCATGAGATTGTCGAATCCCACATATTTCTTTCCTTCTATTGGCAACCTAAGATGCTGGAAAATATTTCTCCAGGAAAATCTTCTTCATAGCATTCCAAGTTCAAATAGATCCTAGGAGAATATAGAAAGGCCATGCCTTTGCTGCCCCTTTCAAAGAGAAAGGGAAAGCTTTCAACTTAACTTGTTTTTCATCAACTCCATTCGGTTTCATGCCAACACAAACCATATGGAACTCCTTGATATGAGTATGAGGATTTTCTCCTGCAAGACCATTAAATGTTGGTAACAAATGTATAAAACTAGATTTGAGCTCAAGATTTACATTATTGTCAATGTTTATGCACAATGGTTGATTTTCCACGTTAGAAGCAGCAAACTCCTTGAGTGTTTGTTGTCATGCAACATCCATGATGTTGATGTGAGCTTCCTTTCATAACCTACATAAAGTGTTTTCTATTTCAAGATCAACTTGCACTTGATGACTTGGATTAGCAGAACGGGTTACAAGCATAAATCGCAAAGAAAACTCAAAAGAAACCAAGCACATAAGAGATTGAAGACAACTCAATAGGCAATAGGATCCTATGCTAGAAAACTAAATTTGCATAGAAACCTTAGGAAAATGATAGATCGTTTTCCCTCAGCATACAAAATCATTACCTAAATCCACCAAAAAATCTTTTTTGAACAGTAGTGCCGCAAACACAAATATTTTTTTTCTTTTTTTCTTTTTTTCTTCAAAATAAATAAAAACAAAAGCAAGTAGAATAAATCACAACACGTCACAAGAACACAAGAATCAACTAAAATCATGTTCCCGACAACAACGCCAAAATTTGTCGCGATGTCGCAGTCCCACAAATTAATTATCCTAGCTTAAAACAAATAAAACAAGATAGTATAGAGCAAACAAGGGGTCGATCTTGCGAGGACGATTTAGTTCAGATTTTCATGCTATATGTTATGCAATTGGGGGGTGGAAGTTGTCTAGCTATGCTAAAGCAAACTAAGAGAAAATTATATAAAATTGAAATTTATCAATAAAGCAAACCTTGGTAAGAAAGCAACATTTAACTCACCCTAACCATCATGGAAAGGACACATCACTTTATATAAAATCAGAACTGATCATGGAAAGGACACATCACTTGATATTCTAAATATTTATCTCTTCTTAAAATTGGTTCGTTAACTGATCCAACTCACTCTAACCATCAAACAACCACAGTGTCCGCATTAGTAATTTAATTCAATGGCAGCATTAAAATCTAGATAAATTGATCAATAAAGAAACATAATTGTCCGCAATATATATGTTCGATTAAATGCTCTCCCTAAGATTAATAACATAGATCCGCTACAATTATTAACTTAGTTGCTTCATAAGTTCATATGCCACAACTTCAATTTTGATATCGAACTTAGCAAATGATTGTCTACAATAATAACTTGGAGTCCTCTCTTAGAAATTAAAGAAAAAATTCATAGGAAAATAAGCATAGGAGAGCAAACATAAAATGAAAAATTGAGATGAAAATAGATCTCACAGTTCTTGAAATCTGAAGGTTTTCATGTCCTTGCAACCAAGCAAAAGGGGCATGAAATTAAAAAAAAGTTAGAACATCGATATGTATTTCAAAAGTTATTGATTTTATCTATTATTATCAAGTTCATTTTGTGGTATTAAGTACAAAATAGATTTGTTATTTCATAATTATATGTATTACAGGTTCATCACGCACTATTAGACAAGGATGATGTATTCTATTTTATCAGGTTAGATAATCAGGTATTCATTTGATCATGTGCTTTATTTTTTGTATAATCATTAGAACTTATTTGTTTTATTTTTGTAATTTTATAGTTATCATTTTGTAAGCAACTAACTTAAACTCTCTCACATTTACTTGTTTTGCATATCATGTGTTTTGTTTGTGTGTGTGTGTGTCTTTAGTAAATTGTACAGATGATCTAAATGGATAATCTTAAACAATGTTGTTGTTATGAATTTTATGAGATTAGGATGTAAGTGATAGTGATTAAATTAATAATAAATAAATTGAGTTATGCTTGCAACTACCATGTGTTAATGATGAGAAAAAAATAGATTGAAATTTGTTATAAATTATGAAATATTGAAGAACAAAAATGATAAAGTACATTCTGCCAAAATTTTATTAAAGTGAAAGAATTCAATGGGTCATTTAGAAACGAAATTGTGGAAAATGAGATAAATAATTTATGATCTATAAAAACATGGCCTTATTTTTTATATGTATGAAAAATATTTGGATAAAATCCTATTATAGATAATGAGATGTTACAACTAATATTAAAGCATGGTATGATTGAGTGAAATTGTTATATATATATATATATATATATATATATATATATATATATATATATATATATTAGGACGGTACATGGTAGACGAGGTACAATAACTAACCATCCTTTGTATTATTTTTTTAATATATACCACAATTTGAGGCAATGAATAAAGGAGGATAGTTTTGGTAGATCTCCACCGATGGTGCTACTGAGAGCACCTTTAACCTACTTAAATCCAACTTACTTGTAGTAGATTATTGTGGTAGTGGTATCGGGGGTAGTTAGTAGGAAGAACACTTATACTCTAATATACAAGATTAAAAGTACAAAATAGATTAGATGTGCTCTTTTTTTTTAGAAAGAAGGATCCCAATATCTTAAAACAATAACTCTAAAGGGTGGAGGAATCACTTGTATATATACCAAAGCTTCTTAGAGTTAAATTATGTGGCTTGGTTTCTCTCTAATAACATTTAAACATAGTGGATGACAATAAGATCACATAGGACTAACAAGATGCTAACCTAGACAAATTTTCAGAGAGAATTTGAGACTAGATATTACGCTTAGTCTAAGGAACAAAAACTTAGAGTTTTTAAGTTATCAAGGTGAGATTTCTATGGAATAATTTTTAAGACAAATCTATTTGTGTTTTATCATACCTTGATTTTGATAAAGTGACACAAGATTAAGAGGTTTAAAGATGGAATAGGACATCATTTCAGGAAAGGATTAATAACCTTTTAACCAAAGATAATTAAGAAGTTGGTAGAGACTTCTTAAAGTTTGGAGATGGTATTAGAAGAGGATTATCTTTATGCCATGAAATAGGACAAGACAAATTTGGGAAAGAGGAAGAAGACAACGTTTATTCCATGCAAGACACTTATTATAAGAGAGAAGGAGACAGGTAGCAACAACCTAACTCATATAAGAAATGCAAAAATTTCCTATTACTAGATCTTTCAATAGATTTTCATAATATAATAGAAAAGGATTAATTGCTAGTAAATAGGGACCTAGTAGAGCTAATGGCTTGTTTTTCTTTTGAAGTTATGACATGTACAACCAACCTTATCCAAAGGATTGTGGAATTCTTTTTTATAGATATTTTATTTATAGATAAGAGCGGTATATATGGATGAATTATTGTAAGAATCAATGTCATTTATGTGGAGTGTATATGGGCATTTTAGAAGAAATTTCCCACATTAAACTCAAGCATAAAGTTAACAATAGTTTATCACAATATAGATAAAAGGGGTATGTATGGATGAATTATTGTATATAAAGAATCATTGCCATATATGTGGAGTATATGGGCATTTTAAAAGAAACTTCCCAAATAAAACTCAAGCACAAAGTTAACAATAGTTGATCACAATGGATAAGCTAAAAAAAGTATAGTTGAGGTAACCCTAGTGGAAGACAATGATATTAACAACCAAAACCATGGTGATAAAACTAAAGGTAGGTGTGTCACCTAGATCATGAGGCTACCAAAGCTCCACTAGATGTAATAACAAGTATAATTATAATTTATTCTAAAATAAGATATGGTTTGCTAGATTCAGAAGCTCTACATTCATTTGTTTCTTTTAAATGTAAATATAAATTAAATATGCATGTTAGAAAACTAAGAAAAAAATTAGTTGTCAATACACATTTAAAGGAAGAAATACATGTACACAAGGTGTGCTTTATAAGACAAAAATTATAACTTAAGGATGAACTTAGTACCTTTAGAAATAATTGATTTTGATGTAATTATATGGATGGATTGGTTAAGCATGTATCATGCTAAGATGAATTGTTTTACAAGGTAGTAACCCTTATAATGTCAAATAAAAAGGAGGTGAAGTTTAGGGGATAGATAAATGTTATGTCCAATAGGTTAATATCAATGATAACAACTAGAAAATTGATGATAAAAAGGTGTGAAGCTTGTTTAGATTTTGTTAAAGATGTTACTAAAATATGTAAAAAGTTAATCGATATTCTAATAGTAAGAGTATCTAGATGTATTTCCTGATCAATTTCCAGAACTGTCTATTAGTTAGGAAATATAGATTTCTATAAAATGATGCCTATTTATCAGATGATGTTTATTTCTCAGGCTCCATATAAAACGATTCCTTTTGATAAAATTAAAATTGTAATTATGGGAATTATCATTGAAATGGTTCATTTTCAACAAGTAATTCATCTTGGAGATCCTTTATTTTGTTCGTAAAGAAAAAATATGGTACTATTTAGGTTTGCATAAATACTTGTTTCCTACAATTGATAATTTGTTTGACGAAATAATAGGAGAAAATATATTTCAAGGATACCCTTGAGATGTTATTATTAGTTAAAGACATGAGAGAAAAATGTGTAAAAGACAACTTTAGAATTCACTAACGACACTATTAGTTTTCTGATGGTGCCTTTCAAGTTGATAAATTCTCCAATAGTGATTATGATTTAATGAATCAAGTTTTTTGACCTTATTTAGAAATATTTATAGTAGTGTTAATTGATTATATTTTGAAGTATTCTCAAAATAAAATAGAGCATGAGAAATATTTTAGAGTAGTGTTAGAGTCTTGAGAAAAAAATAAGTTATATGCTAAAATGAGCAAGTTTGAATTATGATAGAGTGAGGTGGTGTTCTTAAGACATGTGATATCAATAAGGGTTTGTATGTGGATTCTAAAAAATTGAAAAAATACTAGAGTAAAAACCTACTAATTTTACTAAAATTCATAGCTTTATAGGATTAGTTGGAAGGTTTATAAAAAAATTCCAACTCTAACCTTTGTTCTAACTTGATTGAGTTTTAAGAAAGCTAAGTTTTAATGGTTAAAGAAGTGTGAACATAGCTTATACAAGCTAAAAGAAAGGATTGTGCACATGTAACAAGGATAAAGTAATTTCATAAGGATAAAAAGGATATATAATGTATAGTAATGCTTCGAGTAAGAGACATGAATGTGCACAGATGTAACATGATAAAGTAATTTCCAATACTTTAAGATAATTAAAGCAACATGAAGTGAATTATCAGCTACAATTTTTTTCTTTAATGATATAATGGCATAACATACATTAGGTTTAAAGTATAGATTTTTACAAAACACAAAAATTTAAGGTACTTGACATAAGAAAAAAAATAAACATGTTTTATTGAAGAGAAATGGAATTGATTAGAGACTATGATTGTATTATTAAGCAACATTTTTGGAAGGCAAATTTTGTAGTAGATGCCATAAGTTTGAAGAACAAAATAGTAATTGGTGGAAGCATAATTAAATATAGAACTTTTAGAAATGGGTACAATGTTCTTAGTCAAATAGAACTTTTAGAAATGGGTAGAATGAAAGTATAATTAAATATAGGTCCATATAGTTAGCAAGACTTTTAGTATAACCAATATTATGGCGAATACTTAAGCGATAATAAAGTATTAAAGATAAAAAAAAAAAGCAAATTAGGGTTAGAGTAAGAGTTGTCATTTTAAATAATGGGAATTGGGATAGTTGCAATGGTGTAGATGATGTAATTGCCTTATGATAAATATTTAAAAAATGAATTTATGAAAAACCCCATAAAACTTGATTTATAGTTCATCCAAAAGATTAAATAAGAAGTATAAAGATTTGAAGGATTATTGGTAGCCCAATATGAAGTAGGTAGTAATAAAATTTATGGAAAAATTTGTGGTGTGCTAGTAAGTGAAGGTAACACAATAAACACCTATGGGAAAATTATAGCCTCTTCAAATTCTAGTATAAAAATAGGAACAAATTAGCATGAATTATGTGTCTAAATTACAAAAAAAAGAAAAAAAAGGGAACAATACAATTTGCGTAATTATGAATCGACTAATGAAGTTTATTCTTACCAATAAAGATGATGGATCCTATATGGTATTTCAATTTTAATAGTTTCGAATAGAGACCTATGATTTACTTTGATGTTGTGGTATAGCATATAGGTCTTTATGGGTACTAGATTGAATTTAAGCATAACTTTCATCCATAGACAACTGGTCAATAAAAAAAATGATTCAAATACTAAAAGTTTTTTTAAGATGTTAAATGATTAATTATTGGTAGAATATACTTATAACAATAATTATCCAACTACTATTACGATGACTCCTTATGAAGGTTTGCATGAAAGGAAATGTCACCCTCTTGTAAACTTCAAACACCAAGAACTCATAGTTGAATGCACAATATATAAAAGTCAATGGCCACAATTTAGATAGGAATGCTTTGCATCAAATATCTAAAAACTAGCATGATCCATTTGTTATATTTCTCAAAATTAGTGAGGAACCAAACTAACCTGGAAATGCGTGACATATTATTTTTAATTAAAAAAAAGTTTGTTTCAAATATCCATCATTCAAAATAGAGATAACCTTTTGGTGAACCTCCCTGAACAATTTTAAAAAAATCAATTGGAAAATGGATGAGATATAAACCAATAGTTGTGAGATGTCTAGGGGATGTTTCTAGAAAGCTAAAAGTGGTTGGGAAACCTGAATGATAAAAAAAAAATACATAGATAGAGGTGTAATAACCATATCCAAAGCATTAAAGTCATAATATTCATTGTAAATTAAAAAATCTCACAACTTCATGTCCAACTCTTTAGTGAGATAAACCCTATCATTGGCTTAAGAAACCTTGACAGGAAAGACATCTACAAAATTAGAAAACTAGCTATTAGGAAAAGACTAAGTACACTTACATTGTCTATGAAAGGATGAAAAAAAAAATACAAGTAGGGCATCAATAAAAAGAGTTTGTCCTTGTGATATCTATCAAGGACAAAAAACTCTCCATACTCAACTAATAATTTTGATCTTCTTCCTTATCTCTCTTCGACTCTCCTCACAAGGTTGACTTGAATTCTTTGAATTCAACAATTTTTTCTTCCATAAGTTTATTTGGATATACATATGTCCTAAACTTTCTTTAATAGACCTTAAAATGTATGTTTGTGTTTTTAGCTCCTACTACAATTGGGTATTAGTAGCCTTAAGAGCATTCACCAAAGCATCTTAAGCAATATTATTCTTCCTAAACTTGCTAACCTCTATCTAAATAATGTGATAATGCTTAATTTCTTCAATGACCCTTTTCTCCTTAAGCGATTGACTTTATGAATGGACATATAACATGAAAGTCTAAGAAATAAAAAAATATTAACATAAATTCATATCTCATACTAATTAGTGTGTTAGAAATGAAATTTGTTTAGAGACTAGTTGTACTTGGTAAATGAGATTTGAAATTACCTTTCTAAAACCCTTCATGTCATAAACCTCCCTCTATTACTTATTGTTGGATCTCCTTAATAGACAACTTTTCTTATACTTGGTTTAAAGCAAGCTTGACCTATCACATATTCTTTCATCCTTTATATTAAGGAAGGACCTGATTCACATATGTTAGGGGAATTCTCCAATAGTAGGTAAAACCCTAAATAATATTATATTCATCTTAAGGCCTAGCTGCATCAAGAAACATTATTATCATCTATTATCCTCTACACTGTTTTAAGCAATATGACATGATTTGTCCTTAAAGGTATCTTTCATAAGCCCTTTTGGCTTATTGGAAAATTTAAAAAAAAATAAGGGATGAAAACCTTTTATTTAGCATTGTTAATCAAGGTGTAATATTACCTAAACACCCTAACTATGGGTTCCTCATTGAGAATCCTCAAGAACTTGCATATAAAGACGATACAATTCACCTATTGGGGTGGAGCTAAGGAGAACTCAAGTTATAATAACATTTAACATCCTTTACAAACCATGGTAAAGGGAATAAGTACCCAAATTTGTATATGTATAGGGGGAATGATGATAAAACTAGGTTTGTTGGTGACCCCGGTAATAAGGACACTAAACTCTGGAATAGGACCAAGTACTCCTCTAGTTCTTAAGTATTAGTTAAGGTTACATGATCATATGACACCATTTTTTTTACCTCATCTTGGATAAACTCAATTGTTCCTTATAGTTTGAAACCTCTTAAGGGGTAATTATATCCCTTCTTGTTGTATCAAAAGGTTAAGAAATGTCATTGTTAGATTTAGAACCTATTTAATAGTCATGGATCCTTAACAAGTATTTATAGTTTCAAGTATGAAATTCAAATCCCTTCTAGCATATGTGATTTTCTTCTCTTTTTTAGAGTTCCTTTTTAAAACTAAGGAATCTTTACATAATAAAAAAGATGAAGAATTTCAGAGGTTATCTAAAAAATATTTCTTCTACAAATAGACTTCCTTCTGTTTACGATTCATAATTCAAAGAATACAACAAAAAAAAATTTAAAGTAAGAAAATAAAATTGAAAAGAAAAATGATTTATATAGACCATTGCCTTTTATTCCTGCCAATACAAAGAATGACTAGTAATGTTGCACCATAACCTTAAGAATCCTAAATACCTAACATATTGATTAGATGTAGCTAATCAATCTTATCGAAAAGATCAATTTACCTCCCCCTATAATAGACTTTCAAATTACCAAGGAAGAGAAATTTGACAAATTATGTCCCAATAAGTCCTTTAATTTTTTAAGTAGTAAACTTATAAAGACTGGAGGGGAAACTAATAGGTAATTGCTAACCTCTCGAATGGATACATCTATATTGGATTAAGCCTCCAACATTTTTTTATACGTTAAATGTATAGGTAGATGCTCTATGGAGTAAAAACAAATAATAGAGAGAACATCATATCAAGTTTGTAGAATGACTGAATAATTTTCATTTCAAGTCTCTCCAAGTGTTATGTTTGTAACTTATTGACGCATTTATCTCTAAAGAAGTAATTGATCTCCACAGGTGCATCACATATCCCTTTGACAATAAATCTTGATAAACTAATGAAATGAATATTTGCATAAACATGTAGCAATCATGGCTCTTCATTCCATATAACATGCAATCCTTCAAATTAAAAAACCTTGATATGTTTGAGGCATGTTCATTCTAGCTTTACTATATGATAAACCAAAGTTCTGAATGACCGAGGATAAACATTTATATTGGTGCCCAAACTATACACGTCGGGTATGACTATAGATAAAAACATGAACTTTTACCTCAAACATATCCCTCGTAGTAAGTTGTATATCTTGAGTATCACTAACCAATAAGAGTAAAGAATAGAGAATGACCAGAATGAACTGAATTTATTTTTATATAAACCAAAACTCACGTTCCTTACTTCCAGTGAAACCTGAGGATACACATGGTTAAAATGTTTTTAGGGTTTATCATTGGAGGAATGCACTATCACTTCATCAACCGTGTTATATGAACAGTGTCATGACATGTTCTCAATAGTCTTTGGTGACATGAATAGCCTCTGTAATTTAGCTACATCCCTTGTCATTTCTATATTTATACAAGGATGCCAACATGTTCTACACTTTGTCAGATCTATATTTTCAAGGTAGTAAAGCATGCAGAAGTTTGGATACATTAATTTTCTAGTATCCTAGATACCCATCATGGATTTGGTTGCATAGAAGTTCTCTTTCAGCTTAATTCATTAAGGGAAAATGCTTATCATTCATTCGACAATTCTATCATAATTGACCTTACTCAACATGTTATTTGACTAGATGGTAAACATATGTTCCACGACATATAATTTAATGTGCTTTTGCAATCATACCATAATGGTTTGTTGTAGTTTTTTAAAAGATAAAAAAAAACCTTATAGCATCTACATTAGATTCTTCATCTATGATTGTACATTCACTTGCACCACCTTGATTCAGTCTCATCGCATTCACAACCATATTCCTATAAGGATTATTGTTGACATCTACTTTATGCATGTTGCTTGAACTACAAGTTGACCCAATCATCTACTATAAAAACAAGTAAACACCTAAAGAAAATCAATATACTTCACAGTTATGCAAAAAACAAATAACATATTAAAATTAAATAAAAAAAATAGTAGATTTTTTTTACTTAAAGTGGAGAATTAAAACAAAATGTTATGGTGTCAATTTTGTAGTGAAAGGTTGAATAATGTTGAAATTATAGGGAGGGGTAGCTATTAGTTGTAGAGGAAAAAATATAGAAGAAAGAAGCAAAATCAGGGGAGGAGAGAGGAGAGTTGATGGTTAGGTCATAAATTAAAAACTTATCAATAAAGTTTTTGTTGGAATATATTCTTTGGTCAATCCACCAATAATTATTTTGATAACAATCTCATGTCATCATACTTTCAGGGATTTTTTAATCCCAGTATAAATATTGTCTGTAAAAATTACATATTATCTTATGTGTATATTTGTTTTATTTCTTTTTTTTATTGTAATTATGTCAATATATAACAGCAAAATGTTTTTTTATCGGTGTATAATAACTGATAAAGGAGACAAAATATTGTCGGTATAGTTCATAGTAAAATATTAATAAAAAAATTATATTGGTGTTTGCATATGTATTCGTCGATGGTAGTGAATTAACTTTCTAAACAAAGTCTTATCCATAATTTTATTAATAACATCCTTTTATCCATGTTCTTAATAAATCTAATGAAAAATGACTTTTGTTTTTGTAATTTTGGTACACAAATAAAGTTCAAAGAATTAGATATATAAAAACTTAGAGTGATTTAATTATATGTGTATCTATTTTTTTTTTACCATTTATGATTTTATTGGTATTTTTTAATAGTTAATTTGAGTTTTTAATTTTCTCTCATGCTTTTTAAGTAAAGAAAGAAAATTCAAGTGAATTTGCTTCCAAAACCAAGTGTGTGTATGTGTTTATCATGTGAAGAAAGTAAAATGATAAACACCAAAGATCTTGGGAGAGAAAAAATAAACTGAAGTAATAAAATAAATGGAAGGACTTTATTAATAAAAGATGAAATGTGAAGAGAACAATTGATAGAAAATAAATTTTGAGAAAAAAATGATAGAATGAATATATTTAAAGAGGAGGTGAAATGATATTTCCCCTGTATATAATAATTACAAACATAAACACCAAAGCAAAAAAAACAAAACATATTTAGCTTGTAGGTTAGATTATTGATGAATATTCTCTTTCTTTCATTCCCTAGTGTGGGATTTAAATTTTTATTATAAATGGTAACTGAAAAACAATCTTAAAAGTAAGGTAACGGATTCAATTTCCTAAACCCAACCTAAATAATAATTAAAATAATCTACAAGAACATATCCCTTGAGTTTCTCAAATTTATGGAATTGTAACATTGAGGGAACATTTCTGAAATCTACAAACATCCCACAGTTTCTCAACTTCTTGGTATAGAGAGTTTTATTTTTATTTTTTGTTAACAAAAGAGTATCTAGATTTTAAAATATTATTTGGTATTTTTACCAAATCTAACATTGCTTATTATACTAATTTTTAAATTTTATTAGCAGATTTTTTGTTATCTAATCTAAATGTTTTTTGGCAAACCAATAAAAAAAAAACCTGATGATGAAATTAATATGAAACAAACTTTTTGATTAATCTTTTAACTTCTCTTTAGTTTAAACTTAAGTTGTGAGAGAATTCTAAATACAACTTTAGTCTAAAGATAAAAGTGAGATGAAAATACATTTTGGTATGACTTCTTGGATAACTCCGTTATAAAGTTAAATCACGTAAATAATTGCAGGCAGTGATATCATTCAATCAACTTGGACAATTGAACTATTAAAAATATCCTGACAATGAAGCTTCATAATATGTTAGTTTGATAAGGTGGATGAACTCATTTTTCAAAATAGTTTTTGCTTAAAAAATATTTAATTGGTGTTTTTATAATTTAAATGTCATAATTCAAAAAATTGAATTAAAAATTATTTTTGAAAATTATCATTCATTTTATTACCAAACTCATATAACTATATATCTAAATGGCGTGGGTGTTTCACTGCACACCCATGCATTGTGCACATAGACTGTATGCACTGTGGATTGCAACAGTGTTTTTTTTTTTCTACTTTTTTTTTTTTCGTTTTTTTTCTGCTTTGTTTTTTATTATTATTATTTTATGATTACACTCCTCTTTTTTTTTCTTTTTTTATTATTTCAAAATGTTTTTTTAACATTTTAAATCTACAGTTTAATTTGCTTTTTTTTCTGATTATTCTTTTTCTTCTTTTTTTCTTTTTTGCTTCTTCTTTTTTTTTTGCCTTTTTTTTATTTTTTTTCTTTTTATATTTTTTTCTACTTATATATTTTTTTTGTTTTTTTATAATATGGGTGTCCGAGTTTGCTTAAATGCATCACGATTAATCTCAATATCCATTTTTTTTTATAATCAGGGTGTCCACGACAACTTATCCAATTTTTTTTCTTTTTTTATACTTTTTTTATTCACTTAAACATTTTTTTTATAACCCGGATATCCGACCAGCTTAAGCACATCACGACTAATTCTTGGGCTGAATTTTTTAAAAAACAATATGGATTGCTACAGTGCTTTCACGCTTATTTTTTTTTTGTTTTCTTTCGCATATATATTTTTTTGTTTTCTTTCGCATATATATTTTTTTGTAACCATAGTCTCTCAGCCAGTTTAAACTCTTTTTTTCACTTATACATTTTTTTTAGCTTATATATTTTTTTTATAACCACGATCTCCAGGTCAGCTCAAGTGCACCACCATTACTCCTCGGACCAAATCTGTTTTTTGATAATCGGGGTGTCCAGGCCAGCATAGACACACCATGACTAATCTCTGAACCAATTTATTATTATTATTTATTTTTCTTCCTTATATGTTTTTTTGTTCACTTATATAATTTTTTTTATTACTGGGGTCTTCAGTCCAGCTTAAGCACACCACGACTAATTCCCGGACTGATTAAAAAAAAACAATATGGATTGCTATAATGCTTTCATGCTTATATTTTTTTCCCACTTATATTTTTTTTATAATCGAGGTCTGTGGGTTAACTTAAGCGCACCATGACTAATTCTCTGACCTTTTTTTATAATCAGTGTGTCTGGATCAGCTGATGCACACCGCGAGTTCTATAAGTACGTATATACCCCCTATAAGAAAAAATCCAAGAGTTGGTTATAGAGGGTGTATTGGTAATTTACCAATTATGTTTTCTGTAGCGGTGTTATGGAGCGTCTTCGTGCGAGACGCCAATTTCAGAGCTCATGCACATTTTGGATGACGCGTGTGGCGTAGAACTTCTAAAAATGTATATTGTTTTTTTATATATTCATTTTATTATGTAAAGTGTGTTTTAAATAATATCATGGTATTAGAGATATTTTCAATTTTTTTCATTTATATGCATAGTACAATAATCATAATATCCTCAAATAAGACGAAAACGTTATTCCACTGTTCATATGACGGGAAAAAAGAATATTGCAATCCACATTGCAACTTACTGTAGAGAGAAAAATTACAACTTATTTTATACTGGTTATTTCATTGAAACCTACTAAACAAATAAATTTATATTCATTTAAATTTATATATTTTATACAAAACTTGCACTTCATAAAAATTATATACAAATTTATTATTTTGTCTAAATTTATGCTATGATAAAAAAATCATACATAGTAAATATTTTTTTACGTTGAAAAAAATATGATTCTGCCCGCAACGAGATGCGGGTGCCATGGCTAGATGTTTTCTTTTATTTTTTTTGTTCTTTGGATTATATGATTTTTATAATTTTATTATTTGCGCAATAATAATGATAATTTTAGTGATTATTTTTTTTTATAAAAATCTTTTGAAAGTAATATTACTCTATTTTTTAAAAGATTTTCCTAAATTTTTTATTTATATCGCTGATCATTTTAAAAGTAATATTACTCTATTTTCCCCTTTATTCATTTTTTTTGTTTTCTGTTTCTTTATTTGCTCTTTAGATTATATGATTTTTATGATTTTATTATTTATGCGATAATAATGATAATTTTATTTATTATTTTTTATTGTTGTTTTATAAAAATCTTTTGCTTTTTTTTTCATGGAAATTTAATTATTTTGTCTAAATTTATGCTATGATAAAAAATATCATACATAATAAATATTTTCTTACATTCAAAAAAAATATGATTCCGCCCGCGACGAGACGTGAGTGCCATGGCTAGATGTTTTCTTTTATTTTTTTTTGTTCTTTGGATTATATGATTTTTATAATTTTATTATTTGCGCAATAATAATGATAATTTTAGTGTTTTTTTTTTATAAAAATATTTTTATTTTTTTTAAAGATTTTCCTGAAATTTTAATTTATATCGGTGATCATTTTAAAAGTAATATTACTCTATTTTTTTTATTTATTCTTTTTTTTTTGTTTTTTGTTTCTTTATTTGCTCTTTAGATTATATGATTTTTATGATTTTATTATTTATGCGATAATAATGATAATTTTAGTTATTATTTTTTTATTGTTGTTTTATAAAAATCTTTTGCTTTTTTTTTATTTTTCATGGAAATTTAATTATTTTAATTTTTTTGACTGTAATGTTAGTAATAATTTTAGGTTTTATAGCAATGATAATGGCAATAACATTAGGATGAATTTTCAATCTATATTTTCATCTTTTTGTTGATAGAAAATTAACAACTTTTTTTTTTATTATTGTAGGTATTTTCACAATTTATATTTTATTTTTGTTTGATTTAAATTGAATTATAAAATAAAATAATCTTAATAAAGTGAACTTAATAATTCAGATATCTGAGTTTTCTTGCTTTTTTAATGATGATGATAAATTTATGTTGGTTATTTCATTTGAAACTACTAAACAAATAAATTTATATTGATTTTAAATTCATATGTTTTATAGAAAACTTGCACTATGAATTCTGCACAGATTTATTAATTTAGCAAAATTTATATTATAATAAAAAAAATATATACAATTAATATTTTTACATTGAAAAAAATGTTGTGCCGTCGCAGCAAAGCGGAGGGCATTCTCTAGTTTAGATTTACAATACGTTTTAAAATTACTTTTGAAAATTTTAATTTTTATTATTATTTTAAAGTATTTATTTTAATAATTTTAAATTTATTTATATAATAATATTAAAAATAATGGTAAGAAATTAAAAAAAAATATTATTTTAAGATATTAAAAAAGTTTAATCTTACTTCAAATATGCCCTCAGTATAGAAGTAAATTGCTGTCGGTTGACGCGACGTTCGATTGTGTCGGCTACAGAGTAGATCATCCACCGGTGGAGGCGGGTGAAAACTAAAATGGACCCACTCGACCGACAAATCATGAAGCTTAGGACGTATGCGAACAATACATTTCTTAAAGTGATAGATCATCTTTGTCTCTTTATGGGTCCCACCGGGAGGTTAGTGCTTTCCAATTGTTTCCTCTCCTATTTTTGTCTTTTCTGTTTTCCTCTTAGCTACTTCAGCTTATAATCTTGGCCACGTGCACGAAATTATTCACAAGCTAAAAAATGTAAGCCGAAGGAAAAGAAGAGAAAACACTTTCCATGAAAGACTAACAGTGGTTCAATACTTCAATAATATATTAATAAAACACTTTCATTTATATATATTAATGAAAGACTAAAAAACTACAAGTGGAAATAATATAAGTGAGTATAATACTTTCATTTATATATTATTTCTAAAAAATACATTAGAATACAAAACATGCATATTATATTATAAAATAATCATACATTTTAAATCATATAGATTATGTTATAAAAAGAGAATATGCTAGAAAATAAATTTATTTTCAATCTTCTCAAATCACCAAAAAATGTTTAACAATGGTATATGCTTATAATATTATATTTATAATGTATGTTAGTTACATTTTATAATATATACATATAGACGTTTTTCTGCCATCACACTTTATATCTCATTTTTTAAAATTATCAAATATTTTATGTAATATTTTATGCATGTTAGATAAACTTCAATAAAAGATAAAAAAAAATATAAATTATATTTCAACTCATTTTTCATGACAGAGCCATACACTACAAAGTGTTATCCAACTCATTTTTTTATGACACTACCACACATCATAAATATAATCAACTATTAAAGAATTTATTTTTCATGAAAACACTACTTTAAAAAAAAAACTACTTTCTAATAGGCATATACGACCAAAATATCTCTTATTTATTTAAACATATTAATTTGATACCAATGTGGTCAATTTTATTATGGTTAGTGTTATGTTTCTCTTTTTTTTGTGTGTGTGTATTGCGTGTATGTATAATTCAACTTACATTATTAGAATTCACATATAAAGATAAATTAAGTTTAAATTATACAACACATATATAATGTCAAGCATCTAAATGCAACTTCTTGTTGAATACTCAAGAGTTAATACTAAATGCAACTTAAGCTTAAAGTAATTCAACATAAATAAAATGCTACAATATTGAGAAAGTAAAATGTTTTAATATATTGTCTTCATAATAAATTAATCAACAAAAAAAGTATATGTTGCGATGTCGCGGTCGCACAAATTAATTACCCTAGCTTAAACACACAAGATAGTATAGAGCAAGCAAGGGGTCGATCCCACGAGGAAGTTTCAAGTTAGATTTTTATGTTGTACGTTATGTGATTGGGGGGATTTGGTTTGTGATTATCTAAACTATGACAACAATTAAACTAGCAAATATAATCAATTAAAACCGAAACTTATCAAGGAAACAAACCTTGGTCACAAGCATACATCCACCTACGGAAATTAGAACGGATCCTTGAAACAAAAATTGCAATTTATGTTCTGAAATTTTATCTTTTCTTAACGTGATTAATTAACGGATCCGTCGTATAACTAATCCTAACCAACAAACAATCAAAGTGTCCGCACTAATGATTCAATTTAATGGTAGCTTTAAGAACTAGATAATTTCATCAAGATTAACATACAAGTTGTCCACAACTTGTGTCAATTTATTCATATGTTCTCCCTAAGTTCAATAATGTAGTTCCGCCACAATTATCAAGCTTAGTTGCTTCACAAGTTCATATATCACAACTCCGGTTTTGATATTAAACTTAACAATAGATTGTTCACAACAATAACTTAGAGTCCGCTCTAGCAATCATCAACAACAATCATAGGAAATATGCATAGGAAAACAATCATACTCATTCATAACATAAACTGAAAATAGAAGGAAGAATAAATCTCAAGGTTCTTGAAATCCGAAGGTGTTTGTGTCTTTGCAACCAAGAAAAAGAGTCTAGCCTTGCATATTTATTGAACAACTAAATAAAAAGATGGAAGAACACATGATTTTGAGTTTGGAGGATGAAGATTTTGTGTTATTTTTTTGTGTTGGCCGCCACTTCCTTGCTCCTCTTCTCCTTTATATATGTTTAGAAACCCTAATGTCTATTTTACCAAATAGTCCTTCTTTAAGTTGACAGAATATAGTTGTCCTTTGTAAAATTCATATATCCTTCATATGACATCTTCTTAAGATGAAATTTGAAGCGTTTATAGCTCTTTGAGTCCTGAATCAACTCCAATTGAGTTTGCATCAATTGGACTTCTGTAGCTCGAGATATTGAAGTTGGAATGGACAAAGGTCGACGTTGGCAGAATGCGATATTTGACTTTGCAGGATGTGATTTCCATGATCTTTCTCCTTTTATTTTTCTTGCATTACATTTCCAGAAAGGTATGGATGTTAGCTTTTCAGTTCCACTGGAATCACTTCATTTCGATCTCTAGAACTCACGCTCTGCATAAAACATCGACTGAACATCAATTGCCTCCAATTTACTCTTTTTTGCATGTTTCATCCAAAAATGCCTTCAAAACATAAAACAAAGAATATCAAGGCATTTTATACACAAAACATATGCAAAATACAATGTAAATATGGATGAAATTATTAAATAATATGGTCGTACCAGTATAAAGTCATGTAACACCAAGATGAGAAATTCAAAATGATAAAAGCACTGGACAATGAATTCACCACTAGTAATCCAATTTAGCCTCTTATTCACCTTCCTATATATTATCCAATCAATGTTGCCACTTAATTTTCCTTTTCCATGAATTACCTATGGTTTTTAGTCTAACTCATATATTCCTACATACAATTTGCCTATGGTATATATGTCAAATATCAACACTTAGAAACTCATTAAGAACCGTGAAAATTGTCGTGATGGTGTTTTTTTCAGCTTTGCCCTCTGCCATCCCTGAAAAGAGAAACGATGTGCAGTATAGGTTTTATAATCATAAAGTTACAACCCTATTTCTTAGGACTCGTCACCTAATATTAAGGTAAATAGGAAATCAAATGGTCTGCGAGAGTCTAGGTAAGAGCACTTGTTGTGTCAGGGAAAAATATATCACCCCTGTGCACTCTACCTAGGGTAACTTCCATTATTGTTTGATTGTTTTTTCTAAGTCAGATTTTTATTGGTTGGTATTTTCTAAGATTCAAAGTAGATCTCTTTTCATGAGGGAGTTTTCACCTTGTTGGAAGTCGAAAACCTAATCATTCTAAAGTTTGAAAAATTTTCATACTGCATTTAAAACTTTTTTTTGTACTATCTGCGGGTGTATTTTAAAATATAATTTTATACCCCGTTAGCTAAAACAAAATGATTGTTAAAGTTTTTTGATATTTTATCAAAATTCCAATAGATAATCGTAAATTGATTACAATATTTAATTTCTATTTCAAAACATGATATTTTTTACAACAAAATATTCTTAGAAAAACCTTGGAATTTAGCCTTATGCATGAAAACAATATATATTTTTTATTTTTTAAAACCCAATTTTTTATATTATATTTTTTAAAAAATATTGGACTAGGTCGAGCCCAACTAAATGGGTCAGCCCAGCCAAGGTGGCCCAGAAGGCCCAACAACTTTACTAGACTTGGGCTAGATCTTGACCACCCAAATGGGTTGTGGCGAGAGTAGGTCCAACCCAATAACACAACATAAAAGAAAGAAAAAATGTTACGGTGTTCATGTATTGCATGAATAATGTAGAGTGAATTAATTTACTCTACATTGTTCATGTATTGCATGAATAGTAACAAGGAGGTTGATCGAGGGAGACGAGAGGCTCACTTGCCTCTACCGCAGAGTAAAGGAGACCAAGGTGGCTTTGTTAATGGTAGTGGTGTTGGGGTTGGTGGCGGGGAGAGCTGTAGAAAAAGGTTGAGCTGCATTGGAGCTTGCTATCATTGCATCGCCGAAGCTGGGGAAGAAGGGTTGGACTATTACAATTGTAGTTGGTGTTAAGGAAGAAGACAAGGTGGTGGTCGACAACAAAAAAACTTACCCATTGCCAAGGGGGTTGGCCTATGCTAGAAGTTTGTTGTTGTGTTGCCAAAGGAGAAGCCAAACTAGGTTGTTGTAGCGTTGGGGGAGGTTATTGGATGAGGTTGATAGTGAAGATGGAGAGGGTTGTTGGTGTTGGTACTATAGAGGAGAGAGAAAGAGCTGATAATAGGTGAAGGTCCTCCCTGTTTGTTAATTTTTTTTCAATGTCTCTCCTTCAATTTTAACGATTGTCTTTGTATTTTCTCCCCCCCCCCATTTGTGATCATCTGTGTGTTATTTATAGACGTAGGAGGTAACCATTGCATGTAGCGGTGAGTTATCTCTTGTGGCAACATGCCTATGGCGATGTGTTGCATGATTTGGGGTGCAAATGTGTTTTGGTCCTTCAATTTGTAATTGCATCCCTAATTAGCTTTCGACTTTTCAATTTGTGCAATTATATCCCTGTAAAAATTTCAATGGTCGCTTTAAGTTTGCACACCATTTTTATTTGGTCCTTGGTTTCAGATTTATACAATTTGACCTTCAATTAATCATTAAACTCTCTATTTTTCTCAATTTTACCTGTCACTTCACACAATTGCATTGGAAAAAATTCGATTTGGTCTCTAAAAATTTCAATCTTCTCAAATGAACTTTAACTAAACTCAAGAACTCAATTTTTCATCAATTAAGCAGTTAATAAAATTAATTTAACTTTTAAATTATAATTAAGTCTTTGTACTTAATTAAATCTTTCAATTAGACCCTAAATTAATTCCTAAACATAATCATACTTTAAATTGACCCACGATTAAATCAAATTGTCCTATAGAAAATATAATTATGCCTCTCAACGTAATTTTCACTTAGATTTATCCAATAATAAATTATTTTAGCCCTGAAAATGTATTTTTTTTAATTTTTGGGAACAAAAGAGGTACAATTGGGCTCTCGAAAGTGTTCAAAATTTTCACCTTGATTTTTCTATCAACGTCAGTTCTTTTATTTTATTTTTTATTTTTATATGATTTCAGGTAGATGTTGGGGAATAACCCAAAAATAAATTATAACAAAACACTCAAATAAGCATGTAGCCCCAAAGAGTATGGTATTTACCATAGATGAATTACAAATCTTAATCATAAGAAGAGTCCTCAAATTAAGTATGGTATTTACTCTAATTTGCATCCAATTAACTCAATTAAAAGTCTGAATGATGATCAAACATCAAGATTATCAACCAGGTTCTAAACCACAGTGATTAAGAATCCAACATCAAATGACAATCATAGATAAGTAAAGTAAGAAAACTAGATTATCATAATAGGGCTACATCATCCCCTAATAAAGGAAAATTATTTACACATAGCCATAGAGAAAAGATAAGGAATAATTAATAAAAACTTTATGCTAATTGTAGTCCTTTTCCAACATCTCCAATTACTCCCCCAATTTTTCATCCCCCCCTTTGAGTTTGTTTTCTCACACTTAAATAAAACACAACAACCCTATTCCTATCCTATGTAGATTTTTAGTGTACTTGTAAATACTTTTAATGCATATGACTTTAAATTACGTGGGATTAATCATGTTCATGTAAATTTATGTCATGTAACTAATCCAGTATTTTAGTGATTATTAGATGTGAAATATTAAAATATTGTTTGTAATTACTATGATGTAATTTTCGCTAATAGTTAAATGGATGCTTTGGGAGTGTAATTGTATTAATGAATAAATAAATTATTTATTATAAACTAATAAATTAAATATAATTAATTTTCTTGATGACAATTTATGGAATTTAAAATATGTGATTTCATAATGTATGTGACATGATCTAAGATGTTTGAGTTGGATTGTGAAATTGAGATAAGGAATTTGTGGGAGAAGATATATGTCAGTAACTTGGTATATCTAAATACATACGAAACTCTGTTAAAATTTAGATAAAACCAATTTATAGAAGAAAAAAAACAATTGCCCTAGATTTTTATGTGGATTGAGCAACAGTATGAATAATTGATGTAAATACAATGCGAGGTATTACACACATGGTAATTAACATGACCAATTCTTTGTATGATTTCAAAAGGACCATTACATTTGGGTGGAAACTTACTCTAAATGTAATGGTCCTTTTGAAATGTATGATTTCAAAAGGTATTACACACATGGTAATTACACACATGGTAATTAACATGACCAATTCTTTTTTCTAAAATAGATAGTGTTTCTCCAAGCTATGACATTTAAAAACACATAATCTCTCCCCTTAAACTCTAATGATCTTATTTGATTATCCATAAAACTCTTTTGACTATCTTAGGTTTTTTGCTTCCATTATTTAATTACCTTGGCCTTATTTGTAGTTATACATATCAATTCTACTCCCAAAGAATCATTTTCCCAATTGCACATAGTTTTCCTAGAAATTGGTTAACTAGTTGAAAAATAAATAAGTTATTCTGCCTCTTAATATGACTCCTAACCTAAAAAACAAACCCCCATAGATAAAATCATAACCAATACTATTAAACACTCTACTATCCAATACCAAAACACCAACCACACAAACACATCTACAACTAACAAGTCTACCGTCCCTAGGCTCTTAATTTAATAAGATAAGGAATGACTTCTTTTATATTCAAAGTTAGTTCCTAGTAAGTAAGTAATTTCTAATTAGGGTTATTTTTCAAGATGATATATGAATATTGAGCTCTTTAAAAACCTCTTTACAATCAAGAGTCCACTTAAAATTGGATATGTTTATCAGAGTTTTAAGGAAAGGTGGAATGTGTACCCTCAAGCAAGTTATGAATCTATTACGAAGACATAGTCTCATTGTGAGATCCTAGACTTTATTTAAACCTTATTCTAGGTTAAGCTCAGTTCCTTTATTTCCCATTATCAAAACCCAAAAAAATTATTTTTTTGATGGCATAGACATATTTCAAAGGATTAAGTTTCATTTAATGATGGTTAAGTGGAGAGAATACTTCTTCTAAAGTCTACAAGATATTATTCAAAGGTCATGCTCTCTACCAACATTTGATTAAAGTATCTTTTTATAATCTATCCGATTGTGTTTTTATTCTCTACATTTCACCTTAAAATCATTTTTATTCCATTGATTTGGATGAATAACTAAATATATATTCAATTTATAAGTAATAATTTTAGGACTAATTCCTAGTATATCAAAGGTGCTTATAACAAAGTTAGATCCTTGGAAACATCTCTATCAGTGATTCTTATTTTGTTAGTGTTGGAAATTTTTTTAGTGACTACTTGCTCATTTCTTTTTAGAATGGTATCTCTTGATTCTTTAACAACTTGGGTTCTAATAACCCTTTCTCTTAAAGACCCTTATTGGTTAAATAACAAGGTCATTTTCCCTTTAGACAAGTAAACACACATTATCTTGATGTCACTTGATTACCTTATATCGTGGCAACTCCTTTTTAAGTTGGGAGTTCCAGCGCCAAGTATCTGGTGTTGATGCCAACATTTATCTTATATAAAAGAGGTCAACTCAGAATGATGTTACTAGACTAAGCTTTTTATTCAAATAAAAAAGTTTTCAATATGGTCAATTTTGAAGGGGATATCCTTTTCTATGCCATCATTTCTTAAGAAGGGTTGTTAATTGCATTTTCATGATCTACCAACACTTGATGGATCATTGCTTATAAATAATTATAAAGATGACTAATTTATATGGGAAATATATTATCTCTCTATCTTCTATAGTAAAGGTGATAGGCTCATACCATTGGGTTTAAAGATGAGTAATTGTAAGGACCTACTTCGTATACTTTTTTTTCCATATGTTGGAATCATCCCTGATAGGGTTACCACCCGAGATGATGTTTATTTTGGGTAATGTCTACATAGACTAATTGGCAACTTTCATTCTTTGTATTGGATGAGAATATTTATTTTGAAACTATCAAAGATAAATTTTAGCTATTCATATTTCAATCTATTTTATAAAATGTAATAGCCTTTTGTGTTGTGCCCATTATCATTATGAAAAAGATAATACTTCTTAAAAGTATAAGTAATGGGTGGTGATTTCCTTCTTGGAGGATTTTAAACAAAATCTTTATCCTACATGGTTATGATGACTTCAGAAATAATAGTGTTTAAAGAAGTAATAAGCATGTCAAGGTTGCTTGGATTTTCCTTGATCATCTTCTTTTGACTTTTCCTAGGGTTGATGCCCCTCTTGGGAGAGAAATCCTATTTTAGAGAAATAAGGAGGACCATTTCGCAACTCACTTAACTTCTTTACCTAAATATATTTTCTCATGACAAATTTCACTTTCAACAAGTTTTATTTGATAGGGATTACATTTTTTTTTCCATAAAGCTTTTCCTTTTACTCTATCTATCAAAGCTTTATAGGCCACAAACACCATTAGTTCCTTAACTATGAGCATTTCATCATTTAATCTTTTTTAGGTATGCTAGTATACATTTATCATCAATTTGAGGGACCCTAAGGAGTTCCATTAAACTTTTGTTACTAGCATACTAGAGCTAAAATAAGCCACTAACTTTATATAAAGTTCATTAAAACTTGTAACAGATCCTAACACCAATATGTTTTATTATGCCCTTACCGATCCCTAAAGGCTATATATAGAATCTCACACATGCCATGACTATCCTGTTGACATATAATGTCACACTTATATGCTTTATATATTTTGATGATAACAATAAAAAGAAAATGGACTAATAATATACTTGGATGAGATTAAGTTATAAACAGGTATTATACAAAGAATACATCAACAAGCATAATGGAGTACACGAAGAAATCATTCCAAGAAGTCCAAGATGCAAGCAAGTGAAGACATAGAAGAAGTTTTCATTTTAGTGCTTTAATTATGTAAATCTCAATTTCTAACTTGATAGCATAAATTAAAATGAACTCACACACTTCACATTGCATGCATTAAAAGGATTTGATGATTATAGGATTAAGTCATAATCAATCGAATCAAGAAATTCAGAAAAGATAATTTGTCAAAATTGCCTTTCTGCATGAACCGGTCGACCGCTTGGGATACCAAGTGAACCGGTCGACCACTTGAAGACAAATTGCCTTTCGAGCTGAACTGGTCGATCGCTTCGGTTATCCGTTGTGAACTGGTCGACCGCTTGAAGGAAAATTACCTTTTGGACTGAACCGGTCGACCACTTGATTTATCCATTGTGAACCGGTCGACCGCTTGATATGACAGTTGCACTAAAACGGCTATAAACGGCTAGTTTCTTTTAGAAACTTATAAATAGACCTCTTAATTGCAAAACTAATAACACACAACTTTCATATCTTATATTGAGGCAATTAGAGTGCAAAAACACCTTCATATCATCAATCCTCATTAATACTCATATTTGTGTTTAAATCTTTATATCCTAACACAAAGAGTATTAAATCTCATTCTCACTACACTTAAACACCTTCAAATATTCTAAGTGCTATTAAGTGAGATAAAGAGATCATAGATCTTCATTTATAATATACACACTATTAAGAGTGTATTGTTGTTTTACAAAAATAATCATTGTAAAACTCTTGAGAGTTGAGTATAAAACTCTTGATATTGGTGAGGGAACATCACCAAGGAAAAATCTTGAAGAGGGTACATCTTCAAGTGGGAAGAAGGAAAATCTTGAAGAGGGCATATCTTCAAGTGGTGTAAAAGTCTTGGTGTGGATTCATCCAGCGAGAATTGTAATCTTGTTACTTGGATTAGTAAGAGAGTACAATACTCAAGTACGGGTTGGTACTTGAGTCGTGGATGTAGGCTTGCCGAACCACGTTAAAAACCGAGTTAGCAATCTCTCTCTCTTATCTCTTTACTTTAAAGTAATTAATTTTAAGATTGCATTATTTACACATAGTTGCTTTAATCCGTGAATTTCAACATATCCTAGATCACTAGTTCTAAGATACTTCATAACTTTTTCACATGTTCCCTTAGGTTTGTAAGATAGTCATAATTACCCAAAGTCATTGAGGTAAAAATATAGTTCTTAGGTATACAAGTATATAATACTTGTCTTGATAAAATCATTTTTTTGATCTGATGAGAGGTGTAGACCATTTCTTACTTCCTTTTTAGCTACTTTTAATTATTACACCTAGGACAATATTTATAGATGGATTTTTTTTTTATGTTTTCTAGATGGAAATCTAGAAACTCCATTTCATGCTCGAGCATTGTGAGGATCATATGCTTACTAACCTCTAAAACTGAAAAGCCTTTATAGACTCATTTTTTCCACATTCATGTGGGTTGTGTAACTATGTACAAATATTAGGTGTTGTTTTCTAATGTGGAGGTGATTGAGATGATGAAACAAGTTATTAAGGTGTATTTTCATATTTGTTTTACTAATTCGCAAGTAGTAGTGAGAGGAGTTGCATCTAGTCAATAAGTTGTTAAAAGGTTGGTTATGTAAAAGTGTTTGTTGTGGTAAGGAGATCAGTTACTCATCCTATTGTATGAGTGTTTTGAATAACTTTTATTCATGAAAAAATATGTATCTCAATCGAACACGAGGGTAACTAATGGCTTATTTGAAAGTTTCCTATAAATGATGTCAACTAATTGTGTTCAAAAAATCCAATTTGTTCAATTTACAGGATAACAGGTTTTGGGATAGTGATTAGTTAAATATTCATGTCCTTGTTTTTAACTTTGTAGCCTATGAAGTGTAAAAATTGACGATACTAGTTTTGGTACCTATAAAAATAGTCCATGTCACTAGGACTTAAACACCCTTCGCTAATAAAAATAGTAACTTTTGATAGGAATGATAATTAATGAAAGAAAAAGTTTTAAATTCTCAAAACAAAGGTGTTTATTTTTGGTCTTTTGTGATTAATGCATTGATATATAGAAGATTTTACAGCAAGAAAAACTTTACCTAGGTGATTAAGAGATATTCATGAATTGCCCACTAGAATTCGTTACAAGTTTTTAATAATAAATTATAATAATATATATTATCACTTGATAATTGAGAACTATTAAAAAAAGTAGACATGAAATATATTTATTTTGCATATTAATATGTTCAAATGCATAATCGATGATTATGTACATTATAGACCAATATAAGTATCCTTTATGGTTGAATGATTGTAATATTGAATTCGTTAGATGTGTCCTATCTTTTATTTATTTTTCTTTGGGTTGTACATTTATTTTTGTTGGGATGACTTTGTTGTAAAAATTAATTATCCTAGCTTAAAAATATATAAAATGTAAGCAAGGGATCAATCCCATGAGAAAGCTTTAGTCCAAATTTTCATGCAAGTAGGAGGTTTGGTTGGTGATTATCTAAACTAAGACAGAATTAAACAATCAAATAAAATTAAACATTATTCTAACTTGTCAATAAAACATACCTTGATGGCAAGGAAACATTCACATACAGAAATTAGAATCGATCCGTGAAATGAAACTTCAAATTATATATTGAATTCTTATATTTTCTTAATATTAGTTGGTTAACAAATTTGTTGTATAACTAAGTCTAACCAACAAACAATAATAATTTAACACTAATGATTTAGTTCATTGTTAGCCTTAAGAACTAGATGAATTTATTAACCTATACAACATAATTGTCCACAATTCATGTTGATTTATAGATCCGCTACAATTATTAAGTTAAGTTGCTTCACAAGGTTATATACCACAATTCTTGTTTTGATAGCAAACTTAACAATAGATTATTCTCAATACAACCTAGAGACTGCTCTAGCAATTAAGGCAAACAATCATAGAAAATATGCATAGAAAAACAAACATATTCATTCTTCATATAAACTAACATTAAATGGAAAAATAAATCTCACAGTTCTTGAAATCCAAATGTTTTTGTGTCATTACAACCAAGAAATAGCGTTTAGCCTATCATATATATATATGGAAAAACTACTACAAAAGATGAAAGAATGCTTGAATTTAGGATTTTATAAGAGAGAGTATAGTTTTTCTCTATTCTAGTCATCTCCCTCTCTTTTATGCTTTCCTTTCTCTCTCTTTTTTCTATACTAGGAAACCTTAATCCGTACTTTACAAAATAAACATTCCTTAAGTAGATAATAATTTTGTTTAAATACTTCAATAACTATTTTCCTGAAAAGGAGAAATAACATTGAATGAAATCTTCAATCTTGACTTAGAGGATCTAAATTATCAAAATAAAGACTTGGATGTCTGTTTGAATACTTTGAGATGTAATTTGGAAACGTTTCTTTACCAAACCTATTTGGTGACAAAATTCATTTGTTATCTTAAAAAATCATATCACTCTCATATGAGCTCTTTTTTTGATAATTTTTGTATACGTCTTTGAGTCAAGAATGCAACAAAACCAAGTTTGCATCAGATGGACTTCTATAGCTTATCAACCAAGTTTTCATTTTTGAATGGAAATATTCATGAAGATATGTATATGACATAAATTGATGGTTTTGAATCTAAACAATTCACCAATAAAGCATGCACGCTACAAAAACCCATTTATTGACTTAAGTAATCTTCAAGTAGCTGAAATATCTATATTGATGAGATAATCAAACAATTTTATTTCATTAAAAATATAGATGAACCTTGTGTCATTTTCTTTTATAAAATGGTAAGTGAAAATGGAGTCATTTTCTTACTAATATATATAGATGACAAATTATTGATTGGAATTTGTTTTTGCTCCAATCAATAAAGACTTGGTCATTGAAGGATTTCTTCATGAGGGATTTGGGAGAAACAACTTATAAATTAAAAATAAATATTTATAGAGATAAATCTAAATGATTATTTAGATTATCTCAATCCATGTATATAGAGAATATGTTAAAATTGTTTAACATTAAGTATTCAAAGTAATATTTACCTATTTTTGCAAAGAATTCTTCTCTTCAAATATACATGTTTTAAAACACAAATTAAGACAGATACGATGGAAAGGATTCTCTATGTTATGACTATAGGATCTATTATATATTTATGGCTATATACAATCTAGATATATCTTATGTTTTGAACATAACTAGTAGATATTAATCTAATCCAAGTGAGAGTCATTGAAGGATAGTTAAAAACATTCTTAAATACTTAGAAGAATTAAGAATGTGTTTTTGGTTTCTGAAGGACATGAATTAGAAATTCATGGTTTTTGAGATGATAGTTTTTAATTACATTGATGACAACAAATCTTTATCATTATATATTTTTAATATAAATGAAGGTGTTGTGGATGGAAGAGTTCCAAACATGATACCATAAATAATTATACGATAAAAGTTGAATACATCTTTGCATTTAACGTGGCAAAAGAGGTTGTTTGGATCAAGAAGTTCATCGCTACATTAAGTGTTCTTAACATTGTTTATATAGTAGCCTTATACTTTGATAATAATATAGTCATTACATAATCAAAAGACCCAAAGTATTATTAAAGACGATTCTATGTGATTAAAGAATCATAAAAAGATGTAAAGATAAAATGAGTACCCACAGATGAAAATCTTGGAGATTCTCATACTAAGACATTGTCTCAATATTCACATGATCACCATTTTTATCTATATATTAGATACATGAATGATTGACTTTTGTTCAAGTGGAAGATTATTAGTTAATATGCCATTAACCAATTAGTTTTTTACATGCAACATTGATTTTATTTATTATTGATATATTTGATTAATAAATCTAATATAATGAGTTTAGAGTAAAGATAAATTTCATAGGATCAAAATGCTTAAGAATAAAAATAAAGTTATTATATTTATGAGACTTTTATAACATCAAAGCATTGTTCCTAAATATTCCTAGTCAATGTTCTATTTAGATTGGACATTAACTAGAGTTTTTGAGATCAATGCATATTATGTTCCTTCATTTATGAAGAAAATAATTGCTCTTATAAATTAAGGTATAAGGGATACATGAAGATAATATAGAAATGTTTATCAAATGACATCTACATTGAATTGACTCATAATAGAATTTAATATAGAAAGATCACCTACATTTATGGAAAGATTTTTTTATAGTTTTGTAAACTTATAGGACAAAAATTATTTACAATGAAAATAAAGTTATGATATTTAAGAGACTATTATCACATCAAAACATTGTTCCTAAATGTTCCTACTTAATGTTCTATTAATATTGGACATTAACTAGAGTTTTTGAGATCGATGCATATTATGTTCCTTCATTTATCAAAACAATAGTTGCTCTTATAACTTAAGGTATGAGGGAACTTGAAACTAATATAAAAATTCTTGTCAAATGACATTCACACTAATTCAACTCACAAGAGAATTTTATATAGAAAGATCACCTATATCTACAAAAAGACTTTTCTGATAGTTGTGTAAGTGATCTTTAGAGTTGAAAACACTAAAGAGTGCTAGGCTTTTATACCAATCAAGGGTAACATATGATCTAATATTAAGTATAACATAAACAATATAAAGATATTTGAGTAATCAAGAGAGGATTCATCACCCTATATAAATTAAAGAATTTATTTGAGAAATTTTAAAATCTTTGGCTAATATGGAATGATTTCAAAATCTTATTCAAAAATCAATTATTATAATGCTAAGACCTAACATGATTTCCCAAAGCAAACATGCTTCATGCTATAATGTTTAAATCAAGATTTTTTTTATGAAGGGATAGTAATTTCACTAAAAAATTAGTCACTAAAAGGTTGATTAAAATCACTTATGATTAGAATGTAATTAAGACAAGGGATTATAATTCTAGACCTAAAAAAATAAAGCTACAAAAAATTAAGTAGGGACTTGATTTCTAAAACTATCTTAAAATAATACATGTAATATTATTTAAAGGGAAATTAAAATTTTATTTCCTAAAGAAAAGTACAATAGAAGAAAACCTAAAACACACACATAAAAAAAACACTAGCACTCTAAAGTATAGCAATTTCTCTTTTATGAGAGGGTTTAAGAGATTTATTATTGGTGATTCATATGGTTAACATTAAAGGAACACTTGAATGACTAGTGGTTTATAACAATATCTAAAAAATCACTCAAAGAAAATTTGATCTCCTATAAACTCTAAGTAACCCTAAATTTTTTTAACAAGATACTTTAAACCAAGGTTGTTAATTTTGTTCCATTCTGTAAGGAATGACCGATATGTTTCATTCGAATTCAAAAAAGAGAACAAATCAAAGCAAATTTTATCTCGCTCAGAATCTCACTTTGTTCTGGAAATTCCATCCAGAACATTCCGGTTTTGTTTTGCCCATTCCTTTCCAACTAAATAGTGTTATTTTTAAATGATGAATAATTTTACAATATCAATCATATTCTTAATCTGATCGTTGGATTGAGATGAAATTTTACGACAAATCTCTTATTATATCTATATAAATTATGTTAAAATTTCAAAGTAATTCGATAATGTAAGGACTTTGAAAGATTGATGATGATACTCTCATATATTTATACAAGTTTATAATTTTGTTCAAATAAATCATTTTATTGTGTTTATTATTAATTGAGATTTATAATTTAATTTGATTTGCTTTATTTAAGGTTATCATAGTCTTATAACGCATGTCACACATTTGAAAGGTTAACCTAGGTTGACCCAAGTTGATTCAATATATCGTTCTTTCAATATTTTTTAAGATGTCAACTTGATTTTTTTTAGTTAAACTATATTTTTATCAATTTTTCATATTATCTTTGAACTCATCAAGTTGGTCGAGTTATATCAGTCAACTCTTTTTTTTACTTATGTTTGAAATTTAAATTGCATAATTCTAAATAATTTTATTTTTGAATTTGAATTATTTTTTACTGAATTAATATATTTAAATACATATATATAAACATAAACAGTACAACTATAAAATAGAGGGTCAAAACACTTCAAAATCAAAATATTTCAATCCAATTAAAAAAATCAAATAACAACCAAAACAGAATTGACAAACTTGTTTCAAACTTATAAAAGAAATTTCAAAAAAATCCAACATCATATCACTACCCCTCAATAAATGAATGGGACCCACTAATCTTTTTTCATTCTTCATCAACAGTACCACTGCCAGCCATGCTGAGTTCCTCCCGTAACATTGCCTTCTGATCACTCACTCATTGCATTTGTACACATTCCATTTTCTCCATCCAGGTTCTCTCTACATCCTAGCTACTCCCTCATTCATGGTTGTCTTTCCCTTACCTCTTCTCATTCTTATGGTTCCTTCCTCTAGCAATGCTCAATGGCCACCAGCTTCACCTGGCTACTGGCCAAGTTCTAGGTTCAAGTCAATGAACTTTTACCAAGGTTCATGGGTAAATTAGCTACCTGACATTATAACGCGTCTGAATGAGTTTTTGTTTGGTATCTAATCATAAAGACTTTAATTTACTCATTTTCGTAATTGCGTTTTTATCTTTGTAACAGGAAGTGGATTTAAATCTGTCAAACCATTTCGATCAGGGTATTTTGGTGCTTCCATTAAGCTTCAACCTGGCTACACTGCAGGAGTTATAACAGCTTTCTATGTGAGAATTGAACTAAACTATATATACTCATAAGAATTGCCTTTCTCTGCTGGTAGCACTCTTCTCTAATTGACAGAGTATTTATAAAAATGGTGTATTGATATTTGTAATCAATCAACGGCAGCTTTCAAATAGTGAAGCTCACCCTAGGTACCACGATGAAGTGGATATTGAATTTCTTGGGACAACATTTGGGAAGCCTTGCACTTTGCAGACCAATGTTTACATCAGAGTAAGGGGAGATGGGAGAATAATTGGGAGAGAAATGAAGTTTCTTTTAATGTTGGATCCAGCCAACACTTTCCATCGTTATGCCATTCTTTGGAGTCCAAAGGAGATCATGTAAGCTCACCCTGGGTACCAAGATGAAGGTGTCTTGAGATGCTTCTCCCCTTGCTAAAGGCATTGCATATGCAAGAGCAGCTAAGCGTCCACGGCTCCCAAATGGAAAATTTGTGCGTCATGTTTTTCTAGTGGTGTAAATTCATAGTATGTGTGCCATGTTAGAGAATAATATAAATCATATTATGGGACCTCAATTATAAGCTTAAGTTTTTAGGTAAGATGATTACTTAACATGGTATCAGAGCCTTGTTGATCCGACGATCACGAGTTCAAATCTCACCATCCCCATTCTATTTGATAAAAATTAAGCATAAGGTGATGTGATTCTGTGCAAGTTTCAAGCCCAAAGGATTTTCACTTGAGGGGGTTTGTTAGAAAATAATATAAGTCATATTTTAAGGCTTCACTTACAAGCTTAAACTTTTAGATTAGATGGTTCCTTAACATGCCAGAGAAACACGGGATATCAGAAAAATACATGAAGAGGAAGAAGGGTCATGGATATTTTAGCACACGTGTGCTTTTCTTTCATTTCTGAATATTTCAAAAGTATTTTTGTTGCCCTCGTATTTTAGTCCTCGTTATTATTATATAAACATGTTTTTGCAAATTAATTAAGTTTGATTCTATTTATTTTTTATTTTTATTTTTCAACAACTCATTTTTTTTTAGATTCTTCCTTCAATTTTTGGTTGTTTGGGAATTAACTTTATAGATGTTATCCACTATCTTCATGTAAAGTTGTCATTGACTCAGTTTTTTTTTATTTCAATTTTTAACATTGAATTTGTTGGAAATGGAATTTGTAATTTTTTTTAAAAAAAATTATGAAATTGTCCTAGTCACGGGTTTAGCATATTAGCTTGAGTTAACTTTAGTTTTTTTTTTAATTAAGTTTTTCTTTGGTTTCTTTCTTCAATATTGAATTAGTTAAAAGTTGGGTTTCATTATTTTTTATATTTTTTTTATGGGATATCCTAATCTTATGACTTAGATTAAAGGTTTAGTAGGATAATTCATGTCAACATAAATAGATTTTCTTATCTTTTTTTTTTGTAGAAACATATCACCATAATTTGTTTTGATTTATTTTTTATAGGGATACCACATTCTCATGTCACAGGTAAAAAACTTAACAAGTTAGCTCGGGTTTATTCATTATCTCAGTATCTCAATATTTTAAAAAAAAATGTTAGCCAATCTGTTACGGTATGAATATTTAAAAGATATCATCCAATATGCATTATATTTTGTGTTTATAATTAATATATAGTCAGAAGTCGACGGCACAAAATGGCTCTTACCAAATCCAACTTGCTACAGCAATAAGAATTATCTGAATTACATGTTAGTGGTCATGTAGAAAGAATATCTCGTTTTAATGGCCAGAGTTCTCCGTCAGAGTAGTTGCCAATTGCAAGCCATAGAAAGCCCTAAGATGCTTCTCAGCAACTCCACGCCTCCAGTACTTACCATGATTCCGTATAATTCTCCATCTAAAATCAGATCCATGGCTGCTGACAGAACCACGGCAACTTCTCCGCAGAGAAGGCCCATGTCGGCCTTCGAAGCTCGAGTCTCTCTCGTCCTTGCTCTCGCTTCTCAGGCTTCTTATCGGTCTCAAAGACGTAAATGTTAAACATCTCTGTTACCATCGTAACTCTGTTTTGTTTAGCTAACCCTCTTCTTTTTTGTCGCAGTTTTATTTGATTTGGCTAATGAAACTACGAGATACTTGTTTCCAAAGAGATACGAGAGCCCGAATTTGAAGGAAGCTTTGATGGCAGGTACGAACATTATTGTTGTTGTTGCTGTTATTATTAATATTATTAGTATTAGTATTCTTTTTGTATTGTATTGTATTGTATTGTATTGTATTGTACTGTATATATAAAAGTTGAAGAATCGGGGAAATGGTTTGGCTCTTCTTCTTTTATGAATAATTCGATCGTATTTTTTTGTTTGATGTATTTAGTTCCAGACCTTGAAACGTTGAAGTACAAGGTGTTGTGCAGGAAAGAAGGGTACGAGATTAGAGAAGTTGAGGTGGTCACAACTCATAAATACTATTCTTTCAATTTAAATTCCTGTTCTATATATGCATATATAATTGCTGTTTAACAACAAGCAGCCTTATTTTATTGCTGAGACGACGATGTCAGGGACGAGTGGATTTGATTTCAGTGGTGCATCTCAGTCTTTCAATGCCTTAGCGGAGTACTTGTTTGGTAAGGTAGTACCTAGGATGATCTGTCCTGGGATTTTTGTTTTTATTTTTTCTGAAATATGATAAATTTTAACTACTCAGTGCATTTCGTTGGACTCAGAACACAATGAAAGAGAGAATGGAAATGACCACACCTGTTATTACTCGCAAGACCCAGCCTGAGGGAGAGAAAATGGAAATGACAACACCTGTGGTAACCAAAAAGGTGATTTTGGAGTTTAATCAATCACTTCCACAATAAATTGTTTTTTTTTATTGTTTATTTATTCAAAAGCTGCTGCCACTGCTTCGCGTACGTAGATGGGAAATCAGGATAAGTGGCAGATGGCCTTTGTCATGCCATCCAAGTACGGCGCTAATCTGCCTTTGCCTAAGGATCCAACTGTGAGGATTGAAGAGGTTCCAGGGAGAGTCGTTGCTGTTGTCGCTTTTTCAGGTTTTCCTTCCACCCTATATAATAATCTGCGTGGATTCTGATTAAGAATATAGGTGTATTTCCAAAGAGAAATTAAAATAGATTAAGGCTTAATCCAGGGCGTGTTGGCTGTGAATTTCCTTACCAGACTAGATAACATGATACACAAGTTTTTATGTCTGGCTGCAATCTTCTTCTGTCTTTTGTTTGACGCAGGTTTTGTTACTGATGAAGAAGTTAAACACCGGGAATTGAAGTTACGTGATGCTTTGAAAAGCGAACCAGAATTTATAGTAAAAGAGAGTGCTTCAGTGGAGGTTGCACAGGTAAAGTTGCTAGAGATACAAATAAGTTTTCAATTTACATTTCTGGCCCAAATGAACTCCTCCGCGTTGTAATTCAGTTTTCATTGTCTTGGTTGCAGTACAATCCACCTTTTACTCTTCCATTTACACGCCGCAATGAGATTGCGTTGGAAGTGGAGAGGAAGGGAGAGTAGCTGATCGATTCTTATCAACTCACCGTCCACAAGCATTAAATTAAATATTTACTACATATCTTTTAATCGAATTCTCTTTTTCTTCTTCTTAATATTACATTACATAAATAAATACATGGAGTGGATAGTAAAGAGATTTCATAAATCTAATTAATAATTGACGGACTCGAATAATCAAATCTAAAGTATATGTATAATTAACTCATTGTCATTGCACAATAGAAAGATAGTGAGAAGAGATGGTCCATGTTTGTCAAAGAAAAAATCGACAAGGTATGTGAATGAATGGAGAGTAGCAATTTAAAACTAGTAAGAATGAAGAAGTTGGGTAGTTACCAAATGATTATCTATATTTTTTGCTAATTAAAAAAGGGTTGACGAAAGAAAAAAAAAAGGCAATCAAACACAACAACTTAACAAATGCATAGTAGCTTAATCAAGTTTGTAGAAATTTCAAAGCCTGTTTATTAGTGGACATCATATTTTCCTAACAATAGGATATTCTCTAGGATGCATTAAGTTCTTCCCCAATGAAAAAAGACAATAAAAACAGCCTAAGCAAGAGTAAAATAAAAAACATTGCACCAACAAGTGCACAAAAAAAATAATCAGGTTATGTTTTTGGTTGTAAAAATGCATGTTATTTACAAGCAATCATCATGTTACATCCCAAATAAAATTATTATGGAACTTAAAGGGTTATTACAATAGTTTTACATAGTCATTGGGAAATTAAATAGTTATAGTTGTTATAATTATTGAGTTTTAAAAACAAAAAAGAGCTATTAATTTCATGACTCTTAGATTTAAATTTTCAAGCGTTTGACATATTGTGATTGGATGTTAAGGTTCATCAAAAATAGATTAATGTTGAAGATAAAAATTTCAGAATAGAGAATTAATTTACGAGTGGAGGACTTAGATTCAATGGCTAAATTTGGGAGATAAAAATACTAGGCTTTTGATAAATCTCTATTTTATAGACAAGGAACATGATCCATTTGTTGACTGATAGAGATAGGATCTCAGATTCAAGATCAATAGGGTTTAGGTTAGATGGTAGTTTGCTATGCTTAGGGGTTATTTCCTACACACACAACGATCACCTCAGAGGATGTATCTTGCTTACAATGTTTCTCTACTAGAGTCATGCATCACAAATAATTAGATTAAGAAATTCTTATTGTTCATCCTAAATGATAAAGTTCCTAGTCTAGATGGTTATACCTCATTGTTCTTTAAGAGAAGTTCAGACATTATTGGTCAAGACTTCATGGTTGTTGAAAGGTATTTTGTTTATTCCTCTACTTTGCTTAGATGTGTTAACACAACTAGGATCACTTTTGTTCCTAATATTGCAATACTCACCATTATTCATGATTTTAGAACCATTTTATATTGTAACGTGATGTACAAATTGATGTGGATCGACCTAGAAACATCAATAAGGATCCATTACATATTTCAAATGGTCCAATGACATGGTCTAAGACAATGATATTGAAATAGACATTTAATGCATTGGTTTTGAAGGAGTCGACTAAGTCAAAATTGTGAGGTTCGATGGAGTATCAAGAGGAGACTCTAGTATATCTTATTCATGTGCAAGAGGGGTCTAAGACAACCTTATTTGGGCCAAGAAATGGGGACAACAAAGGAAACAACAAAATCCTACTACAACTTGAAAACAACATGGGTGACTATCTTTTCCTTTTGTTTCTAGGATTAAGGGGTTGTATGGAAGGCTATAAATCAATCTTGAATAAGCTCTATAATATTTTACTTATCTTTTTCTCATGGCAGAACATAGATTTAATATTATGAGTTTTATATTATTTTGTTAGCGCAGCTCAAGGCTTGTTTGGGTTTAATTAATACTTTATTTTCAGCTAGGATCGAAGGCTTGTTTGGATTAAGTTATGAGTTTTTTAGTCTAGGAGTTTGGGTCAGTTTTGGTGGACCTCATTTTAGTTCACACAAGAAATCCATCAAGGTTAATTTTTCAAGAACTATATAAAATCATGTAAGCTAAATTTCAACAGCATTTGATGAATATTACTTATAAATTTTACAGTTTTACATGTGAGAGTAATTCTTACATTCTTTAGTTCTTGAACAAAATGAATCTAACTTAATAACGATTAGTTGGCTTTGTTGCATCATTTTACTCATTCTAATAGTGTTGGTGCCTTAGAGCAAGTTTTCATTGTGTCACACTCCTATCAGATCTATTTTGGTTTTTCGAGATCAAATCTCAGTCTTGATTGTGGGTTATGTGATCACGTGATCACGAGGTTTGCATCACAAATGCATAACTAAAGTCATCATGAATATAATAAAATATACTTTTTGAAGGTTATTGGATTTGGTCAAACTATTTTTGTTCTAAGTAAGCAATATCAAATGCCAAAATATTAACTTAGGAGTTAATGCATAAACTATCACTTAGTTAGTCTTATGCCTATATGTGCTTTAAAATTATACATTAAAACATTTTTGATACAATAAGTTGAGAGTTAAACCTTACAAATGTAAAAGTTATTATAGTAGTCTCTAGTGCCATGGTGAGACAAATTGAGGTATGCATGAAGTTTAGAGAGACTTCATAAAACCAGAGGTTTTGATATCATTGGTGGTGCTAGATGAATGCCATTAATCACCTATGCTTTGTAAATAACCTTATGATCAACTATAAAAAAAGATATGAACATGATCAGGATAATGAAAAAAGTTTTGGATAATTTTATATGGTTTCTAGTCTTGTTACGAATCCATATAAGTCATTTCTTATTAGAAGTTGATGATAAGTTTAGGATCATTTTACATTATATTTTGGGTTTCAAGTTGGGTTCTCTATCGATTAGGTACCTAGGTGTCCTATTAGTATTTACTAGACTAACACACTTATTGTATGCCTTTTAGTGGAGCAAATTTTCTCCAGGATCAAGTTATGGACTCTAAATTCTCTTACTTATATTAGTTTTTTTCAATCGATCAAATCAACTCTCTTCTTTATCTAGGTATCATTTGTTATATTATTTAGATGATCAAGGGTATTTTGACAACCTTTCTTTAGAAAGACTACTCCCTTTTCAACTCAAGGGTTAAGGTTCCCTAAGTATATGTTTGTTATACCTTTAACAAGATGACCTAAAAATAAAGGGGACTCAAACTTGGAATGAAGCATTATTCTCAAACACATTTAGTGACTCTTTTATATAGATCATAATTTTGGTGAAGATATGTATATAATGTTTTGCTTAGAAAGTAGATCAATTTGGCATATGAGACCTCTTTTAGTTATCCTCTTGGTTATAGATGAAGGTTTTTCTCAACATATATTATTGTATAAAAGACAAGTTTGTCTTATGTATTAGTCATGGAGTTATGATTTTTTTTATTTAAACTATTGGATACCAAATAAGTAATGATTTTGCAACCTAATGCCTTTCAGGGCACTAACTTCTTCTAACCTGTCATGGGCTGCCAAAGTCTCAAACAATATTGAGAGGGATACTTGGGTTTTCCATAAAATAGTTTAGATTTTTATCCTATTCAAGTCTCTATTTATTTTAAACTATGAGTGTCTTATCAAACCATTATATCTAGAATGGTAATTCCTTTTGAAGGTTCTTTGATGACTTAACATGGAGTGTTCATAGAGATTCAACACCCACAGACTTTATGCATCATCTTCTTTAGTTCGCATGTTTTGTTTTAAGACATTTTTTTTATCAAATGGCTTTATTTATGTTTTGTCTTCACACCATGGAAAGGCTATATGTTTTGTAAATCATTTTCTCTTTGATATGTATCATATGTGAGTCATAGGTTAAGACATATGATTTTTTTTTTAGTTCCCTTTCTCTACCACTTTTTAGGGTGCTGTCATGAGAAAGACCCTTCTTGGATGACCATTTTTTACATGGTATTCTCTACTTTAGTGGTTATACCACACTTGAAAATAAAGAAGGATTCGATACATCTACTAGATTAGTTAGTTCTCTTAGCCTCAATTTACCTCATTTGGTATAAGAGGAATAATCAAGTCTTTTATCATATTTATCAATCTTATTAAGATGTTTACGAGGAAATTTTTTAGTTGGTTTAGTCCTATTTAGTTAAGCTTTAACCTAGTAATGTGTTTTAGATCTTAATTACTCTCATATCAATTTACTACTTCCCAATTACATGAGGCACCATCACTCTTATTACTTTCACGATTCTACCTAGCACTTAGACATGTAAACAACTAGTCGACCATATCAATTTACTACTTCCCAATTACATGAGGCACCATCACTCTTATTACTTTCACGGTTCTACCTAGCACTTAGACATGTAGACAACTAGTCGACCATTACTAGGTTATCTAGAAAATAGTTATTTGATTGCCTTGCTTTGTTGCTTGTACCATCACTAGGGTATCTAGAAAATAGTTATTTGATTGCCTTGCTTTGTTGCTTGTACCATCACTAGGTTATCTAGAAAATAGTTATTTGATTGCCTTGCTTTGTTGCTTGTGTTACGCAGTCTGCTTTTACACCTTTTCAACTTCATTTAGCTTTTGCTTCTTTCTTGTTATTTTTTTTATCAGGTCAACCTGAATAATAAGCCTATTTTACCCCTTAAATATACTTGTCATACTTTGTAAATTGTATTAAAATACAATTACGATTACACTTATTCAATATAATAGAGAGAGAGAGAGAGAGTAGACATTGGACTGACGTGTTGTCATGAGTTATATTTTTTATACAAAAAAATGGGTATGCAAGTTATTTTTTAAAAGATTGAGAGTATAAAAAAAAAAACAAGCATCTATTCAAATAAAATTATAATTATTTATGTAAATAAAATTAGAAAAGTTGTTAACAATAACCAAAAGATACTTTTGAAAATTTGAAAGAAGGATGTAGCCAAGATATTTAATATCACAATACATGCCATTTACTTGGTTGTGTTTAATGAATTTATTTATAAAAATCCAAGTAACAGAAATCAACAAACACATAGATTTTTTTGAATAAAAAAAGAAAAACAAATCAATACAAGGCTGCACACATTAAAAATATCATATGAATATATTTTTAAAAAATTTAATTTAATTCAAAAAAAATATAGAGATGAATCACACTAAACTCATAAAAATCCTAAACACACCTAATATATATATATATATATATATATATATATATATATATATATATGTTATTTCACAAAGACTAAATAAGCCCAAAAATCGTAGAGAAAAGGGATCAACCAAAGCATAAATGGAAAAATGCTTAAAAAACATAAAAATAATAATTAAGAAGAAAAAAAGATAATGATTGTGGGCTAGTTATCTATGCCAGGTGTCTAGCCCACAAATAAAGGGCTTGCATGTGAGTCTAATTATTGTTTTTTTTTTTTTAAGATAATGGGGGGTTGAGGATAAGTCATGTGCCCTATTTAGTTTTTAAAATAAGCTATATATCATTTGTCTTGGCAAATGATGTATAATTTAGGATCTAATCACTATGATTGTTAGAAAAAATAAGGTCTTTCAATTTTCAACCCAAAAATTTATTTTCAATTTGTTTTTACCGAAAATACCTAGAAAAATACCCTTGAAATACCAATCCATAGCCTTCAAAAGCTTAAAAATCATCTCGAACTTAAAACCCAAAAACTTCTGCAGCTCAAATTAATTAATTAATTTTTCAAAATGAAAAAACATTTAATATTAACCCCTCTCATCATATAAAATAATTTGATACAAAAACGAATTATTATATAAATAAATATCATCACAAACAATAATTGATTTTTTGTGTGTGTAAATGAGAATCTAACTTAAAATAGTCGTGCGTTCGTAAACATCCTAGCATCAAATGCAAGCTAGAGGGAAGAGAGAGAGAGAGAGAGAGCGCATCCAATTCCATCTATCGATGCACGTGGGCAATGCACACCAAAGTTTGTTTCTGGTCAATAGTGAATTTAGCAGAGCACTAAAATTTCGACATGTGGCATTTTTCCATGGCCGGTGAACATTTATCAAACCCCACACGAGACGTTCTGCTGTAAATAAATTAAGTTAGGACTTAGGAGGAGTCATACCAAAATCCTATTTCCAATTTTCCATAAAAAGAAAAAAAAAAAAGAAAGAGAGCAAGGGCACCGAAATTCTGGTAAAAAAAAGAAGAAAACAGTTGGATATTTCCTTTCATGCCGTCACCTTAGCCAATTCTTGGCTTAAAAGCCACGTGTACAGGGACTAACGTAACTACATTGTCTTCTGATCTTCTCTTTAATATCTCTTCTTCTTAATAAAAAGGTAAGTTACATAGAAAAAGAAAAGCTGAGTTAATTAATTAAAAAAGAAGAAAGATACAGACGTCGTTTACTTTTTATTAATTAGTTTCCGAAAATCTGCAATAGAGGTCGTTAATGCAATAGTTCTTCTTCTTCTTCTTCTTTTTTCTCTGTATTTTATTTTATTTTCCTCGTTTAGCCTTTTTCCCTGATTATCCTCCTCCACTGTCCCTAAAGTTCTCTTTCTTGACGTATCTCTCTGTCGTGCTGTGCTCTATCGGATTAAGCACTGCCATCCGATAAACTGACCAGCATTTTATCGATCGGTTCAAATGATTCCTCATCTCGTTTCTCCTCCGGTCAAATATCTCAACGCTTCGGCTCTCAATCGGGTACTCTTCAATTTAAACCCCTAGCTCAGATCCAATTAATTAATTCATGTATTTTTATTATTTTCCGTATGAAATAACTGGATCAAACATTTATTCCCTGTATACTGATCCATCAAAACTTTCAACAACCTCCGCCTAAATTAATTAGTTAATCAATCGCAAATTTTTCCTAGTGTTAGGGTTTGTTGTAATTTGAATTGAGAAATGTTGAGGAAAATCATGAAAGGAGGGCATCGGAAGCCCTCCAAATCGGACTGCAATGATTTTGGATTTGGGGCTCCCCGAAACTCCGGCTCTGGTCCTGCAAACAATGTGGTTGTGAACCATTCGTCACGGGCTGCCCCTGGCCCACCAAGCCCACACACTGGGTCGACAATTGTTGCTCCTCCGCCAATGAACACAGTGGAGCCTCTCCCTTTGTTCCGGGATGTGCCGGTTTCGGAACGACAGAACCTCTTCTTACGGAAACTCCAGGTATGCTGCTTCCAATTTGACTTTACTGATACGTTAAAATCGGTCCGAGAGAAGGAAATTAAGAGGCAAACTTTATTGGAACTCGTGGATTTTATTCAATCTGGCTCTGGAAAGATTACAGAGAATTGTCAAGAGGAAATGATAAAAATGGTTTCAGTGAATATATTCCGATGCTTGCCTCCAGCCTCACATGAGAATACAGGGCAAGTATCTTCTGATCCTGAAGAGGAGGAACCTTATTTGGAACCATCTTGGCCTCATTTGCAGCTTGTGTATGAGCTTCTTTTAAGATATGTTGTGTCGTCGGATACAGATACCAAGGTTGCCAAGAGGTATATTGATCATTCCTTTGTATTGAAATTGCTTGATTTGTTTGATTCTGAAGACCCAAGAGAGAGGGAGTATTTGAAAACTATTCTACATAGGATTTATGGCAAGTTTATGGTGCATCGCCCATTTATTAGAAAGGCTATAAATAATATTTTCTATCGGTTTGTTTATGAGACTGAGAGGCACAGTGGGATTGGGGAATTGTTGGAGATTCTAGGGAGCATTATAAATGGGTTTGCACTGCCTATGAAAGAGGAACACAAGTTGTTCCTTGTTAGGGCGCTTATACCATTGCATAAACCGAAGCCAATACCTGTGTACCACCAGCAGCTGTCTTATTGTATCACTCAATTTGTTGAAAAGGATTACAAGCTGGCTGATACGGTTATCAGGGGATTGTTGAAGTATTGGCCAGTGACTAATTGTCAAAAGGAAGTTTTCTTCCTTGGAGAACTTGAAGAAGTACTGGAGGCAACACAATCTGCAGAGTTTCAGCGCTCTATGGTCCCTCTTTTCAGACAGATTGCTCGCTGCCTTACCAGCTCCCATTTTCAGGTTTGTGATTGTTACAACATGCTAAGCTCATAATCCTTACATGTCAAAAATATTGATAAGTCAGTACCAAAGGTACCTTGGACGTGTTTCCAGATAATAAATGTGCATTTATTTCTAAGAGAGAAGGTGATTGGTTGTTTGAGACTGATGGTTGTTGATAAATTCTCCATTGCTTGTCCAGTGTGTATGATGTACTCTTATTCTCTATTGTTCCCTTTAGTTCTGTCTGCATGTTGCCTCTCCTTGCTTCATTTTCACCCTTGCACTACACATATAATATTTTGCCTTGTAACATAACATTTGCTGGTATTTGGTGAATTGGTAATCTACTCAGATTTACTGGCGATCCACTTTGTTGGCTGCTCCTCTCTTCTGTAGAGGAACTTGATCACAGATTAGTTATTTCTTATTATACTCTGATGTCATAAGAGAGATGCTTAATGTTAGGAATGTTATTTACATTCTATTTGAAAGGAGAAATCAGAAGCTTATACCATTTATTTTCCAAGGGAAACTTTCTGCTTCGTTTAATCTAATAGTTGTGATATTCTTTGGCTATGCTTGTTCTTCTTACTGCCCATGAATTAATTGTATCTATTTTAAATACCAGCTGTCTTTCATGACACCATGACACCAAAGACCAGATTCTATTTTTTTTTCAAATAGAAAGGTTTGTTGGTCAATGTGATTATTAACCCTACCCTTGGGTTGATGCTGTTCTGTTTTTTCTAAACTTAATTGGCAGCTTCTGTCTCTCTGCTCATTCAAGATGAGAATTTTGTTGATCACTTTAATCTTCCCGGGCACTTTCAACTCATGCTTGTTTCAAAGTTACATTGAGCAGAATGCAGCATGATTAATTTTGGAGTGAAATTTATGCTGCGATGAATAAGATTGAAGGCTAGTACTGTTGTAAGGTCATCGGCTGCAGCTTTTAAGTTTTTATTCTTCCATCTGTGCACTGGACCTTTATTGCATTTCGGAAATCTGAGTTGCAAAATTCATTATCATTTATTTTCTTTGCTGTGAGTGTACCTGATGCTTATGTCGATTGTCCATTTAGTTTATTCTTGCATTCAAGATTTACACCAATCTGATAAAACCAAAACACTTTTCTTTTTGAAGCTGCTATTGACCTGCTATCTACTTTCCATTTCTTATTTGATGAAAGCCTTTCTTTTTACTAATTTTAAATCAGTTCTAGTCTTCCCCAAGAATTTGCTTCAAGTTGAGTTATTTCTGCATCATAATTGTACTGTGTTCTGTGTGTTCAAGAAATATTTTTCTCTGGGATCAATTCTTCATGAACACGAACTTGATCGTTGGTAGTTGTTAATTTATAGCATATGGTGTTTCCTTTATGGAAGCAAGGGGTTGCGTTTAAGTTTCCATAGATATACTGTTTCTTTTTCTTTTCGAAGCCATGTTTGTTTTTGCTGTGTTTCCTGTCAAAATTTTCTTATGATTAAAAAAAATAAATATATAGCTTGCCAAAATTTTATCATGTTTCATTTCCAAGTTATGCGCATTGTATTGATATTCAAAGCAATGTTTTGAATGATGCATATTAGTGATGAATCATTCACTTGGACTCTTAAAGTTTCCAAAAACTTGGAAGGGGGAGGCCTGCATATGCTGATGCTAAGCAGTAGTTTATTCTTGTATGCAGCTGCTGGAAATGTTGGTGGTGGTGGTCGAGAACCATTTAGTTATTTTCTTTTCTCTCAAGTGCAAATCAATCAAAGTTTTTGATGCTTGAGACTAAAACTTGACTTTCAACTGGTCAAGGATCCTTTAAATTGTACTGAGATTGACCTTGCTGCCATAAGATTTTTGGCCTGCCCTCTTTCGTTTTTTCAGTTAGCCTTCAGGAATTGTTGAGAAGTCTTTCAGATAAAATTACTCCACATAAATAGCAATATATCTTATTTTATTGAAGAAGTCTGTGCTTAGGCAAATTTCTGTTGGCAGGTTGCAGAACGAGCTCTGTTTTTGTGGAATAACGAGCACATCGTGAGTTTAATTGCCCAAAACCGAAGTGTTGTATTACCAATAATTTTTGAGGCATTGGAAAAGAATATACACGGTCACTGGAACCAGGCAGTTCATGGGCTGACTGTTAATGTTCGGAAAATGTTCCTGGAAATGGATACAGAATTGTTTGAAGAGTGTCAGAGGCAGTATGTAGAGAAAAAGTCTAGGGCCAGAGATGTGGAAGCACAGCGAGAATTGACATGGAAGAGACTGGCCGATGTGGCAGCACATAGAGGGGGTGAGGATATGGTCACTGTTTAACTGATTTCTCAGGGAAAAATGGATGGAAGTACTCGAGGTGCAATTCTTTTGCCAATTTTTTTTTTCTATTTTATTTTTTGATCTCAATCCAATCATTAAAGATGTCAAAAAAAAGCGACCATAGTTGTAATTTAAAATCTATGGAATATGTTAGTAATATGCTGCACACGAAGAATGATTTGTGGGCAACTTTTTTGCTCTTTTTTCCCCCATTTCCTGGAAGAATCTCTTTGCCACAAAAGGCAATGAGTTGCATTTTTCAGGTGATGGTCTCGTGTAACGTTAGTATATGATGAAAAATTATTTGCTTAGGTAAACGCATAGTTCTTTATGATAAGATTCTGGAACTACTTTGTCAAATACGAATAATACATGCAAATGAAGAAGAAGAAGAAGAAGAAGAAGAAAATCTGTCTTCATCAACCTTCGGTTCTATCGTTTTCAGTGATTTGTATTTTGTTTTTCTATCCTTTATTTTTTATAAATTAAAATATTATATGCTAAAATTTATGGTCAATTAAAGCAAATTTATTGAGGAACGGCAAGATTAAAAGAGAACATGAGTAGAAAAGGCAGAGAAAGGATGTTTCTAACTCGAGGAAAAAAGCTTACTTTGGCTCTAAAACTTTTCTAATTATTACTTTTGTTCCTCGATATTTATAAATTTTAATTGACTCAAAATCTTACTTTTCTTAGGTTTTGGTTCCTCATTTGACAGGAGTAAAAATAATTGGATTTTGGTAGTGAAGAGAGTCCCAAATGATACTAATTTTGATTGATGTCAGTTGCTTCTATAAAATGATTTTAGGCGATATTTACCCTTAACCTTGCCTGAGATAGTATATTTTGAGCTCGAGAAATTTTTTTGTTTCAAATTTATTTTGAGTTTCTAATCCTATTTTAGGTCATTAATAGGCTTTTAAAGGTGTATAAGTTGTTGTATAGGTACTTTTAGGTCAAAATATAGTTGAAGATGGATTTTTTTAGGTGTAAAACATCTTTAGTCTAACTTCCCACCAATCAAAGATTGTCAGAATCTTGGTACAACAAATGGTCACTTATATCAGAGTTATAAATCCCGTTCCAGTGCAAAATCCTGGACAAAACGGCGACGTTTTTGTCCCGGTAAAAATACCGGCCAGATCCGGCAAATCCGGTCGGAACCTCCCGGTTCAGTACCGGGCGTTCCGTTCCGGGTCCAGCAAATCCATGATCTTTACAAAAAGTGACTGAAGACAAGGACTTCAAACCAAGTGGACTTCAACAGACATGAGAAAGAGATAGAAGAGAGATGGGCGTCAAATCAAAGAGACCTGGAGCAAGGGGAGCAAAAACGGAGAGCAAACATTCTCATCGGGAATGGAAGGAGAGGTATAATGCAGAGAGGTGTTAGCAGGAGAGAAGGAGAGGATGAGGAAGAAACAAAGGAGTAAAAAGTAGAGGTTTGGAGATAAAGATAGTAACATGACGGCTAGTTTTTTTTTATAGTGAGGTTTGCAACCCTAATTTGCTTTTTCCTTAATTGACGAAAATAGCCATATGTGGTTGATTCTATGAACCTAACTCATTTTCCTTTTCGTTTTTGTTGGAAAATTTAGGATTTATTAGTTAATGAGCACTCATATAAGGCATGTTTAAATGAGGAGAATGAGTTTGATGGAAATGACCAGCTATTGGAATGTCTTGTTTACGACTTTCCTTATGTTCCACAGCAAGATCAAGATCTTTATTTTTATATTAATGATATAGAAGATGTTTGATGTATTTTTCTTTTATTTTAGAACATTTTACTTTCATAATATTTTGGAATTTTAAAGATATTTCTAATTTTGAGATTATGTTTATATTGTATAATTTAAATTTCATTTATCTTGAATTTAAATTATACTTGTTAAATTAATATTTTATTTTTTTTCATATATATAATTAAATAAATATGAACAATACAAAACAGGAACGGAACGCCGGAATGTACCGAAACAGGAACTGTACCCGGAACGGATTTTACAACTATGACTTATATTTTATTTTTCAAAAATTTTAGAGGACGACAATTACTATTGAAGTATTCTTATCATATCCAAAGAAAAAGATCAATGTTTGGGGTAAAAGATTCACGAGATAGCTAAGATCAAATGGTGTGACTACTATACAAGGCTCAAATAAAATGGTTTTGTGAAGCTACCGTAAAAATATAAGCATTTAGGTATGTATTATACCTAAACAAATAGGAATGGGATAATGATTAATAGATGATGGGAGCAATAGTTTCAATCATCAACTATTAAGTTGAACATAAAAATACCTATATTTTTAGATAAACATCTAATTGGCTACCCTGATTTGCTTTGTATATTATCGTCACACTTTACTTGTAAGTTTTGAGTCTTAGAGAACTTATACATCTCTCATAATTTTGTCTTACGGACTCATGAATCTTTCTTTACTTCTGAGTCTTCGAGGACTCATGTTTATATGATTTAGAGTCTTAGAGGAACCCTAGAGTTTTCTCTATACCTTTTGATTTTAAAGGACTTTGGTAGATTTGAAAGAAACTTTGCTATAAAGAGGCTTTTATGGTTAAAATTTTAGAGGCCTATCATACAATGTTCTTTACTTTTAAGCCTTAAAACACTCTTATAATTTGGAGTCTTAGAGAACCTTGGTAATTGTTTTCTCAATTTACAAAAATGAGATGACTTATGAATTTGAGTCAATTCTCAATATAAAAATTGAAGTTCGAAGTATAATTCATTTACAAAATATTGCAAATCAATTACTGGATGTTTTCACTAGTACTGATAATGCAGTTAAATCTCATATTCTTGCTGCAAATGCTCCATCTAGAATTGAAATTAAAGAAAAAATGTCGACATAGTAACAAAAAATTTTATACCACGCCTATAGCACGGGAGACCTATTGGAGCCCAATGAAAAAATCCAAGAAAACAAAAATTCCAACAAATGAATGATGATACTTTTGGAGAGTCCTCACCCACAAAACAAACATCAAATCTTGTGTCCAAATCATCTTTTAATAATGACCCCCCCTAAAGAGGGACCTCTTGAAGAGAACCAGGTACCTAGAAATGAAAAAATCTCCATAAACTATGTTCATACAGGAGAGATTTTGGAACGAGATAAAATTATCATAAATGATGTATTTGTATTTAAGGTTGCTTTTGACATCACTAGAAGTGATTGTCATCACTGAATTTCTAGGTTACTCCCCAAAATCCACCAAAACAAGACTTTAAATAGGAAGCGCTGTAAAGAACAGACATTTGTTGCTATCCAATTTTGACCCACTTATATTTATGTTTCAGAAAGAAAAAGAAAAAATATTAAAAAAGACAAAAATCCAAAAAATGTTGGTATAAGGGCAAAATTGAACAAATTGAGAATTTAACAGTCAATGATGGGTCATTTTTCTTGTTATTTTTTGGTGGATTTTGGGGAGTAACCCAGAAATTAGGTGATGATGAATTTCAACCACAAACTGTTGAAGAATGTCAACTTAGAAATGATTGGCTAATATGAAAAGAAACAATCCAAATAGTGTTAAACTCACTTATAAAACTTGAAGTGTTTGGACTTGTAGTCCACACACCTAAAGGTGTTATACCTATTGGATATAAGTGAGTTTTTGTTAGAAAATGAAATGAGAACAATAAAATCATACGATATAAGAGACGACTTGTTGCATAAGGTTTTTTGCAGAGACCTGACATTGATCATGAGGAAACTTATTCTGCAGTGATTGATGCAATTACTTTCAGATATTTAATAGGTTTAATGGTCTTAGAAACATTAGATGTGCATTTAATGGATGTAGTTGTAGCATATTTATATGGATCATTAGATAAAGACATCTATATGAAAATCCCTTAACGGATTTACAATGCCTGAAGCTTTTTGTAATAAACTGAAAAATGTTTATTCTATTAAACTACAAAAAATTATATATGGCTTCAAGCAATTTGGTGGGATGTGGTATAATCGTCTTAATGAATACCTATTCAAAAGAGGGTTTGGGAATGATGAGATTTAACCGTGCATTTTTATTAAGAAAACAATATTTGGATTTGCTATTATTGCAATATATATTGATGATTTAAATATTATTGATACTCCCAAAGAGCTCACAAAAATTGCAACCTATTTGAAAAATGAGTTTTAGATGAAAGATCTTGGAAAGACAAAAAAATTTGTTTTACAGATTAGATATTTTTCAAATGGAATATTTGTACATCAATCAATGCACATAGAAAAATCCTAAAATATTTTCATACAGACAATGCTTATCATTTGAGTACACATGTGGTTGTTCAATCACTTGATGCGAAAAAAGATCTTTTTTGACGTTTAGAAGATGATGAAAAAATTAATGATCTTGAAATACCATATTTTAGTGTTATTAGAGCACTTATATATCTTACAAATTGTACAAGATCAAATATAATTTTTGCAGTAAATTTATTCACAAGATATTGTTCTACTCCGACAAAAAGACATTGGAATGGAGTCAAATATATATTTTGTTTTCTTCGCAGAACAATCAAAATGGGGTTATTTTATTGTGGATCAAATTCACAATTGATTAGATATGCAGATACAAGTTATCTCTTTGATACTCATAAAGGGAGATCACAAACAGGTTAAATACCTATGGATACTGCAATTTCTTGGAGATATGTCAAACAAACATTAGTGGTTACTTCATCAAATCATTCAGATATTATTACAATACATGAAGCAAGTCAAGAATATATATGACTAAAATCAATTATCCACCACTTAAAGACAAAATATGGTTTGTCAAATATTGAAAATAGTCCCACAATATTGTTTGAAGATAATGCTACTAGCATCACTCAACTCAGAGGAGAATATATTAAAGTAGACAAAACAAAGCATATCTCACCAAAATTCTTTTACACTCATGAGCTCCAATAAGAAGGAGAGATTGATATCAAATAAATCAGGTCAAATGAAAATTTAGTAGATTTATTTACAAAGTATTTGCCAGCCTCAATTTTCAAAAAAACTTGTCCATAATATTAGAATGTGTTATCTTAAAGATTTGTCATAAGACATGTACTTTTGAGGGAAAGTCAATGCAATTTGTATTCTCTTTCCTTCTCTAAGGTTTTCCCCCCCACTAAGTGTTCCTTTGCAAGGTTTTAATGAGGTGATTTGACATTGTTTTTATCAAACCTAAAGTATTCATATATGGATATTGAAGTATCTATATAAAGTCCTCTATTGATTTTTAAAGTGCATGGTTATTCAAGGGAAAATGTTATAAATTCATATTTATGTGTATAGAATGTCCATGACCCTTGAGTTTAGTCTCTTGGATTTTCATAACTCTTGACTTCATTTTCTTATCTTATAAATAGACCACTTGTCTTCTATGTTAATAATTTATTCGTTTTATAACACCAATAACTTTATCTCCACTCTAAATTCATGTTGCGATGTCGCGGTCACACAAATTAATTACCTTAGCTTAAAACAAATCAAACAAGATAGTATAGAGCAAGTAAGGGGTTGATCCCACAAGGACGATTTAGTTAAGATTTTCATGCTATATGCTATGCAATTAGGAGATGGGGGGGTGGAAGTTGGCTAGGCTAGGCTAAAGCAAACTAAGTAAAAATTATATAAAACTAAAATTTATCAATAAAGCAAACCTTGGTCGCAAATCAACATCCACCTATAGAAATCAAAACTGATCATGGAAACGACACATCAATTTATATTATGAATATTTATCTCTTCTTAAAATTGGTTCGTTAATGGATCCACTACCATCAAACAACCACAGTATCCGCACTAGTAATTTGATTCAATTGCATTAAAATCTAGATAAATTGATCAATTAAGAAATATAATTGTCCGCAATATATGTTTAGTTTAATTGAATGTTCTCCCTAAAATTAATAACATAGATTTGCTACAATTATTAACTTATTTGCTTCACAATTTCATATACCACAACTCCGGTTTTGATATCAAATTTAACAATCGATTGTCTACAATAATAACCTCGAGTCCGTTCTTAGCAATTAAATAAACAATCATAGGAAACTAAGCATATGAGAACAAACATATTCATCATATAAACTGAACAATTGAGTTAAAATAGATCTCACAGTTCTTGAAATCTGAATGTTTCTGTGTCCTTGTAATCAAGCAAAAAAGTCTAGCCTTGCATGTTTTTTGAATAACTAAATAAAAAGATAGAAGAAAACATGATTTAGGGTTTAGAGGAGGAAGATTTGTGTTTCTTTTTTGTTGTCCAAAACTTCCTTGCTCCTCTCTTCTTTTATATATGCTTAGAAACCCTAGTATTTATTTTACAAAATAGTCATTCCTTAAGTTGATAGAATTTAGTTGTCCCTTGTAAAACTCATATCTCCTTCATATCACATCTTTTTTATCTGAAATTTGGAGCGTTCATAGGTATTTGAGTCCTGAATCCACGACAATTTAGTTTGCATCAGTCGAACTTCTATAGATCGAGATATCAAAGTTTGAATGGACAAAGGTCGATATCGGTAGATTGCAAGATTTGACTTTGAAGGTTGCGATTTCCATGATCTTTCTTATTTTATTTACTTTTTCTTAGCTTTCCATAAATTTATGGATGTTAGCCTTTGAATGTTACTGGAATCACTTCATTTCGATCTCTAGAGCTTCCGCTCTAGACAAAACACCAACTGAAGGTCAAATATGTTAATCACCTCCACTTATCTCCTTATTGCATCTTTTATCCAAAAATACCTTCTAAACATAATACAAAAAATATCAAGGTATTTTACACACAAAACATATGCAAAACACGAGGTAAATATGGATGGAATCATCAAATAATATGGTCGCATCAATTCTCTAATTAAATATTAGGTTCATTGATCAAACCTAAATTGATATTAAATATAAATAATTATTATCATGCAAATCCACATTATTTTCATCACAATCAATGATGTACAACCTCTCCTTTAAGTTTTTTTTTTAATTTGTAATTTTACATGTCCTTCGTATTTTAAACACATTATTTTCATCACAATCAATGATGCACAACCCTCTCCTTTAAGTTTTTTTTTTTATTTATAATTTTACATGTCCTTTGTATTTTAAACACCAAACTATAAATGTAAATAAGAATTTATTTATATCGTTCTTTATTTATGTAATAGTATGCAATAAATAAAAAGTTGAAATTCCAATGCCAATTTCATAATTGTTTTTGTTTGGATAATCAATATTTTGAGACAACCTTTCCGGTTGGTGTAATTGAGTGGACTTATTTCCATTATGATCACCACCCACGTGATACACTGAGAGTCTGATTGTTTTCATGTGAGAAAGTTTTTTTATTTTTTATTATTTCACAGAAGATATTTTATATTATTAAATGAAGAAGAAATCAGAAAAATCAACCAGCTTGCAGACGTTCACCTTTTTATCTATTTGTAAATAAAAGAAAGCATTTATTAGGAACCGCCAGTGCTGTATCAATCGGTGGGGGACTTTAATATATATCCGCTTCAAAGACAGTGACATGTCGCCCAGTCCCATTGGATTATGCCCTGCAAGGATACCATGTCTTCACGTCAGGGTTGCAAATTTGAAGATGATGATCGATCATCACTCATTTGACCGGACAAATTTGTTAAATAACCAAATCAATGCACAGTATTTTTATTGGATCGTTTTTGTTTCCAATCATATTAAGCAATCCAGTTTAATGTGTAATAACTCATCAATCATAAACATGCACCACAAGAGAAGAGATCATTACGACAGCACGTAGGAAACTCACGACTTGCCACATTCAAAACAAAAGCTTAGAAAGCAGTGGAGTTGCCGAGTCCGGGAAGTGGAAAAGACAGCAGAAGGTCCGGAGTGAAAAAGAATTTTGTTTGTTCGCTAGGTACGTGGTATGATAAGCTTGCCCCCACGGATTCATGTAACGGCCAAAAACAGGATCACGGATTTAACTACTTTCTTATCCGCAAGTCACTGGATATTTATTTACATGTGAAGCTTCTCCACAGCGCATAGACCAAACCAAATGTATGGAATTAAAACCATCTAGTTGGTGTTATAATTATAAGTGTTTTAGATTAACTGGTTTGCTCTCTTTGTTATGTGTGTTTGAATGCTCGAGTCCTCCTCTCCTCTGTTACTAATATAATGATTATTATAGAAAAAGCATGGATTTAGAAAATAGAAACCAAAACGAGTTTCTTTTTTGGAGCTAGCTGCTCCATGGTAGCTCATCAATTAACACGGAAAAGAACATTATGTGATACACCGGGCCACGAAAGAGACCAAAAGCCCCATGTAATCATCCCACAAAAGAGGAAAATAAAACAAAGATAGATAGATGGCTGGGAGTAAAATCTCACAACCGAAGCAGATCGGATGGGAAAAGATCAAACGATCACAGATGAAAGGCACCCTCGAAAGGAAAGAAAAGCCGTGGCACTTAATACTAATAATAGTAGTAGTAGAAGATTAAAAACCATCTCATGCTCATTGCCGTCCCACCCCCTTGTTCAGTAGTCAGCAGCTGGCAACTGCTCGTGGGTGCCAAAGCCAATGAAGAAGAACTCGTAAATGAGCCCAGCAAGCCCACCACCAATCAGTGGTCCGGCCCAGTAGACCCAGTGGTTGGTCCAGCTCCAGCTCACCAAAGCAGGGCCGAATGAAACAGCTGGGTTCATCGAGGCTCCATCGAAGGCACCTCCAACTAGAATGTTAGCACCCACGATGAAACCAATAGCAATAGGGGCGATGATTCCCAAATTACCCTTCTTTGGATCAATTGCCGTGGCATACACAGTGTATACAAGTCCAAAGGTCATCACGATCTCCAGAACGAGGGCGTTCCATACACCAACCCCCGTCGACAAAGCGAAAGCAGAGGTTTCCTGCGTTGTTCCATGTCAAAACCCAAAATTTAGCTCCGACTGTTACTTTTAACGAACTTAAAACTGATTTAAGTAAAGAAACTGGTGGGTACTTAAAACTGGTTGGACTCACCAAGCCACCAGTCGTGAATCTAAGAAGCAAGCAAGCAACGGTGGAGCCAAGGAGCTGAGCAATCCAGTAAAGGATGCCACGGAGAAGGGTGATGTTTCCACCAATAAAAGCACCGAAAGTAACAGCAGGATTGACATGGCCACCGGAGATGTTGGCACCAACAGAAACAGCAACAAAAAGAGCGAAAGCATGGGCTATCGCTGCAGCAATGAGGCCAGCGGGTGTGTTGGCACCTCCGTCGGTAAGTTTGCTGAAGGCCATGCCGGACCCTTCACCTGCAAAGACAAAAATAAGGGTGGAGATGAACTCAGCCAAGGCTGCCTTCCAGGTGTCTGGCTGAGTTGTCTCATGGTAGTGGCCTACGGCGATGTTTCTGATCGGCATCTTTGTTGTCTGATCAAGACTGAATGGGGGAAATCCGTGTATTTACTCTGGCTGTGGAAGCTATCTAGAAAATGCTCTGTGCAAGTTCTGATCAGCACTTCGCAGCTTTGTGGCCATACTTATACTGAGAGCACTGCAATGGCTATATATATTTTTTTAAAAATTAATTTTGGATTTTTTAATTTGTGTGTATCTTGATTAATCTCATGAATTCTGGCATTAATGATCATGTAAGTTTTCAATAATTATTATATTAGCAACCATAGAGCTCGAACCTCAAATCATAATTGATACAAAAATTTTTTTTCTAATTTATTACCACTAAATCACCTGACTATATATTTATTCACCGGGTTGTACATGATATTTACAAATTTTCAAATAGATTTAAATTTATACTTATTTGATCAAAATAGAAAAAAGATGATAAGATTTTTTTGTATTTATATTTTATTTGTTATTAATTGAATAAAAAATTATTTATTAAATTTTAGGTATATAGTGAGTATTTATTCCTTACTATCATTTATTGATAGAAAAACAAAATAGTTAATGTGTGTGTATATATATATATATATGTTAATAATAAATTGTGTATATATATATATATATTGTATTGTATTGTATTATAAGAAAATCTAAATATTCTACAAATATATTTATATAATAAAAATATATATTTAATGTTAGGTTTGGATGAGTTTTAAGATAACATCTATATCTTAACCATTTAGATTGGATCTGGTCAATATTCATTGGGTAAAATTATATTTTTATTCCTAAATAAAAATGTATCAGCATATTATACTTATCTTTTTTTTTCATTTTTGATAACTAAATCTCCCAAATAAAAACATTTTATATTTATTTTACATAAAAAAAATTAGAACCATATTATCTTAGGGAATTAATTAAAAGAAAAGAATGAAAACCCATACCTGAAATCTATTATGATTTTTTTTATCTAAATGATTTTTTAGTATAATCTGGTTTAAGGAGATGCTTGGGATAATGATGAATTTTTTTTATTATTTAAAAATTAATCTTGAAAATTACAAATTAAAACAATTAAAATTGAAAGAAATGGTGTTCAACCACCGAAGAGACGATGCCTAGGTGTTGATGAAGATCAGACACCACCGTCAAGACGACGAAGCTATAGAACAATACAGGGTTAAATTATTGACATTTGGCTGTTTAATTAAGAGACATGTAACGAGCTGCTGGGGTGGATTTTGTCTTCTTCTTTCGGTCTCTCAAAAATATCAAATACCAAGTAATGATATGATCTCAAGAAGATAGATGGATTTTGTCTTCCCATGAAGGATTTTGGATTTTTTTTTTCTTTTGGACAAGGAACATGGACCCACTTCCTAGCCTTACTTTTTTTTCTATTAAAAAAAATATTGAGCACTAAATAAAAATAAAATATATTTTAAAAACTTTTTATTATATAATTTTCCCTCAGATTAGCTATATATTTATTTTCGCATTCTATCATATATAAATCATTGAGTCATGATTTTTTATGTTCTAGATTGAAACTTGCTTTTAGATCACATAAGTTTTTATTTAAAACAATGTTTTCGATAAAAATTTCTTTTCTTCAAAACAAAAAATAAATACATTTTTCCTCAATTTAAATTTAAATAAGCAATTTTTATATGAATACTTAAATTAATTTCCTCTAGTCTTTTATTTTAAAAAACAATGCTACTAATAAATAAAAAAACTTCCAAAACATGAATATCTATTTTTATTATAATAAAAAAGAATAAAAAAAAACTTCCAAAACATGAATATCTATCATCATCATCATCATCATCATCATCATCATCATCATCATCATTTTTATCGACATGAGATTTCTCATAAAAGTATAAGAAATAACCAAACTAAAAAATAACAATTCAACCAAAAAACATTTCATAAGTTTTATTAATTACACTTTCCAGAATTTAAACATCTATATTGAAAAATCACAAAGTTTGGAACTCAGGAGTGATAAAATAAAATGAGAAACCTATTTCATTATTTGACCATTAATCAATCATATATAACTCAAATAATTATATCTTTAGTTTCTTACTAGTTATTTTTATGCATAATGTTGGGGTTAGTTTTCAAAATTTCTTTTAACTTTTTTATAATGGAAATAGATATTTGTATGGAAGACAAGAATCTAAATTTTGTATGAAAAAGAAGTTACTCGGAAGAATTATCCTTTTTTAATTTATGTACTTGTTTTTGTTTCAATAAATCACATTTTCTAATTAGCATCACATTCTTTGAATAAAAAACAACAGAAGTTAAAATAAATGTTCTTAAAAATCTAATCATGTGAAATAAGTAGGAAAACATATATCTTCTTTTCATTATTAATACATTTTTGTTTAGTTATTGTAGATCAAACATGTATTTTTTTAGTTAATAGTATAGCTCTTTAAATAAAAAGGAATCATAATCTCCAAAACAAGGTTTAGTGAAAACTATTATATTATGCCTTCATGTTTTTATTTTATTGAAGGGAAAAATAACTAATATGATTAAATCATGTCAAAAGATCAATTATAAAAACATTAATTGTTTTTACTTATTACATATATAATAGTTAAATAAATTAATATCAATATCATAATAAACAGTATAATTGTCAATACATATCAACAACCATTAATTGTTGTTGATTCTTGTTGTACATATTAGTTTCCTATCTTGAATGTATTACCTATTATTTAGCAATATAATTGTTAGCATAATAGCTATAGGGTGGCTATAGGGGTGGCTATAGGGTGGCTATAGGTGTGGCGAGAGGGTGGTGGCTATAGGGTGCTATAGGGTGGTGACTATAGGCTTGGTTAGTTGTGTCATTTTTCCTTATATATATTGTTAACATTTAAATGAAAGAGATAAGAAAACAAAGTTTCATTAAGATTTTCTACTTTGTCAATCCTTTGAGCTATTTTGACATGGTATCAGAGCCATAAATCATAAATCATTATTTCTGGGTTTTTCTTCTTGGATTAAATCTGTGCAATTGTGAGGGTTGTTCTTTGGCAGATTTTCGTTTTATTATTTCTGGGTTTTCTTCTTGGATTAAATCTGTGTAATTGTGAGGGTGTTCTTTGGCAGATTTTTGTGTTTTTTTTGGCAGCTCTTGTTCAAAGCCTTTTTCAGTTCTTGGTGAGGGAATTATTTAGGATGTGGGGCTTTATTTATTACAGACTTCGCTTCTCCTTTTGCATCTGTTGGATCATGACTTCCAACGCAGAATTTTGTATGCGCTTCACAGGAAAGAACTATGGGACTTGGGAGTTCTAATTTCGTATCTTTGTTACTAGAAAGGAGTTATGGGGTCATATTGATGGCAGTACTTCGGCTCCAACAGATGCTTCTCAGCTGGCTCAATGGAAGATCAAGGATGCAAGAGTCATGTCTTGGATCTTAGGATCTGTTGATCCTCAGATTGTCCTAACTTTGAAGCCCTTTAGGACCTCTAAAGGCATGTGGGATTTTTTAAAGAAAGTTTACAATCAGAATAACACAGCACGACGATTTCAGCTGGAATATGAGATTTCCTACTACACTCAGGGAGATTTGTCAATCCAGGAGTACTTCTCTGGATTTCAGACCTTATGGGGTGAGTTTACTGATATGGTGTATGCTACGGTACCTGCTGCATCTCTTGCAGTTGTGCAGGCAGTCCATGAACAGAGCAAAAGAGATCAATTCTTGATGAAACTACGACCAGAATTTGAGGGGACCAGATCTAGCTTGATGAACCGTGATTCCTCTCCTTCGTTGGATGTATGTTTTGGGGAATTGCTTCGGGAGGAGCAACGACTTGCAACCCAAAATCAACAAACTCAGCTGATGGTGTCTGCGGTTGCATACGCAGCTCATGGTAAAGGGAAAGGAAGAGACATGCAGAGGATTCAGTGCTTCAGCTACAAAGACTATGGTCATATTGCTAGCCAATGCTCACGGAAATTCTGCAATTACTGTAAGAAGCCAGGCCACATTATCAAAGACTGCTCCATCCGTCCACCGAATCGGGGGCAAGATCGTCGAAATTATGCCTATCAAGCTGCTGCTGGTTCTTCTTTGACTCAAACCTCTCCTGCTAGTGCTGTTGATCAAGTTGTCCTTACACCAGAAATGGTTCAACAAATGATCATGGTAGCGTTTTCGGCTTTAAAATTCCAAGGTACTACCTCTCAATCTTGGCTTGTTGATTTTACCGCATCCAATCATATGACTGGATTATCTGAATCTCTTTGCAATATTCAGCCCTATCTTGGTTCATCACATATTCAGATAGCTGATGGTAGCCATCTGACCATTGATAAAGTAGGAGATATTGATTCCTCTTTCCGTGATATGTTTGTATCTCCTGCACTCTCTACGAATCTAATCCCGGTTGGTCAATTAGTGGATAATGATTGTGATGTTCATTTCTCCCGTAATGGTTGTCTTGTGCAGGATCAGGTCTTGGGGAAGATAGTCGCGAAGGGGCCTAAAGTTGGCAGACTCTTTCCTTTATATTTTCCATTCCTCGTTGTTTAGCATTTATGTCAAATGTTTCTCAAAATAAATAGTGTCACAAACGTTTAGGTTATCCTAATTTTGATGTATTGTCTCGTATGTTCAAATCTGGTTTGTTGGGAAATAAAGAATATGTTCCTAGGATTTTACCTTTTGATTGTTCCGCATGCAAACTTGGTAAAAGTAAAACTCTTTCTTTTCCTTCTCATGGTAGTCGTGCTACAAACCGTTTTGATGTTGTGCATAGCGATGTTTGGGGTATTGCACCTATAATATCCCATGATCAGTACAAATATTTTATGACATTCATTGATGATTTCAGTTGATATACTTGGGTTTATTTTCTTCGATCCAAATCTGATGTATTTGCTATTTTTCAACAATTTACAGCCTATGTTGAAACACAATTCTCTACTCATATTATGATTTTACGGTTTGATTCTGGTGGGGAGTATATGTCTTCTGAATTCCATGCATTCTTACATCACAAAGGTATTGTGTCTCAATGTTCATGCCCTTATACTCCACAACAAAATGGGGTGGCTGAACGAAAAAATCATCATTTATTAGATGTAGTTCGTACTTTATTGCTTGAATCATCAGTTCCTGCTCATTTCTGGGTTAAGGCATTATCCACTGCTGTCTACTTAATCAATAGATTGCCCTCCCACATCTTAGGTTTTGAATCTCCTTATTTTCAATTATATGGTCAGCATCCTAGCTATATCAATTTGCATCCTTTCGGTTGTGTGTGTTTTGTCCATTTACCTACTCCTTATCATCATAAACTATCTGCTCAGTCTATTAAATGTGTATTTATGGGATATAGTGTTTCACACAAAGGATATGTTTGCTATGATCCTAGTTCTCGCAAATTTCATACATCCCGTAATGTTGTGTTCTTTGAAGATCAATATTGTTATTCTACACATGTTAAGTCTCCTCCTGAATTGACTATTCTTCCTTGTTTTGATGATTCTCCACCTCTTCCTACACGATTCAAACCTGAAATTGTGTATACTCGACGTCTACCAACTTTGCCCATTTGTGAGAATGCTTCTTCCCCCACACCTGATCCATCTCCATCAGTTTTACCGACTCCTATCCTGGATCCTCCACCTGGTCCTCATCGGTCTACACGACAATCCTGTCCTCCTACTCGGTATGGTTTTCATACGGCTTTATCTTCTATTTCCATTCCTACATGTTTTTCTCAAGCTGTTAAACAGGAATGTTGGCGGAAGGCTATGGATGAGGAAATCCAGGCTCTTGACGAGAATTTTACATGGGAGATTATTGATTGCCCGCCCACTGTTAAACCCATCGGCTATAAATGGGTTTATTCTATTAAGTTGCGATCTGATGGGACTATAGATCAGTATAAAGCACGGTTGGTTGCTTTGGGTAATCGACAAGAATATGGTACAAATTATTCGGAGACTTTTGCTTCAGTTGCAAAGATGACCACTATGCATACCATTTTGTCTATTGTTGCTTCCCAAGGTTGGTCACTTCATCAAATGGATGTTAAAAATGCCTTTCTTCATGGGAATCTCAAAGAGGATATTTACATGACTATTCCACCTGGTGTCTCATCCTCTTCTTCGCAAGTATGTAAGTTGAATCGGTCTCTTTATGGTTTGAAACAAGCTCCCCGGGCTTGGTTTGAAAAGTTTCAGACTACATTGCTCAAATTTTTCTTTCCGACAAAGTCAATATGACTCTTCATTATTTCTTTTTAAGACATCTGCTGGGATTGTTCTTTTGCTCATTTATGTCGATGACATTGTTATTACTGGTACTGATTCTATGTTGATTGGGAAACTCCAACATCATCTTCACAGCTCCTTTCATATGAAGGATCTTGGTACGCTAACCTATTTCTTAGGTCTGGAGGTTCATACTACTTCTTCTGGCATATTTTTACTTCAGAACAAATGCTCGCGATCTGATTACATTTGTTGGTCTTTAGAATTCATCTCCTGTTGATACTCCGTTGGAGGTTAACACGAAATATCGACGGTTGGTTGGTAGTCTAAACTATCTAACTATTACTCGACCAAATATCTCTTTTGCTGTCCAACAAGTTAACCAATTCATGCAGACTCCACGGCATCTACATCTTGCTGCCGTTTGATGTATTATTCGGTATCTTCTTGGATCACCTAGTCGGAGATTGTACTTTCTAACTGGTTCTTCTCTACGTCTTATGGCCTATAGTGATGCTGAATGGGCAGGTTGTCCAAATACTCGTCGTTCTGTAACGGGTTGGTGTGTCTTTCTCGGGAATTCATTGATCTCCTGGAAGAGTAAAAAGCAACCACGGGTCTCTAAATCTTCTACTGAATCTGAATATCGGGCCATGTCTGCTGCTTGTTCTGAGATTACTTGGCTTCATGGTCTCCTTGATGAGTTAGGTTTTCCTCAGACTGATCCTACTCCTCTTCATGGAGATAACACTAGTGCGATTCAAATTGCAACTAATCCAGTTTATCATGAGCGTACAAAGCATATTGAGGTCGATTGTCATTCTATTCACGAAGCTCTAGACTCTCGCGTTATTTCTCTCCCTCATGTCTCTACTACTCTATAGATTGCTGATATTTTTTCCAAAGCCCTGCCTTGTCCACGCCATCGGTTTCTATCGCACAAATTGTTGCTTGTTGATAAACCAACATCAATTTGAGGGGGGATGTCAATACATATCAGCAACCATTAATTGTTGTTGATTCTTGTTGTACATATTAGTTCCCTATCTTGAATGTATTACCTATTATTTAGCAATGTAATTATTAGCATAATAGCTATAGGGTGGTGGCTATAGGGTGACTATAGGGGTGGTGGTTATAGGGTGGCTATAGGGTGGTGGCTATAGGGTGCTATAGGGTGGTGACTATAGGCTTGGTTAGTTGTGTCATTTTTCCCTATATATATATTGTTAACATGTAAATGAAAGAGATAAGAAAACAAAGTTTCATTAAGATTTTCTACTTTCTCAATCCTTTGAGCTATTTTGACAATAATATTATTTAAAAACTATGTAAAATTTGAATAATAATTTAAATATTTTATTTACACTCCATTTTAATAAAAACCTACAAAATATATAATTTTTTAAAACACAATTAAATAACAATAGAAAAAGACCAAGTGTTTAAACCAAGAGAAAGAATACCAAACATGTTGGCAAGATAAAACCACATGCTTGATTTGTTTTTCAAGTACTCTGTTGAAAAAACAAATGATGTGTTATTTATTGGTAAAGATTATCGGGTATTAGTTTTTGAATTTTAAAAACTTTATTTTACGTGAAAACACACAAAACAAATCATAAAAATCTTATTCAACTAATATCCAACACAAAACACCTTTTAATTGGTAAAAAATAAATTCAAAACTAAAACAAATAAAAAAAAATATTTTGTTGACAAGATAATTTTTTTACAACTCAATGTTCTCTTCTATTTTTATTAAGATGAATATGTTGATAATAATATTGAGCCTTTTTTATTATTAGAATATGACCAACTATTTTTTTGTCAAATAATTTTCTCTCTCCTATTTTTACTTAAAAATGTAAAAGGTCTCTTTTTTTTCTTACTTCTTTCTTATGTTCGTTCTTTTTTTTATTGTTTCTCTCTTTAAATTTATTTATTTTTACTAAATCAATCACTAATTCAATTTTGATATTTTATCAAACACTTTAAATTCATAAAAATGTACAACATAAGGAAAACAAAAAGTTCCTACATCTGTAATATCTCAAACATCATATGCAAGGATGAAATAAAAAGATTAAAATTAAAAAAAAAATACAATGCTAATTAAGCCATGTCATCCATCCAAAGAGAAACAAATTACAATGAAAAACCATAATTGTTTTTGGTATAATTATTCTCTAATATATATATATATATATGATTATTTTCAATCAAAACAAGTGATCATGTATGCAACACATGATATCTTGAATATAAATTGAAAGGGAGAAATCTTTTGAACGACGATGATTCTCGATTCACAAATCATTTTTCATAGCTCATTTTCGTTGAATAAATATAATTCATTCAAAAGATGTGATGCAAGAAAAATCCTATATCATATGTATATAAAAAATCAAAATATAATAAAATTTTAATTTGTTTACCCTACTCCATCAAGTGAAAGGATATTTTACCCATCGATATACTCTTTTTCATCTACATCTCTTGAGATTTGAATAGTGAAAATTGAAAAAATAATGAAAGACAAAAAACAAAAAACCTTAGTTCAGCCATAGTAATCTATCTCAAGATTTGATTCATTTTTCATATTGAAAGTTTACAAATAACTTGTATTTATAATTGTTAGTACATGTATAATTCAAACATATAATACTAATAAGTTAATGAATCCCTTCATTTGCTCCGATTTATATTGTAACTTATCTTAATAATTGTTTGGTTTTTAAAAAAAGCAATATTGGTATATTTTTATAATCCATTTCTAGATTATTCGTTTAAATTTACATTTACTCTTCAAAAAATATATATAATAATAGTAAAGAGATTGGCGCGACGGAAAAAACAAAATCAGGAGCTTGATACTTGTTGTGTCAAAGACTGAAGAAACAATGCAAATACATAATTAACACAAATTATTATAAGACAAATATGCATAACAATTAAGCTCAAGGCATAATTAGATGTTTATAGGTCAATTTAATTTAATCACAAACAAAAATAAAAAGTTTAATTATGTCGAAATATTAATTTACGATCAATTACAGGATTTAATTAAGTGCAAATACTTAATTATACATTAAATGAGTCAATTTAATTTAAGGGACTTAATTGGTAAAAGATTAAGTTCAAAATCCTAGTTTGTGTTTGATTGAGAATATTGAAATTTTAAGAGACAAAATTTATTTCTTACCAAGTCAATTGATTGAAACTAGGGTGAAATTACAAGAAAATCAAAAGTTTGTGGCCAAGGACTATTTTGGAAATGACGTTGAACTACAAGGACCTAACTGAATGAAATAAGGGGTGAAATTGAAGAGAATTAAAATTTTGATCCTGAATGGAGAGTTAAATTGCATAAATCCAAGACTAGGGACAAAAATACAAAAGACACCAAAATTCAAGGGTGATGTCGAGGTTCGACATGGGTAAAATTGCACAACATAAAAAATTTAAAGCTAATGAAAAGTGGAATTAAAATAAAGATGAAAAACTAAATTGAACTCTGGCCAAAATCCTTAAACTAAGGGCTAAAACAATGTTGTTTTAAAGAAGAAAAAATAAAAAAATAAAATGAAACGACACATTGTTTGGTCTATTAAAGCAACCATATAACACATCTAGTTAGTCCTTTTTCTTTAGCATGAAAAAACTAATAAGAGAGCTGTTTTTTAAGTGTATTTAATCCTTTAACTCTTTATTAAATTTGACAAAAACATACACTATCATGATGATATTATATTTGACTACACCTCGATATGGTTTGTCCCCTAAACTGATTGACACTATAAACACAACATTGCCACCATAGGGAGACAAATTTAGGTAGTCTTTAATTTTCAAAATTTGACATCATGATATTTATTTTAGGCTAACAATTGAGATTCTTAAAGGCTAAATCAAGAAACAAAATTTATCCCTAATAAAGACAAGATGAACCTTTTCAACTCTATTAACATTGGTGGATTCCATGCATTGAATATTAAAAACTTAGCACACAAAATTAGCAAGAAACCACCTAATTCTCTTTTTTCTTCTAATAACCCTCTCTCCTGCCTCCCATCCAACGACGTCACCACCTTCGACCATTGTGCATGGCCTTACCATAACAACAACAACCTCATGTCTACCAGGTAGTCTCCTTCGCTCCCCCCTATTCTTCTTCTCACTCCTCATTTTCTTCCCTTCCTTGCATGCTAAACATGACCATTAGGCTGATTTAGCGACCAAGAGGGTTTGTCTCGGGGCCATCGCATATTTGGGCCTTTTTGTGACATAATTGATTTGGCATGATCTCAAGCCCATGTCCATATGTCTTGGTCAAACCAAACCCAACCCATAAAAAAAGAGGGCAAGTCTGTTGGGCTGCTAGTCGGACCAACCTAACCCCACCAATCCCATATAATAATAATAATAATAATAATAATAATAATAATAATAATATATTAATAAATAAATAATTACAAAAAATCCTTAAAAATTCCAAGGGTCATTTCAAAAACATTTGTGATTTTTTCACATATTTTTCAATCAATTTTGTTTGATATGAAGTTATAGACTTGTATTGTTAGACATAAACTCGATATAAAATACATGATTTTCTCTACAATTTATATAAAAAAACAAAATATATTTTATTTTCATGTAGACGACCAAATCCTAAACATTTTCCAAATATATTTTTCAAAAAAAACAAAAAAATCATCTTTCTCATATTTTAAATGCAAAAGAAATTTTATAATCAGTTTATAATTATTCATTAGAGTTTTACTAAAATGTAAACAACCCTTCACCAATTATTTTCTTAACTTTATATGTAATATATTATCTATAAAGTAAACCCTTAGATATTAAAGATACAAATAAATAAATGCAATGCGAAAGTGAGTTTTAGAATGATTATGTCTTGATCCAATAAAGTGTAAATTGTCTCACAAAGAAAAATCTTCCTTGAATCTGAGAAGAAACTAACAAATAAAAACTCTATAAAAAAAAAAGTCAAATAAGAACGTGACTTAAATTATATAGATGGCATTGAAAGTGATGTATCTTTTCCTTATACAACAATTAGTATTCTAATTCAAACCTTCATACACTACTATATTTTTTTAATAAACATAACATTAGTGACAACTTTTAAATTATATAATTAAACCGTATTTGTTTTTCACTTGTGAAAAACACAAGTGCCATCTTGACACTATAGAGGTCAAAGCAATATAATTATCTTAAAAGCTAAAACAGCTCGCGAGTTGATTCAACTGTGCACCATGAGACAAAGCAATGTTGACTGCAATAGTAGTCTCAATTTCCGGGTCAATTTGGTCGGTTCGTTTGGTCAGGCCAATCTGTTGATTTTTTTCTTTTTTGCACAGTGAAATAACAAAAAAAAATTTGTTTGGACTGAGAGGCTCAACGGTAATTGCACCTTTTCGGCCCGACTCGGTCCGATTTGTCTGGTCAATTTTTGTTTTTTTAATGGTTCTTTTCATAGCAAAATAACTTTTTTATCCCTCAAAAAGGACAAAGTTCAGGTCTAGGCATGTGAGGTGAGACAATAATTTACCATTTTCAATTATTTTTTCTGCCGAATTACTATTGGTGCGTCGCTGAACGCGTTGTCCGTTTCCGCGCTCAAGCGTGTTTTCAACGGTATGTGCGACTTATTCTGACGACCACAAATACCCAACCGATGTCTAAAATAATTTCTAGCCATGTTATCTTCCACATGGTGTAGCGCGTGGCCGAACAAGTTTCAATGGTCATTTGAATTCCCCCTTCTTTTCTCTCTTATACCTGCACAAGATGAAGTCGACACAACTACTTTTTATCATATTTCATTTCAGTCCCTGAACTTGCGATTTGGTTTTTTTGGTCTTTATTGGTAATATATAGGTTTTGATTTGTTTCAATTCCGTCCTTCAAATGAAATTGATTATATATTGGAGTTTTATTTTTAAGTTCCCATTCTTTGATTTTTTCGGATTGGTCTGGATTCCTTAAAATTTTTGGTATCAAAATTTTGATTTATTCTAATTTCATCCTTCCATAGAAATTTATTATAAATCCTTAATATTTTAGGTATGAAAGTTGAATTTTTTTTTTCAATTGTAGCCTTCCATGCAAATTAATTATAGATTTAAGTTTCATTTCGGTTCTAAATTTTTTAATTTCTAGTTTTGTTTTAAATATTTGATTTTATCAATATCAATGTTTTGATTTATTTCAATTTTCCCTTCAAATTAAATTTATTACATTTTTTTTCATTTTATCCCTTATACTTTTAATCTTGGATTTTATTTTAGTGCCTTTATATATATATATATATATATATATATATATATATTTCTTACATAGTTCCTATTTCTGTCCATGTTTATATGTACATGCTCTTAGTATTTGTTTTAAATTTTTTATATTTCCAATGTTATGAAGTTTTTTTATTTAATGTTCAAATTTTAATATGTGCTGGTATATATATATATATATATATATATTTCTTACATAGTTCCTATTTTTGTCCATGTTTATATGTACATCCTCTTAGTATTTGTTTTACATTTTTTATATTTCCAATGTTATGAAGTTTTTTTATTTAATGTTCAAATTTTAATATGTGTTGGTGTTCATTTAAGAATTAATAATTACTATAATTTCTCTCTTTTTTCCCTTCAGGTCAAGTAATTTCTTAAAATCTAATAATATTTATATTTGTTAATTATATTTTTGTTTGTTTTTAATATGTCAAACTAATTATAATTTTTGATATATATATATATATATATATATAACCTAGATGTTTTGGGAAAAAAATTACCATCATTGTTTTACAATAATTTTAATATAATAATATGAGTAATAAATCTTATAAAACAAATATGGAATATTTTTTTCTAACTAATTATGGTCTCCATAATTTTTATTATTTCCATTGTTATTAAGGGTATTTTTTTAAAATATTTACATTTTTATTTGTGTTGATGATCATTTTAAAATTGATAGTTATTATTTTATCTCTTTGTTTCATATTTTTGATTTGATACTAGTGGGAAAAACATATAACTTACAAATAAAATGAATAAACAAATTTATCCAATTTATCTACAATTAAAAAGTATACGAGTGATTTCTCTTACATTTCGATTATAGTGTTTCTTTTAACCGGAAAAATCCCCTTATGATCTATTACAATTTCGTTAATTCAACATGCGGGCAAATCACCTCTACATTAGCCAAATCAGAACAAAAAAAGAGTGTGGAGCTTGTATGCTCAAGGCAAAGCTTGATAGGTCATAAGTTGACTTAGATAACAGTGACTCACTGAGTTGACATTTCTCCTGATTTGTACTATTTTAAAGTTGATCGTTTTGTTAATCATCATACAACAATCTAGAAGAGCAAGGCCAAGCTCTAAATTATAAGTACGAGCAGAAACAAGACCAGACACTATAAGTTTTCATCCATTTCAATGATGACATAGATTGGCAGTAGTTTTTTCCAACAGTCATTTAAGCGCTGAAGCTTCCGCCATTGTTGGTGTAAATAATCCTTCATGATCCCTAATGACAAAACCTTCTCCCATAGCCGCGCTTTGTACAAGAACAGCTGCATCCAGTACTCTAGAGACCTAATTGGAGGTTTCTCCCATTTATGCAGTGGAGTCTGACGAGATATTGAAGATAAGGAAGTGGTTTGTGCAGTTTCTCTGCAACAAATCCTTCTGAAGCATATGAAACTGAGTGAAGAACCATCACTGGAAATTCACGGTGGAAGGCATATCAAAAGCCAGGTACATAAATGTTAGAGCTGTTATTCAACCACACACCATACATTAACGCGACTGCCTGTGCCAATTCTCCATCTAATGCCCCTTCTGATTAGTTCTTGAGAGCTGAGAATACTTTGCCAAACATAACAAGGTCCATGCTCGATCTATATTTATTGGCGAAAGAGAGCGATTCGGTTACTCGTTTCCACCCCAGCTTACCAAGAAGCACAGATTGAAGTAGTGCAAATTGCAGAAACCTAGGCCACCATTGTCTTTTCTGCTGCATGCACTTTCGCCAATTTATTCGACGACCATTAGGCTAATTATTCATCATCCTCTAAAGCTCCTCGCTTAAAATAAGAGGGAGGTAATGAGGTGGTCCAGGTGCATGTAGATAACCATATATATATATCGAATCAAGAAAGAACACTATCCGGTACACATTTTTGGTCTACTTTATAGCTATATCTATTTAATTGCCTTTATTTTGTTCACGTTTTTTACATAAAAATAAATCTCAATTGAGATAGACACAGGTGTGATTACGAGAAATAAAGTAGGTTGTACCAAGACTTCAAGTTAAAATGATCATGGCCACTGCCGGGGAGCAATTTAGGTCGTTCGATATATTTTCATTGCCTTCTCTGTCTTCTTTTTAAAAATTTGTTATCATATATATATATATATATTGATTATTGTATTATTGTCAGGTTTTATAGTTATAATCTATCTTCGAATTTATATATTAGCAATATTGCAGATTTAAGGCGCATTAAAAAAATTCACTACATAAGTTATGAATCTTTTAATTTCTCGACGAAAAACATGTATATATTCTAGGAGAAACATGATTTTGGAATTCAGGATCACAAAAACTAGGAGGTTGATCCCCACACACACACATTTGTATCCAGAAATCCATTACGTACATCAAACGATCGAATGAGTTGACTATCCCAAGTAACAGCACTACGCTAATAAAAAGCACTATATGAAAAGGTTTCAGGCTTCCCCCACCATTAGACTAAATATCTCCTGAAAATCAACCCCTTCGAGTTAATGAGAAACCTCTAAGAGTCCTATATTCACAGTCAAATCATATGGCACCACAGATCAGGTGTCACTAAAAGATGATGATGATTCAAGGATAAAATTGAAGGATGCTAATAGCTCTCTAGAGAGATAAGTAGGACGAGGTTGGCCATCAAAGCTTCCAAAGATATCCGAAACAATGTTTTTATGGTCTAATTTTGTTTTATTTATAACAATATTATTATGCCTAAATATGAATCAAATATAATTTATATTATTCTCTAATACACCATCTCAAGTGAAAACTCTTTGAGTTTAAAACTTGCACACAAACCAGCACTAACTTATGCTTGATTTTTATCAACTAGAATAAGAGTGAGACCTTATCTAATATGATTTATACTATTGTTTTATACACTTATTAAAGATATTCTTGAAATATTTTGTTTTTTGCATTCTCTCACTATTTTTATACTACTAGGTCAACAAGGATCTAATACCATTTTAAAGAACCATCTCACCTAAAAATTTAAGTTGTTAGGGAAGATACTATAATATGATTTATATTATTATTTAACACCAAATAATGTATTTTTTTATTTAACCATATATGTTGTCTCCATCGACTTTTAAAATTTATCTTATATAAAAGTTTTAATTCATAAAAACTTTATTCTTGATTGTCCCACACGATTCCATTTAGATTTAATTAATAAAATTTTATTTTTAATTATCCCACACTGTTTTGTTTTGATTTTTTTTTAATTAACCCATTGTATCAAGAATTTAATTTACCACTAATTCACTTACACTATAAGAATATTGATCGGGGTATACAAATCTAGTTTATTGAGCTCATTTGAATCAACATGAGTTTTAAGTTTTTCGTATTCCTTTAAAATTCTATAGTCACATGGCATCACTTTTACATTTTAAAAAAAAGGGTTATCCCATTCTTATTTATTTTTTTGCTTTTTTATTAAATAAAATCATTGAAATATTTCAAGAATATCTGTTAATAATATTTAATAAGTGTTTTTTTCTCGACCAATCATGATTGTTTTTATTTTTATTTTTTATATGTAATTATATTATTAAATTAGTTGAGCTTATTAAACTAATTAAAATGAAAATCCGCAGAGTTAAATTTCTCTCCCCTTTTATTTAGGCCGGTGTGCCGGTGATTTCTTAATGGATGAAGTTAGCAGAAAGCTTAGCATGCGATGACATGATTGGGGCCAAATCATGATCCAAATGAACTACTCCATCGACGTGGCCCGTCTTTCTGGTGTCTGGACCCTGACAAAGCTTGCTGCTTGGAGCATAAACATGGACCAGAAAATGAAGATCGTCAATCTGGTTCACAGTTCAAATCCAATAGCCAATAGTATGTATGATCTGCCAAGTGACGTCAGTTTGTGATTGGTGCATGAGTTTTAAGGAGGCTTGATCTGTATAATGAATGATGGATGATATGTGGATGGTAATTCGTTGACGAATCTTATCCTCTCTTTCCCTCTTCCACTTTGAAAATTCCAAAGTATCAAAAAACTAAGCTTGCCTCCTCGGCTACATTTACAGTTGCAGATCCTGCCTCTGCCTGGCATTAATATTCTTCACTAATAAGTAATAACCAGACCTAAATGGAACTCATCTCCCTCTTCCCTAGCTATCATCAAAAACCCACTGCCATTCTCCTCTCCATTCCCATCACAAGTGAACCATCTCTCTCATTTTATAAATCACTTTTTTGATATATGATTGGAATCTTACTTGCTATGACGACGACGACTTCTACCACCACTACTTCTAATAATAATAATAAATGCTTACAAAATTTGTTTGAATTGGCAGAGAGGAGACTGGCCAACAGAAATTCAAATGCGTTGAAATGTCGCTCAGCACTGTCTTCCTCTCATGATGATACTACCAAACCAAGTTCACCATCTTTGCACAGAGAGGGAAGGAGGGCACTCATTGCGTCTCTCCTTTCCACTGGTTAGTTATATTCCATCCATGATATTCTTATATATCTGATGCTTCTTTAATTAATGTTGAGGTTTAACTGTGACATAGCTGGTGGAATTTATGTCTGTGATGTAGCTGAGGCTGCTAGCACCAGTAGAAGAGCTGTACGTTCCTTCGTTTCCTTCTTTCTATGTGGGATATTTTCGGTCTCTTAAGTTATGTATATTTTACTCTCAAATGGGTACTAAAGCTGCACGAATTCTGCATATCCTTTTGTTCTGTGCAGCTTAAAGCATCAAAAATACCGGAGAGTGACTTCACAACCCTCTCCAATGGCCTAAAGTTAGTGCATTCATGGGAATTCTTTTCCTTGCTTCATTTTTTACCTTTTCTATTTAATATAAACAATGGAAAATTACCTATGTATACTTCTTTCAAATAACTGAATAGCCACTTCGTAGTGAATTCACCAGAAAGCCAGAGCCTCTCATGTCATATCACTATGCAAACCTTCATTAATTTCTCTCTCTCTCTCTCTGTAAGGACAGAGCTGCGTTGTTAGATTTTGAGAATTCAACATTGAATGTTCTTGTTATTAATATATTTTTCTATTTTAATGTCATAACCTGCTTTTTACATGCTATATTTCATACCAAGCTATTTGTCTATATATTTGAAGGAAAATTATGCAAATTCTGACAGAGATATTCTTCAGGTACTATGACTTGAAGGTCGGGGCTGGAGCTAAGGCCTTGAAGGGATCTCGGGTTGCAGTACGGTTGTGGCCCAGTTAAATTTCATTTTTTGACTAACAGATGTTTAAACTATACCCTATTGTATCACGCTGATACATCAAATATTACTAGTACCAACTCTCATGGCTTAATTTCACGTGTTTGTCACAGTACTTGAAGACCTTCATGCTATGTGCTTGGGTTTACAACTCCTTGATACAACCTTTTTTACCCACTTTAGATCATATGTTTCTTCTCTGCATCCTCATCCACTTCCATGTTCCCAAGTTCTATACCATCCACTTTATATGATTATCGAACTTGTACAAACCTGCTGATTTTTCAAAACCATTTAAGAAGAAGAAGACTCTGATCTCATGATGAACAACATCATTTCAGAAGATACAATGTTCTTCTGCAGCTTCAATCGTACAGCAATATTTTAGCCTCTGTTACTTTTCAGATTTCTAACTGATGGAGACAAGATGTTCAATGCATACCTCGTCTTAAATAAATAATCTACGTTATAGATTCCAGGAATTTTAAAATGACCTGGGAGCATTAAAATTGAAACATGTATGACCAGTGAGATAATTCCAACTTCATTTTCCATTGATATGTTATCCCATAAGTGATAAGTGACATGCAGTTTAAAGGTGCGAATTCCAGTTTTTTGGATGAACATCAAATTTCACAATCTCAGAGTTACAGTAACCTTGTCATTGCAACTAGTGATAATGTGTTGCTTATTTTCTTAGTATTATGGGAAAGATATTTTTGAAGTTCAGAATAGAATTATTTGCATGGATGAAACAAGTTAGATAATTTCACTCCTCATTTAATTTAAACTCCAGAGACATTATATGTTTGTTGTGGTCTATTTGATACCACCTTGCAGTACTTATTGAAGAAGCTGATATGTAGTTGTGTTTATTTAGGTTCACTATGTTGCCAAGTGGAAGGGAATCACGTTTATGACTAGTAGACAGGGACTCGGTGTTGGAGGTGGAACGGTAAGACTAGAGTTGTGCACTTGTTTAGTTCATACATTTTTTTCACACTAGTTTGTGTGTGAGTCTGCAATTTCTTTCCTAAAAGTTCTCTGCCTTTTGGCTAATGAAAGAAATTGCAGACTCAATGGTTGATACGAAAACAACTTACGGCTAATTATATATTCCTTGAATTGATGCAGCCTTATGGATTTGATGTGGGCCAATCTGAGAGGGGAGCGGTCCTTAAAGGATTAGATCTTGGGGTTGAAGGCATGCGCGTAGGAGGCCAGGTGATTCTTGTAGCTTTGTTCTATCTTGACATCCTATATCACAAAGCATGCAATGGCTTACATGTATCCATAGTTCAGTTCTTAGTTCAAATGCTATCAATTGAAATATAAAATCATGTTAAAAAGCGGTTCTAGTGCAAGCAAACAAGATAGAGATTAATGCAGCTTTTTGCATTCTCTCACTACCAATAAGCTGCATGTGGATCACCTTATTATTGGTCTCTGCTCTTTAGCATGCATGCCACTATGGTTATCATGCTTAAAGTTGAACTAAAATTCTATACATACATACATACATATATATATATATATAGTTAAGTTCGCTAAATCTCAACTGAAAAATGTTTCTTTCATGTGCTGATGAACGACAAAAAACCTTTTTGCAGCGTCTGCTAATAGTTCCTCCTGCGCTAGCATATGGTAGTAAGGGAGTGCAGGAAATTCCTCCAAATGCAACCATAGAGGTAAGAAATTGCTGCCTTTTTGGCAAAGTGTAAGGATATATATGAGCACGTGACATCTGGGAAATCTTACGGACTTGGTGTATCTGAAACATAACTTGTAATCCACCATGGCATATTGATGAACTGGGGAGTAGTTTCAACAAAATATAAGAATACGGTGTTTGATTAGCTGTATGATCCATGATGCTGTTACAAAATTTCTTGGGTATCATATTTCTTGAAGTTATTGCGTGGCGTCCACCAACTTGAGTCGTCATGCATGTTGGAGCAGACCATCTAAAAGGAAAAGGAATCCTAAAAATCCTTAATCCCTGGCCATCCATGTTTGTACTTTCAGCTTGTTAGAATTCTTAGAGTACATGATCCAAATTTAAAAGCAAGCTCGGTGATTCCTTTGTCGTCAGATCGAGGTCAAACCACAAATAGTTTACGATACTTTGTTGTTGTTTTATGAACGTCCAAGACCCAGCTTGATTGTTTGTAGGTTTTTTTATATGAATGCATAAAAATCTTTTAGTTTTGAAATCCATTTCCTGGATTCGACTTTCTTGAAAATCATTTGATTGCATGTACATACATGTAAAAGAGATGATGTGATTATTTGTTCCTTAGGCTTGGGTGCAAGTCTTCATGTTAAGCTACTTCATGTTAAGGCCACCGTATCTTCATCTCCTCTGTTTTGTTTCTTGTATCAGTTTATAGCAGCAATTCTATAAAACAAAATGACTAGGTTTACTCTTTTATCTGATCACTCTTGTAATATGCCTTGAATCTTACTTTAGTAAAGCCAGGTGAATTCTGTGATCAACTCTTCCACTAAGTCTTCTGAATTTAGAAGAGATTAATCAAATCAAACCACATCACAACAGGCAGGGGATTGTTTTGAGTTATACCAACAGTCGGTCAAGAATTTGATTTCTATGGTAGTTGTGGCTTTTACATTTCAGAGAGATCAGTTTCCCGTTTCTGAAATTTCTATCAAATGAAAGGGCTATGATTTGCCATCAAGTTCCCCTCTTGTTTCTTTCTACAGAAGCGCAATTACCATAAATATAGGTATGGAATTTAACATGCCACTTTATTTGTTGAATCTGCAGTTGGATGTTGAACTGCTGGCCATCAAGCAAAGCCCCTTTGGGTAAGTGATGCTCTGCGATTCTGATATTTCTTTGGCAGTAGCCTTACTCTTTGGTTTGGTGCGCAGGTCTCCCGTAAAAGTTATTGAAGGTTAATGCACGTATTGCTGGTGGTTCATGCTTTGAGCTTCTCTATGGACCAGAGTGCTTCTGCACTTCGCCTCGAAGAGAACCGAACCGAATCTCTTCTTCTTTTTTACTGTATAAATCCTACTCTCCATCTTATCTTCTCCTTCTGCTCTTTTTTTAATGTTTTATTCTTCAGAAAGTTGCTTGTGCTATTCTTCTTCTTCTCTTCTTCTTCTTCTTATTTTTATTACTTTGTACATGGCAAGGCAATGTTTACGTAGCTTCAATGTTCCAAACCATTCAGATCCAGAATATATTATTATATATGCTCTTCATTAATCACGTGGTTACATTCAATATTAATATTATTTATATAAATATATTTATTTTTAATATTTATGTTATTAATTAATTTAATATTTAATTAATAAATAAAGATATTGAGACAAAAATATTAAAATTATATAATCGTTACAATTATAAAATTCTTATTGCATTAGAACATTGTTTCTAAATGTTTATGGTTATTGTTTCATTGAGAGTGAATATTATGAGATTGATGCATGTCATGTTTTTTGCTTTGTAAAAGGAAATATTTATTTGTATAAATTAAGATATAAGGGATACCTAAAACTAATATGCAGATGATTGTTGGATGACATATATAGTGAATTGGTCCACATTATTATTTTTAATGGAAAAATCACTTGATTTTTGACGAGGCTCAAGTGATGGTTAAGGGTGACAAATGTTTTGATCATGCTAATCCTTAGACTTGACTTGAGAGCACTAAATAATATTATATAAAAAAATATTATGTTTTGATCATGATAAATGATCAAACATTGGGTATAACAAGAAATTTATGAATGTACTTGAGTAAATAAGAGAGAATTTATCACCCTTGATGATTTAGATAAAATATTTTATATGTTTTCAAATAGTATTGATTATAATTACTTGCACAAGATGAAATGAGATTTGCAATTCTAATTCAAACAATTAATGACTAGGATGTTAAGAACAAATATGATTTGACAAAGTAGATATATTCATTGCTATAATATCTAAATTAGAATACTGTTTATGAAATAATAGTACTTATTTTGAGAAACTAGTTATTATAAAGTAGGTCAAATCACTAATGAAAATTTAAATATTTGAGAGATCATGACATATTATGAGACATTGTACTTAGTTTTTAAATAGAAATCAATCAATTGTTGAATTGATAGTAGATTAATTTATTTAATCCTATTTTTTAGCATTGTGATTTATATTTGTTCTAATTTATTAGGGAACTTAATGGGTCACTCACATAAAAATTATTGGTCGAAATTAAAATAGAATGATTAATCAAGTGTGACTTGATTGGAAGTAAATGTATAAAAATTTATACAAGGAATTGCAATAGAGACTTATTGAATAAATTTCTAAAACTATCTCAAAATTATTTGTGTTTAGCAGGCAAATTGATATTTTACTACTTATAGGATTTACAAGTTTCCCTCTAAGTAAAATGTTACACCTTTTATTTATGGGTTATAAATAGAACAATTGAAAAACACACACACAAAAAAAAAAAAAAAGAGAGCAAGTATTCAACAATCTCTTTCTCCAAAAAACAATTAGGAGATTTGTCATTAGTGGTTCATATAGATTATTATTAGAAATCAAACATTTAAACGACATGTAATTCACAGCAACTCAGACTTGAATCAATTATTCAAAGCTAAAAAGAATATTTAATCTTCCTGTAATATTGATATGAACCCTAAATATATCTAACAAGATTCTTGATACAATTGGGAATTAATTTTTAAAATTTACTCTATTGCCTCGGTAATTTCATCTTCGTCCTGAAATGGCCGTATTTCTTCTTGGTTTTGTATTTTCCATACGAATTGAAGTACAGACCTTACTCCATGCATGACTTTTGCCCAACTTACTATGGATGTTAGTGCTAAAAATGGTAGGGCTGGAAGTCCTTTCAGCATATGCGCCTACTCGTTTGCGGTTCAGTTCCAATAATCTATACATAAACAAGTGGAGCTCAAATAGTTTTACCAGTGCTCGTGGGTTTCTTTTTCTTCACAAAGAAAATAATATTTATATATGCACTTCAATGACCTCTGCATTCTCTTATTCTTTAACCCAATTGATGAAGTATTATTATTACAGGAGATTAATAATGTTCTCCGGTACTTATTTTTACTGTCAGAATTTATCACCCCTTTTCTATGCTGCTTAATAAACCTGATACATGGAGTGACAAAGTAACCATTCCAAGATATATTTGGCATTACAAACAAAACAACTCTAAATTGATATTCATAGTAAAATAAAACTTAAACAATTTAATAAAGTAACCTTACCGTAAAAGATTGACAACCATATAATATATAATCACTCATCAATACCACTAGTCACTATACGAAACTCTAAGAAAAAGTTCAAGATAATAAAATACATCAATTCTTTATAAAATAGATTAAGTTAAAAACAAAACTTATAAAAAGAATAATGAAATACATAATCAAACTTATCCAACTCTTTTTATGCATTAATTGGTATTGAAGAAGAATGCAGTCAATCTTCGCAACAAATATATATATATATATATATGCCTTTGCCATAATTGGATTTATAAAACTTCTAAATAAATCTAGAACACACATGCTTTGTTCTAAAAGCTAATTTTGAGGCAATGGTAACAAGTTCTTACAAGCTTAGAGATGATTGTGATTGTGAACTTTTAGGTGTTAACTTTCCACTAAGCTTATCTATTAAAGAAAATAAGAAGAGATAGAATAATATGGAGAATGCAATGCCATTATCATTGATTTATTGTGTTTTATATATATATATATATTGGGACTTGTATCCTATTATAGTAAGTACAACAAGACAAGTTGGTCATCTTATTAGTATTAGGAAAAATTTATTACATGCTACAATTTGGGGTGATGAATTAATCCAATTTGGGGTGATGAATTAATCAGGGATTGTGTTGACAACTGAGGTGTGATAGACGAACGATTGTCTCTAATATGCCCTCGCAAGATGGTGGAACAATCAGAGACACCAATCTTGGATAAAAGATATAGAAGGCTTTGCTTGGATATAGGTTTTATGGGTGCATGAATGAGCTATCTTTTGTCGAAACATGAGAGACACAAAGGTCACCATTAGTAACCTTTTCACAAAGACAGTGGAAATTAATGGCAATGTGTTTCATCCATGAGTTAAAGACAAGATTGACACATAAATATGTGGTTTCCACATTATCATAGTAAATAACAGGTTGGTGAGGGAGTGAGACATGGAGCTCCTGTAATAAGGATTAAATCCAAGTCAATTCAGTCATGGTGGTTGCAATAGCTTGATATTTGGCTTCCGTAGAGGAAGGAGCAACAAAACATTACTCTTTAGAGCTCCATGGAATTGGATTATGGCGTATAAAAATAACATAGGAACTGGTGGAGGTGCGATCATCTAAATTCCCTACCCAACCTGCATATGAGAAGACATGAATTTGTAGTGGAGAATGTGGTTGAGAAGAAGACCATGATACATTGTACCTTTGAGGTACTAGAGAACATGTATGGCAACAATCCAGTGAAGACTAGTGGGCTTGTGCATGAATTGTGAGAGCTTATTCACTAACAATGCAATGTCAAGATAGATGATTGATAAATATCACAGACTGCCAAGAACATGCCAATACTCAGTGGCGTTAGAGAGATTAGAGCCACCAGTGAGGCTGAGGGCGGAATTGATGGATAAAGGTGTTTGAACTGCCTTTGCATCAAACATGATAGTTTTTGCAAGAAGGTCTTGTATGTATCAATGTTGGGACAACAGAAGACCTTGAGGAGTGGGAACTACTTCAACACTAAGAAAATAGTTTAGAGTCCTAAGATCCTTGACAAAGAATTTGGCTGAAAGTTGAGCTATAATATGTTGGAGCATGGTGGTAGTGATGCCCGTCAAGATGAGATCATCAACATAAACTAGCAAGTAGATCAAAACTTCATCATGATAGGAGATGAATAAGGATGTATTTGAGTGAGAGTTTGAAAATCCAATAATAATAAAGAGCTTTTGAGTTCAGTATACCAAGCTCGAGTTGTCTACTTTAGTTCATATAAAGCTTTGCATAAATACATACATGTCGTGGTAGTGTGGGATCAATGAAGTCTGGTGGTTGGGTCATATAGACATCCTCAGTAAGATGCCCATGAAGGAAAACATTGTTGACATAAAATTGATGAAGGGACTTGCCATGAGAAATAAAAAAGGATAGGACAACTTTGATCATTGTAGACTTGACAAAGGGGCTAAAAGTATCTGTGTATTCAAGTTCAAGGTGTTGATGAAAACCCTTTATGACAAGACAAGCTTTGTTTCATTCCAGAATCCATAGAAATCATACATAGGGATTTACAAGTTGAGTTACTGGGAATATCTTTGCATCACCAAAAACCATTAGGATAATGGAATAAATGAAAAATGCCTAGTCATTGTTCTTATTGACATGGGTAGTACTCATAGTTTTATTGATGTGAAAGGTGGTTAGAAAAGATTTTGCTAGTGGAAGATAACAAAATGGCAGTTCAGATGGCCAATGAGGATACACTCAAATGCCCTAGCCATTGTAAAGTAGTGAAACTGACAATGAAGGCTTGCAACATCATACCCAACTTGTTCTTACTAACCCGAGGGAGATGCATTGTGGTATTGGGTGTATATTCATTGAGGAGTTTAGGGGCAATTCCATGGAACTTCACTGAATTAAGCATGAAATTTAATATTGATGGAAAGGCACTAACCTTGCAAGGATTGAAGAAGCCAAAACAAATGATATAAGAAGAACAAAACCTTAATAATGTCACTTTAGCTAAGGGCAAGGGCATTTGGTTACAGTTGATGAAGACCACTATTATCTTAGTGGAGGCAACAATAAAATTAGCCATATAGGCTATTATGGATAGATTCACAAAAGTCTTCAATGAACCAAAAAGGTTACCCCCTTCCCATAGTCATGACCATCAAATCTAGTTTCATGCAACAGCCAAACCCACCAATATCAAGCCCTACCAATACCCTTAGTAACAAAAAGAAGAAATCAAGAAGTTAGTCAAAGAAATGTTGAAGAATAGAATCATTCAAAATAATCAAAGTCCATATTCATCACCTGTTTTGTTGGTGAGGAAGACAAATGGCAGCTAGTGGATGTGCATTGATTATAGAGCTCTCAACAAAAACACCATCAAAGCTAAGTTTCCTAACCTTAGTATAACTGAGTTGTTGTATGAGATACATGGTGCAAAATAATTTTCTAGGCTTGATTTGAGTTCAGGCTATCACCAAATCAGAATGAAGCTTGAAAATATACCTAAAACTGCCTTTTGTACACATGAACGGTCATACAAATTCCTAGTAATGCCTTTCAGACTCACTAATGCCCTCACAACTTTTCAGATTCTATATTTCTTGTTGTGGATAGATTTTCTAAGATGACACAATCATTGTTTGTCATAAAACAGATGATGCAATAAATATAATTGACTTATTCCTTTAAAAAGGTCATTCGGCTACATGGTCTCCCTAGGAGCATTGTATCCGATCGAGATGTTATGTTTTTGAGTTACTTTTGGAAGGTTTCATGGGGTAAGTTAGGAACTAAACTTTTATATTCTATTGTCATCCACAAATAGATGGACAAAATAAAGTTATTAATCGTACTTTTATTCAATTTTTAAGGGCTATCATTCTAAAGAATCTTAGAAATTAGGAAGATTGTTTGTCATTCATTGTATTTGCATATAATCGTAGTGTGCATTCTACTACTAATCATTCTCTATTTGAGATTGTTTATGGTTTTGACCCTTTAACACCATTAGATTTGATTCCATTGCCTCATGATGAAAGAGTTAGTTTTGACAGTAATAAGAAAGCATAGGTGGTAAAAGAACTCCATACAAAGATTCGACAATACATAGAAAAAAAATGAACAATACGCAAACAAAGCCAACAGGGGACGAAAATTAGTGAGATTTGAACCAGGTGATTGGGTTTGGGTGCATACGAGGAAGGAAAGGTTTCCTGAACAAAGAAGATCAAAGTTGATGCCTCGAGGAGATGGTCCTTATCAGATCATAGAAAGGATTAATGATAATGCCTACAAAGTGGATCTACCAGGTGAGTATGATGTAAATGCTACATTCAATGTTTCTAATCTTTCTTCATTTGATATAGGTGATGATTCAAGCTCGAATCCTTTTGAGGAATGAGGGGATGATTCGATCCAACCATCAAAGGATCCATTGGAGGTTCTAGTTGGTGCAATTAGTAGGCTTAGTTCAAAGAAGTTCAAAGAATCTTTCAATGGACTTCTTCAAGATACATGGGCTAAGGTGGACTTCAAGAGAATTTGTAATAATAAATATCAAGCCTTCATTAATCTCATTCATGTTCAAGAAAGGCTTGTTGGTGGAACCAAGACCATTACATGAGGATTGAGAGAAGAAGACAAGATTCAGACAGTTTGACCTTTGGTTACTCATTTAGTCATAACTGGATCTACAAATCATATTTTGATGTGATTCTAGCTGGTATGGAAACTAGACTTCCATACCTTTCCAATGGTATATATAACGCCTTCTAATTATGTAAGACAAGAGAGAACTATCTGTTTTAAGTTGGTTCTTGCTGTTGCCCAACAAAATACAGAAACAACGAACTTGTCTTATTTAATTAGCTGGGCTATCAAATTTTAATTATTTTGAGAGGAGACAATTTGTTTGGGTTCTTAGACTTGTTTATTTGTTTATTTTAATTAGTTTGTGATAGTTTTAGCTTAGGTTGATTATTATTTAATTTGAGCTTATGTGAGACCCATTAAGGAAACTAGGGTTTTGGCTTGGAGTATAAATACTCTTTAGAAATAATGTTAGGAACTTTTTTTTAACAATATTTTCCAAAATTGTAGCCATCTTTGGTTGCTTCATCTTTGTTCTTGGTTGAACTTTCAACTCTTCAAAGAATTGACAATTCTTTGTTGTGAATTTATACATCCTTTGCTCGTCTCCAGGTTTAGGCGTTGTGATCAAGTTGGTTTATAGTCTTGTTGCCCTGGAGCAAGTCTTCCATTGTGATGAGCTCATTCAATTTTCAACAAACTTGGGTTAGATTTATCTTGGGGTCGCGAATATCATTAAATTCTGCTAGGATTCACGTCAGAAATGTTACCAAAGTTGACTTGGTATTCTAGTTTTATGCTTTTTGTTATTTCTGTTATTAATATCCCTGAATATAAGGGCTCTGGTCTGGTCTTTGGCCATGACCCATGTTATTTGTTATTGTTGTTATTTTGTTTTATTACAATATATATGTCTATATAAAGCCACCAAATATGTTGAATAAGGTGTGGTTCAAAATTCCAACAAAACAAATTTATGAGAGAGTGTTAAAAAAAGAGATCGGAGAGGAACTTTTCTCGATTATGATGGTTCTTGCTTTTGTGCATTTTCAAAGAAAGAGAGGAGTGCAGTCACGCAGCAGTAAAGGACTGTGACATGAGATAGCTTATAATTCTACTTACAAAAAAAACCAACGCAGTGCGTAGGCAAGTCACCTCGTATCCAACTAGACTATAACAAGATTCAAGGAAAATTTAATTAGCTGGAAAAAATCATTATTTTTATAAAAAAATGATTGAAAACTTCATTAACTTTGAAAATGACACGAAATTTGTTTGCCTACATGATTGTTTGAGCCCTAATTTTAAGAGAAGTTTATCATGTGTTGGTAGTCATTATTTTCTAAAATAGATGGAGAAATTAGCTAGTGATGGATCGTCACAAATAAAATCTATGTTTTTTAAAAAGTTGTCTCAAAATTTCCAAGTATTTCATAATAACCTGAATAAAAGAAAAAGAAAAAGAAAAAGAAAGTTTGTCTCGATACCAAGTTGAGACCCTCCAATCTTTGTTCCCTGTTTATGTTCCTAGGAAACCCAATACAATGTAGAACTCTGGCTTCAAGTGACCCAAGTTTGACATCAAATTGAAATTTTGTCAACTCTTCGGGGCCATAAATAGTTGTAAACTCCACCTAGTCATAGGAATCCTTCACTAACTTTTTATCCCACCTGGCTCTTGAACACAATCATCGATATAGAACCCGAGATATATTGTTGGTGATCCTCCAAGAACCCGTCCTCTTTGGTTGGGAACATGGAAAGCTTTGAGTGACTGATGAAAATTCATCAGTTTGCAACAGAGGAAAACCCATGTACTTGCTTTCTGTTATCTGGATATTTCCATATGGTACGCCTCCTCGTTCCATCTAAATTTCATCTTGAATATCATGGACCCATTCTTGTCGTTGTATTCTGGACAACATGTTTTGTTATGCTTCTTTTTTTTAAAAGACAAAACATTATATAGTTTCATGGTATTAATCATAATCATATCCCTCACTGTGATGTTAAATTAGATTGAAATTTTACAAAAGTTTCTTTTTATATATCATATTAAAATTTTAGATATGGTGGTCTTTAATATGAGTTGGTCTTTAATATTCCACCCCTAATATGAGTTGGTCTTTAATGTTTCACCCTTATGTTTCTTTATTTAACTTGGATTTCCTTGTATGATGTAAACAAATAATATTGCAAATATCTTTTTTATAGTTATTGACATGTAGTTTTCTTTTCTTATTTAGGAGAATCACTTTATTTGACTTTATTTGTTCTTTGTTTACTATCGTTATAAAAACCTTGTTAACTAGCAAAACCTAATATGATTTGGTCTATAATATTTCCACCCTTATGTGTGTCTCTATTTAACCTGGATTTCCTTGTAAGATGTAAACAAATAATATTGCAAATTTCCTTTTTTAGTTATTGACATATAGTTTTCCTTTCTTATTTAGGAGAATCACTTTATTTGTTCTTTCTTAGGAACCAAATAATATTTCAAAACATCTTAGTGCTAATTTTGTCATAAAATTTTAATTTGAGGTGCTTAACATTTCAAACATCATTTGACTTGTATTTGTAAGGATTTGAACCATGCCAATAAGTATTAAAAGATGGTTTTGAATGTTTTGATGAAAAATCAAGAAACAAGTGAGAGAAAAAAGCTTCTCAATATATTAGAAAGATTAAGGGAATAAATAAACTTAGCGGACAAAGAAAGAGATCGACAAGTAGAAATGGAAGTACACAAACTACCATCAATTAACTATTAAAAAAGACTCTATGTTTGACTTTTCTCTAATGTCATCTTAATCATTATTACTTTAGTGAGGATAAAGCATCTTGAATATTGTGATGGTTTTGATAGCTTATAGGATGACATATAATTCATAATTAAATATTTTAGCTATATATTAATAAGTATATTGTATTGGTAGTTTTCCATGATTATGCATAAAAGATAGTTTATATCTAACATATATATCCATTATATTAAGAGATTAAGTGGTATTACCTCAAAAGTATTCTTAGGTGATTTGTCTTCTAATAATATCAAAAAGATAAAGGGGTCTTTTTTTGTCTTCGAAATTTATGGTTAGATTGGTTTTAGACTAGTACATTAATTAAAAATAAAGCTCATTCACTTACAAAGGATAAATGTGATAAGGATGAGAAATAATGTTTTGACTCTAAAAAGGTGACATACAAAATGATACACATTCAATGGATAAGAAGATGATAACAACCATATCCTTTTTTATATGTTATATAACCTAAAAAAGACTTTAAACAACACATGGATGAAGCTCAGTGCATTGATTTTTATACATATGAACAAATATAACACATCTAAAGAAAAAAATGAGTGAACATTGATCAATATTATAAAGTTCTATTTGGAAAAAACTTGTTATAGAGTTTGAAAATATAACACATTTAAAGGCATTCGATATAAGTTATATTGTTGTCATGACAACTATCTTATTCTAATAATGGCGAGGTATTTGGCCTCCAATAAAAAATGCCTTGACTAATTTGAAGATATGATTTTTTAATACCATTATGCTAAGGTGTTAAACATATAATATTTTATGAACCATGTGTCTGAAAGTATTTTTGAAAAACCTAACTATTATTTTTTTTCTACCATTATCTATGCAAGGAATTTAATATCACACATAAATTGATTTTAAATAAGAGGATTAAATACCTTAAGAATATGGAATACATAATCCTTACTTTTTATGAGATAAAACAAAGCATATAAGTGAAATCATATATGAAGGGGAGACAACAACAAACACCAAACAAAGTAGGAAGTGGTTATGGTCCCCAATCATTTGAATGAATCACAACAAATGGTGTTTTGTTTATATGAGAGTTAACTTGATACGATACATGATGACTTTTGGCTAATATACTTGTATCATATTTGAAATATGACTTTTCATGTTTAAGAACAAAAGGAAATAAATGTTTTAAATAACTAAATCAATAACCAAATATATTTTTCCTAACATGTGAGATGCCTTACACACAACACACGCACGCACGCACACGTACACACATAATATACTCCCTTTTTTTAGTACCACGAACAATAATCTTTGTCACACAATGTTATCGCATGTGAACATAATCGAGACTATCTAAAAATAAATTGGAAGCAATATATAAAAAATTGGAATTTCAGTGATTCTATAAAATTATCATTGATTTTAAAGAGTCATATAAGAGGTTAATTATGCTTAAGAGAAGAATGATGTAACCTTTATTGCATCATTTCTTAGGAGATTACATTTACTAAATATTTTCTCTTAAATTTATCTTTTAATTGCAGTTAAATAATCTAATTATTTCTAAGCTTGTTTATAATTTATATTTTAATTTAATTTTAACAACTTATGAGAGATTTGATGTTGGTCCAAAAAATAGAAAACTCGTCGATTTGGCCGTGCGTGATAATTTTGGCATTTTTACCTAAAAAAGACTAGTCGATTCAGCCATTGGCAAAAGGAATCAACATTTCAAGACAATACTGATTTGTGTGGAGTGATGAGCTGATGAGGAGTTAGTTTTGATAGGACTAAAGTAGTAAACACTAGGTAGGTTTCTTTTCCTTTGCCTTCGTAGAGTTCGTATTTGTTAAGGTGAGAGAAAAAAAGCAAGACAAATATGTCACCCAATAACAGGCAGGCTCCGTTTGCCGGTTGCATCTGGTGAAAGGGTGACGCATGTTGACGAGGCGGACATCTTCTTCTTCTTTTTTTTAATAAAATAAGATTAAAACTTAACAGTTAGGGATAGCTTATTTTGTATTCAAGGGGTGTGGTGTGGGTGTCACCACCATGGCGGTTCGCTCTGCGAGAAATGGAAAGGTTGTCTTTTCTTCATGGTTGATTAACAAATCAAATAATAAGAAGAAGTCAGCCATCTGTTGGAGAGCGGCATCGTCTTCTTCCATTCCCAAAATTGATGGTAATAAGGATAAGAGTACAGGGGAAGAAGAACGTCGTCTATCAGCTGTTATTGACTCCGTCAATGACCGCAAGCTCCCTCCTGAACTCCGTGGCCAACGCAACTCTGTTAGGTTACTTCCTTCATAATCCCTTCTGCCTGCTTTTATTATTTGTAATAATAACAATTCATGCTTTTATTTATAATATTATTTTGTTTTTGTTCTTAGCCGCATGAAAATAAAATCAATTTGTCTTGTATTTGATATTATTAGAATTTCAAAACTTCAAACTCTGTTGTTTTGACTTCTTTTACTAATTGGGACTCAGAAAGTGCTGAAATTCTGTATTACAACTACGAAGCGGGTGCTTGGGGTTAGCCTAAAACCAGCTAGGATTTTCACGCCCAGGCACAGGCTGCTTCTTCCTTTAATTGCTTACTTTCCATGAGTATGCGTATATTTGTCTCAGCAGCACCAGTGGCCTTTCAGCTTCACCTCCTAGTTCATTTTACTTGAAAATGTTTGCTCAATTCACCGAGCTAAAAAACCAAAATTACTATTTGATTATTATGGCACATAATTGCTGGTCAGTGGCACATAATTGCTATTACCCTACCAAAGATCTCTCTCCAATTTGACCGTCATGACTCTGGAATATGATGTCTGGTTGTCATCTGGACAGGTCAGAAACGGATATTATCAATGTTGTAGAGCAAAGAATATGGCACTCAATGGAAGAAGGCCAATTTGAGAATTTACCAGGGAAAGGAAAACCCCTTAACCTCAGTACGAACTCTCATGCTGACCCAGCTGAAGACACCTTGTACAGAATCCTCTCAAAAAATGGATGTGCACCCGAGTGGGTTGAGCTTAACAAAGAGATAACGCGCCAGATATCTGAATGGCGGTTAGCATTGAAGAAAGCTTGGATGAGCAAATGCAATGGGGATTACTCCACATGGATTGAAGGGTCAGAGATTTTGCAAGTTCAACTGCGTGATATCAACAATAAGGTCAGTCTTCGTAACCCAGCTCTGTCAAATGTTAACTCTCATGTGGACTTTAGTTCAGGTGGAGCTGTTGAACCTTGACGCGTGCCTGGTTTGTCTCCCAGTTGTGGATGCATAGCTCCTTAATTTTCACAGATGGTTGAAACTTCCTATAGGAGATGGTCCAAATTCTACCAAGTTGAAACATTTGTTGCACTGTCACAATTCTCTCAATGCCCACATGCAGGCTAGTGGCAATGGAGCAGCTCCATCTGCTGTCACTATTTAATCTTATCGCTGTAGATATTCTCCTTTGTGTGTCCGTACTTGTTGATATGCACGTGACTTGATTGTAGATGATGCACTGCAGGTTTTCCGCTACAACCTCATCGTACCATTTGGGCGACAGATGTTTGGTCTTAAGTGGGAAAAAGAACTAGATCGTGTCAAAGAATGAACCCTTTTGTTATCTGGTCGAGTGCGATCTGAGATAGTGTTTCTGGGAGCTGTTGATTGCTGGTAGTGGTAGGATTTCATGAACATAAGTGATCTCTGTTCTATTTATCAGTACCCTTGACAAGAAGCTCATTTCTTTGCTTAGCCTACTTCATTATCTCTCGTTATCCGAGGTTATTTGTATGCGTGGCCAAATAATAGTATATGTAATAAAAAACTTGCTATGAAAGACAAGGGATGCTTTCTATCACATGATTTTGTGGTGAATTTATACTTTTGCTAATAATATAGCAATATATGATACATGTTTGTTTCTTTAACATTATTTTGAATCAAATGACTTTCGAGTCTAAATCAATATCTTTACTTGAAGGTACAAGTTTATGGATCAAAGTTGGAAAAATAATGTCAACAAGGTCAAGAGAGTCAGCTATATAATTAGTGTCTTTTTCCATTCACAAATTGCACAAAAATAAGGAGTTTAAGAGATACTTTATGGATCAACTCTCTCTCGTTCATGTCCAAAAAATAGAAACCCTGTTTTATTATACACAAGAAGATTTCCATTGAATCCATCATGAGTATCATTGCGTCAGCGAATATAATTTGTTAATAACTTGTAATTGGGTCTGAAGCAGGTGTTTTTCCCCGAAACAGCGGAAGGCCATGGGCCGGGCAGTATTTGTTCTAGTCGTTTCTATGAGAGAGAGATCATTCGTGAAAAAAATTATAAAGACACAGTAAACTCTACTAAACATCTCACAAGAAAAGGAAAAGCATAGGAAACTTTTATGAGCTTTAAAATTATAATTGTTATTTTTATTATTTTAGTAGTTACCTTTAGTATTTGGTGAAACTGAAAAAAATGGAGCAGACAAACAGAATCGCACCAAAAACTATAAATAACAAATGATACACAAACATACTGAATGTACTTGAATACATTCATTTACAGATCACCCCGTCGGAGATGCTTTTGCCGCAAGATGGATGAGTGCTCGTTTGTGATAGGTGGTACGCAGTTTTTTGTACTTCTGCACAAAAGCCCCAGGATCTATCTCCTTATGAAGGAACTGCCAATGGAAGGCTTCGGATTCCTCCTCTGTCTCCTTCATTGCCTCTGCAGATGAGAAACAGATATTCAGATAATAACTAAAAATAACGCCTTTCATTTCTCATTTTACCATATTTGAGCTTTCAAATGGACTGACTTTAATTTTAAAATGTACCTTGTAGCCTTTGCAAGAGGGAGGCGGGAGAGCATGACCTCAACAACTCTTCTTTCTGTTTTTCTAGCTCATTAAGTTTTTCCTGAGCAGCAGCCAGCTCAGTGGTCCGAATTATCCTGCACTGAGCACACGAGAAAAGGATAAATGGTTTCAAGTTCAATGCATTAGATTAAACAAACATGCATGGAAATGACACCCCGCACAACAACTCACTTGATTTCTTAGCTCCACTATGCGTGGCTCTTTCTCCAAGTTCTCTCCTATATATCAAAAACAATTAAATGGCATTAGTTCATGTATTTATAGTTAAACCACTTTAAATATTTCAAAAAACAGCACCAGCAACTTACTGGCAAGCTGCAGAGTTTCTTTGCAAAGCTCATCTCTTATCTGAAGGAAACAGCAAAAGAAGCAGTCAAAAACAAGTATGCCGACTTTCCAAGAGGTGAGAAGGGGATAATAAGTTTTGATTTCCCCCTCTTCTTCCAAGACTGAGGAACAAAGGTATGACTTAATATCAAGAAATACACGTGGCAGTTTTGCATTTTTAGTTGCAGTTATGGAGCGATTCAGAAAAGCATGAGTAAGTATACACATCAAGAAAACACAAAGGTAATTTATTCTGATTTGACGAATGCCTACATGCTTTATTGGGTATGAGAGCATGTTTGCATGTGCACGCATGCTTGAATTTATATAAATGCCTGACTTGTTACCAAGGAACAAAGTTACTCTGAAGAATATAATTGCCCATTTTGCAGTTTATTCTACTGATAAACGAACACTATCATTCCTTGTGATCACATTATCATCTTCACGTTTGATTCTGGGGAAAGGAAGAGGAAGCTTAATCTATTTGCATACTTACCAGAATGATAATAATTGACTAATTGAGCAGTGAGTGGTTAGGGATAGAACTAAAACTAAGGATGCAAGAAGAGAAATGAAAAGAAGCAGTTCATTTGGATGCTGTAATAATAAAGAGAAGTGAGATAAAATTACTGTAGGAGGTGGCTTGTTCCTTGTGTAGATATATATTCAGAGTCAGTTACAAATGAGGAATAGTTTTCAAGAGAAGTAAGTGAATCGAGAGGGAAATTACAATCATTAATTTTTGTTTCTTACCCCCATTTATCTCCTTGTTAAAGTATCCAAAAAAGAGGAAATTGTTATCATCTACTTCTCCTAACTGGTATTAATGATTAATAATGCTAGGCGATTCTCAAAACCTGAAGATCTAGTGAAAGACAAATTGATGTCTATTCCTCCATTTTCTAACTATTTCAATTGATCATTTAAAGAATGGACACAGAATACTGCAATTTCCTTGGAAAATGAGATCCCTAGAAACAAACAGCAAGATGAGAGCAAGAAAACAATACCAGCAGGTAACTAGGCTTTTCTGATCCCACCAATTTGAATTGAGACCACTAGTGTTTAACCCATACCACTCAGCGAACAAAAAGCAAGGGGAAAAATAAATTGTAAATGCAGATGAAGGGTAAAAACAAGGAATTAGCTTAACTTACATTGTTTTGAATTTTAACCTGGTCAAGTGAAAGTAAAAATTGATGGTATGCATCCTTGTCAGACAATAGCTTCCGTAGGTCATCAGCACTATAGACACATTTTCAAAGAAAACAAGTAATTACAAAATGTACAAAGCACAGAGGCAATTATCTATTTTTATAGAAAAAAACATTTAAACCAAAGACAGACTTAAAAGTCTCCTCCTTCATATGTTTTCAGATACAAGTGCGTAACGTTTTCTTTAATTACTTTTATTCATTTTGGAAAAAAAAAATTGTTGTCTATAAAGGCAATATTTATCTCGATGCACCAAATAACATTACAAGATAGAAAAATAAAAAATCATGGGAGAAAAAACCCTTAAAGAAAACTAATTAAGGGATTCAGAGAAAAAAACATAAAAGCTTTGCCTTGATAATAGCTTAAACATAGATGCAGATGAAAAAGGATTAGAACATTATGAGCATGTCAGGTAGAGAATAGCATGCAGTAATTTTATCCCATCTAAACAATAAACCTTTTGTCCTTCAAAAGAGTAATAATGGCTGCAGCTTCAGCAGGTGAGGGAGAGAGTGTGCGTTCAGTAGGCCTTTGTAAGCTGTGGGAACTGGAAGTGCTACTAGTTGGTGTTGCAGAAGTAACTAACGATGAAGGGTACCAAGATTGTGCAGGATTAATATCTTGAGGACGTGCCTGCTCTTGTTCCTGGGAACCCCTGTAAGAAAATGAACAGAAAAAAACATAAACCCGCCAATCAAACAAGATTTCAGCACCATGATTGTATAAATAAAAACCCTTTTCATGGTATGACGAGGACAACAACATAATCAAATGAAATCCCTAGTAATCCAGATTAATCTATCAAATCCCCAGATACAGAAGGAGGAAAAAAATACCAGAACTTGAACATGGCTTCTTGAATAGAGAAAAAGGAGATCTCGATCCTCCGATCAAAAGAAATCAAGTGTTTATAGATTTCTTCTCTCGTGTAAGAAGAAATTTTGGATGGATTTTGGCAATTGTCTTTCTCAACTTGTGTCCGTGGCGTCGTCTTAATGGTTAAGGACACGTGTGCTCGAAGCTTAAAATATTGCAGCAGCACACTCAGAACCGCGTTTTTTCTATTTCTCTTTTGGTTGATAACACATCACAAACGGTCCCCTACGTAAGAAGCAACTGGTTACTAACACCCTTGTATTAATTTAAACCTTCCTCTTCCCCATTAATATATATATATATATATATATATATATAAAAGTGTCGGCGAACTTTAGTAACATGACTAATCATACAATATGTGTCAAAATTTCATTTATTAATAACGAAAACATGTAGTGAGAAAGGGAAATGGTTAATAAAAAATCAATTTTACCCTAAACAGATCTATTATTAATGATATTTAATTTTTTAGTTCAATATACACCCTTTTTTAAGATCCCTTCCAAAATAATCTTGAAATATGATGCAACATATTTAGCAGGAATTTATGGTAAGTTTTACTATTATGATGCAACCAAATAGATTGGATAATATTTGTGACACTCCTTAACAAGTACACATGTTTTGAATATGATATTTAATCATCACTAACAATGAATGGATTAAGGGATTACATGATCCGTAAGATAGATAATATAAACCAGGCTTGTCAATTTCGTTTCGTTCCAGCCGGAACATTCCATACCGTTAAAAAAACCAAGATGAAACAACGTCGTTTTTGTCTTGGTTTTAATTTCAGCTCGTTCCGGAAATTCCGTCCAAATTCTAGTCGGAACATCTCGATGTCGTTCCGGCCTTATATTGATTAACTTGTGATTTTTTTTCTAATTTTGATATTATGTTTGTCTGTCTTTGTGTTTATATTGTATAATTTAAAGTTAATTTATCTTGAATTTTAATTATGCTTGTTAAATTAATAAATATATATATAATAGTACAACCCTGAAACGGCACGCTGAAACGCTCCGAAACCGAAACGTTACGTTTCAATAGAAAAACCAGAACAACGACCAAAACAGTATTGAAAACCTTGATATAAACTAGTTCTGGATTTGCTCTTGTGTTGGTGTTATTTCTATTAAGTACAATATAAAAATTTGGAATTTGCTTAACAATAGAATTATCATATTGTATCCTTTGAAAATGAAAGTAAATAAATAACACTAAGAAATTTATTCAAAATCTTAGTTGGTTCAATGATAAAATTAAAGGGTAAAAGGTTTAAAGAGGCTTTCAATGGATTTCTTTAAAACACACAAAACAAAATGGACTTCAAGAAAATATTAAAAAATAAATCTTCAAGAAGATATTAAAACAAGCCCTTATTAATTTAATTCATATTTGAGAAAGGCTTGTTGGTGGGCTTTCATCCATTACAAAAAGACTAAAATAAAAGGATTTAAATAACTAAATTTATATAAGAAACATTAATACAATTCTAATTGCATTGGAAAAAAGCAGACATTCATAATTTTCCATTGATATATGACACTTCTTTTAATTCGTCAAGATGATAGAGAACCATGCATTTAAATTTGAGTTTTAATTTTGTGAGCGGATTACAAAAATAACTTCAATCTTACCAAAATTAGTTGAGTTATTATTTTATTTATATTTTAATTATTTTTAGGCTTTTTAGAGATATTAGGGCCTATATTTAAATTTCAGTTCATTTGATTATTATTATTATTATTATTATTATTATTATTATTATTATTATTATTATTTATTAGGTTTTTCCATATCCATTAGGAATATTCTATTAGACTTAGAATTATTTGTAGTATAAATACTCTTTTGTATAGACTTTTTGAGGTTAGGCTATTTTAATAAAGGAATAACTTTTTTTCATGCTTTTTTTTTTTGGTGTGGTAGAGCAATTCTCATACTAAATTCTTGATTGAACTTACCAATTTTTTGAAGGATTGATTAACTTTTTTATGATTTTATACTACTCGTTTGCATCTTTTGATACACATAAGGTAGGGGTAATGATTGCATATAATTTTGGTTCTCCTAAAAAGGTTCTTGTTGGGTCAAGTTGCAAACCATTCAAATATTATTTTAGTGTATCTTGAGAGGTGTCCACGTCAATTGGTATTAGAACTTGTGTTATTTTCAAGTTATACCCCTTTAATCTTTAGTTTGTGTCATTTCTTAATTTTATTTCTTCTTTGTTTCAAAGGATCTTGTTTCTTCTCTTTTTTTTTACAAAAGTTTATTTTTATCTTATAATTTCAAAGTCTTGTGTCAAACCTTGTATATAAAAAAATCATCTTTTTGCTTAGTTTCATGATTTTTGCCAAACACATCAAAGAAAAATTATGTTCTTGATTTTGATCATTCTTTTTTTTTTTCAACCTAGAGTAAAAAGAAACAAGAAATCTTATTCTTGTTGGATGCATGGATAAAAAATGAAAAATGTTGAAGAGAAATTATAAAAATTGATTGAATTGACAAGCTAAGGTATAACTAGATACAAGCTCTTGAATTTAGGTTTGGCAAAAAAATTCTTGATTATTTTATAGATTTTGCTGAATAGGTACATACTAAATCTTGATATTGCCAAATTGGGTTCTTGTCTCTTTTAGATTACCTTGTTTCATTTAAATTTGGATAATATTGATCTCTTTTGCTTTATTTTAATTATTTTATTGACTTTCTTAAAGTTGAATCTTAACTTCTTGAATTAGTTAATTTTCTTTGAATCTTTGTCACGAATCGAAGAGAGGGAGCGCGGGGATGAAGACTAGAGGGAAAACAGAAACTGAATTTGAATTTCAATTAGTAGTAATCAGAACAACTGTGTACGTGCTTGATCGCTATTTATGATCGACTTGTTTTAACTCACAAGTGCATGAGTGTGCGATGTAGCAATTAACTCGGTAAGATCGAGCTCATATCCACAGAGAGCTAGATTTAGAAATTAAGCTAGGTAACAACAAAAATATTTTATGAGAATAATGAATGGATTTGTTTTCTAAGATAAACGATAGTAAATAGATTTTAAATGACAAGAAAAAGGTAAGTTTTGGTTCCAAATCAATTTTGATAGTGATGTATTGGTGAATCATTCAACATATATAAGATAACTCAACCTAATATCAACGACGGTCATATCAGATCGGAAGATATTACAATGAAGATCTAAAACATGAAGATGATTATTGCTTAAGAATAAACGAGTGTTTTCATATTAAGTAAGACATTGAATCAAGGAATCTCTAGACCAAAACTAAGTTTTGTTCATAAAAATTCAAGATTATAACATTACTTAGATGATTTCTAAAATTTATTTGCAATAACAAAACATTCATGAAAAAAAAGTGAAGATAGACATTAGGATTTATTCATATCTTAAAGAACTCACCTCAATCACCATCATCCTTGATTTGGGTCCAAGAAAGAAATTAGCCAACCATAATTATATATAATAACACTCTAATAAACATGAAATAACTTGAATCAAACTGAAATAATAATTTTACAACTAAAATAAAACTGAAATCTAAAACAAGAAGAGCAAAACACAATCTCGGAAAAATATTGCAAGACAAATCTAATGCTAACTTTGACTGCCATTTAACCCTATTTATGAGCGAGTCCCTATTACAGCCACAACAAATTTTGGAAAGAAGAATGGTCAAGAGGGGAAATAGAGCCAAAACTCAGTTTTTGATATGATGAAGGGAGTACCTCTTACTGAGGCCACTTGGGAAGAAGCCGAAGAGTTCAGCTGGAGATTTCCTCAGTTTAACCTTGAGGACAAGGTTGAAACCACGGAGGGGGTATTTTCACGAATCGAAGAGAGGGAGCGCGGGGATGAAGACTAGAGGGAAAACAGAAACTAAAATTTGAATTTCAATTAGTAACCAGAATGATTGCGTATGAGCAACTTCTATTTTATTCTAGTAGTAAGCCACGTAGGCGATGCCATAAGGCACGTGCTTGGTTTTGTATTTAAATTCCCTAACAGACCTGCAGAAGGTACTGAAGAATTATAACATAATACAATTTTCCCTCTCCCCTGTCTCTTTCATTCTCTGCATGCCTTGTGGTGCCTTCTTTCTTTCTGATTTCTCAACCCCTTTTTCTCCCTTGTTCCTCTAGAATTCTAACCTGTAACAATCTTTAACAAAAACTTCATTGTTTTTATTTTGTTTCCTTTTTCATCATTACATTCTACATAAAATACCATTTGTAAATTTGTCCTTAAATTTTGTTTTGATTAGTTTTATATATTTTCTTGATTGTTGTGTCTTCATTACTATAAAGTCATTAAGTTGTTTTGATTAGTTATTTTATATTTTGCTGAAGGGTGAGCTAAAGGGGCATAATGAGTCTAAACACGTGAGGAAATGAGTCTAAACCTATGTAAAAGAATAGTGAGCTGAAGGGGTAATGAGATCAATAGTGTGAAAACATTAATTGAATTATATGCAACAAATGAAGTGACATTATATTGAGTTAAAACACGTGAGGAAATGTGTGAAAAGTTATTTTTTACTAGTAACCTTTATTGTAGCTATTCACAATTTCATGAAAAAAATACGACACAATCAAAGATGAAGGAGTTATAGAAAGACTAGATATTTTAGAGATAATGATGGAGGATTTGATGGGAAAGATGATAATACTTTCTTGTCTTGCATGCGTTGACCAGAAAATTTAAGAGAGCATGAATGATGAAATCATAAGGTGCTATATAGGTGATAATGATAGACAATTTATTGCTAAAATAGGAATTTATTATGAACAAGAAAGGTCATAAATGAGAGAGGCTATGTACCAGAGTTGTACATTTCGTTTCGTTCTGAGCGGAACGCCCTGTACCATTTAAAAAACCGATACAAACTGGTGCAATTTTTACCCCAGTTTTTATTCCAAATTCTCAATATGTCATTTTTCCCCCAGCCCCAACTTCAAATCCCTAAATCCCCAAATCCCACTTCGTCGTATTTTCCCCCAAACTTCAAATCCCTAACCCACAGCCACACCACCATCGTCACTTCGTCAATCTTCAATTCTTCTCTTATTCCCCATAGCTCTTCCCGTGATAGCTCCACCTTTATCAGTTTTGCACTTCATCTTCTCCAAAGTTCTTTTCACGACGGCAAGCCAACAACGACATCATTTCTTCCTCTCCACAGTTCTTCCCACGGCGGCACACCCTTCATTTCTTCTTCCACGACACTGATTGACAACATCTCAGGTTCATAACTATACATCCCATCATCCCTGTGTAGAACATGGTAGATAAAATACGAAATAAAAATGAAATTGTACATTAATCTGTGCATTGTTTGGTTATTAAAACTGGGTATGATGTTGATGTGTTTGTTGGGAGTTCTTTGGTTGATATGTATGCCAATGTGTTTGATGAAATGCCACAGAGAAATGTGGTTTCGTAGAGTCACTGGAGTGAGATGATTTATGGGTATGCTCAATTGGGTGAACAATAGGACTAGAGGTCTTATATGGTATATCATATATTACTATAATTTTTGTATGGTTGTTGACTGTTTTTTTATTTAACCCATGAGGTATTAAATGGATGAGTGAAGGAGAGTGAAGGAGAGAATGGTGCCTAAAGATGAAAGGAATCTGCATTGTTTTGCTCTTGAATGTTTGTCCTTACTGGTTGACAAATTAATGATCGTTATAGGAATAGATATATTAGAGCTCTAAAGGAAAAGTTAAACATGCCCATTAGCTGGTTAAGGTGCTACATTTATTTTTACATGCCATTGTTGCTGCCACTTTTGGGCACATGACTTCTCTATAGTCTATATTGCTATTGGTATCTACCACCATGGTAATATAATGGGTAGTAAAAGAGGAAAGAAATGAAATCATATTGGTTGGTGTGCTTCTTACAAAGGAGAGTCCTCCAGATTATTAGTTCTAGCTAAAGTGAATTTTGGATTGCAATGCATTTGTTTGATTTTATTTGTCCGAGTATCATGTTTATATGAAAAAGGTTTTATTCAGAATTTCCAAGTTGATTTGCATGGAATTAGAAATATAATTCAATAATAGTTCTTATTCCTTATAATGGGTTTGTAATGAAGTTTTGAAGCTGCCTTGTTTGTAAAGATGAGAGGATTTGAGGGGTTAGGTACTTAGATTGTTTTTGGGAATTAGATGAGTTCCATGACAATTTCCAATAGATTAATGTTATAATTAGAATTATTTGAGAAACAATAATTTATTATTTATATTGATTCTTTATTGATACGTGGATGTTGAGAATTTGGGATATAAATTATAAAGTGAATATAAGTTTTTCGCAATTGATGTATGGATACTTTGGATTTAATCATGTATGCCCATGCAATGCTTGTTATTTCTCGAAACTCTTCCTTTAGAGATCCAATTGACTGCCACCTTTTCTTTGCTGCATATTTTATTTTTTTTCTTAAGATTAAATTACATGGCTGAAAACTCATCTAGTGGTGGGACTTCAATAGCTTCAGCTCTAGCATGATCGGATGATCCGGCATGGGCTCATGGACAGGTGGTTCTTAGTGCAAGAAACGCAGTTGTATGTGTTCATTGTAACAAACGAATCAATGATGGTGGTATTACTCGTCTGAAGTATCACCTTGCTGGTATCAAAGGTCAAGTTGAACCTTGTAAAAAAGTTCCTCCAGATGTGAAAATGGCAAATGAAGCAATTGATAGAGGACTTAACAATGGAGAAAGAGAAAAGAAAGAGACTTAGAAATAATATTGGAAATTTTCAGACATTTTCCAATGATGAAGTTGAAAAGGGTGATGACATCAATCCTAATTTTAGTGAAATGGGTTCACAGATAAATAAAAAATCAACAATGCAAGGCACAAGTGCAAGTAGAAGAAAAATGACTTTATTTGTTCCACGAACTACCCCAGGTTCACAACCTAACATTAAAAGAATGGCTTCTAAAGAGAAGGAACATAATGCAAGAAAGGCCATAGCAACTTGGTGGTTTGATGTTAATGTACCATTTAATGATGCTAAATCATATTATTATCAGCCAATGATAGATGTCATAACATCAATGGGACCTGGTTTTAAATGACCTGCATATCATGATTTAAGGAGACCACTGTTAAAAGATGTAGTTCATGATGTCAATGAATATCTTTTAGGAATAAAGGTTGATTGGAAACTTTATGGATGCTCATTATGGCAGATGGGTGGTCAAATAGGAAGAATGTACCGATTATTTTCTTGCTTATTCTCCAAGAGTGACCATATTCTTAAAGTATGTTGACACTTCAGGTATGCGGAAAGATAAAGAGACATTACTTGAGATATTTGATGAAGTTGTCAAAGAAGTTGGACAAGTAAATATTGTCCAATTTATTAGTGATAATGAGTCTGCATTCAAGGTTGCTAGGAAAGCATTGCAGCAAAGGTATGACACCTTTTATTGGTCTCCTTGTGTTGCCCATTGCATTGATTTAATATTAGAAAATATTTATGATTCAAGATATTTTTCGATGATTGATGAAACCATTAAAAATGCAAGAAATATAAGCAAGTTTATATATAATCATGCATGGGTCTTAGCTTTGATGAGGAGAGAATTTACCAATGAAAATAATTTATGTCGTCCTGGAATAACAAGGTTTGCTACTCATTTTTTAAGCATCCAATGTTTACTTAAATTTAAGAATGAGCTTCTACAGATGTTTACCTGCACAAAATAGGTAGAATCAAGTCATGGTAAAAGTCAAGTTGGGAAGGAAATTGCTACTATAATTTTACAAGACAAAGACTTTTGGCCGAGATGTGAGCATATAGTCAAAGTTAGCGAGCCTTTAAGAAGCCATCAAGACAAGGTTGAAAAATAGAGTATCTCAATATGGGTCATATATTCGGGTAATTGATGCTAGATGGGATAAGCAACTTCATAGTCCATTACATGCAGCTGGTTGTTTTCTTAATCCCAAAATATATTTTAGGCCTTCTTTTTCAAAACAAAAAGAGGTTACTCGAGGTTTGCTTAGTGCAATTACTAGATTGGTTCCTGATTGTGACGTTCAAGATATAATTAGTGGCCAACTTGAAGAGTATAAGAAAGTAACTAGTGATTTTGGCATGACCCTAACTATTTGTCAAAGAGAAAAGTTAAATTTAGGTAATAACTTTTAGTTTTTTAAAATATAATGTTTTTTTGAATTCATAACATCTGATTTATTGAATTTTTTTTCTTATCTAGTTGCATGGTGGGAGCAATTCGGCAATGATACTCAAGAACTTCAAAAGTTTGCAATTCGAGTTCTTAGTCAATGTTGTAGTGCAACTGAGTGTGAAAGAAATTGGAGTGTATTTGAATTTATCCATTCCAAAAGACGAAATAGGCTAGAGCACAAGAGATTAAATGATTTAGTATTTGTTCGTTATAATCTAAGGATTCAACAGAGGTAAAATATCAATACTATTATATTAATAATTAATTTTTATTAAGTTGATATTGAATTTTTAATTTCTTTCATGTTTATTCTTTGTAGGAATTTGAGCAAAACAAGAGATACTTGAGATCCCATTAGCCTTGATAACATTGACCTATTAAATGAATGGATTTGTAAAGAACCTAACCTTCTTGATGGAGATGATATCAGTTAGGAGACTATTGAAGCACCTTTGTCTACATCAAATATAGAAGATGAAGAGACATGTTTTGTTGAGGAGAATAAGCTTGGTGGAAATGATCAATTATTGGAATGTCTAGTTGATGACTTTCCTTACATACCACCACAAAATTAAGATCCTTATTTTTATATTAATGATGTAGAAGATGTTTGATTTATATTTTTTTATTTTAAGACATTTTACTTTCATAATATTTTGAATTTTTAGAGATGTTTCTAATTTTTAGATTATATTTATTTGATTTTATGTTTGTACTTTGTATTACATAATTTAAAGTTAAATTTTCTTGAATTTGAATTTTGTTTATTAAATTAACATTTTATTATATATATATATAATTAATTATATATGAATAGTACAATCCCGAAACAGCATGTCAAAATACTCCGAAATCAAAACGACCTATACTAGTAGAAAAAACAAAACGCCGAAGGACAGCTTTGCTATGTACACCTTATTTGCACTTCAAAGAAAGGCCTATGTACACCACTGTTTGCCCAGAGCTTTGACACCATCCTCGTGACGGCAGGCACCACACCCTTGGTTGTATTATTATCTGTTATTTTCTCCACAAAATAAAATGGAAAATCACAACAATATAATCGTGCCTTCCTCTCACTGCACAAAAGTACATTGAATTTCAGCTTCAGAATCAAATGTACAATGATTGAAATAATTGACAAAGCGGTAAATGCCCAAATAGCTTCCACTGCTGCAGTCGAGGACTAGACATGTATATACTTTCCTTCAATATCTAGCCTATACATATAAATTAAAAAAATAAGATTAACAATGTAGAAACTATGAGATCAGCCGTCCCCCCAAAGAGACTCCCCATTACTCTTTACAATACCCTATGGACTCGATACTCTGATTAACAATTCTACAGGTAGGAATCGCTTTCTGCAGCATAGATGTCCCTTCAAATCGCACCATCTGGCAGCATTTCTTTCTATATTTGCTAAGCTGCAAAGTAAAAATCAATTCAGACAGGTAAGCAATAGATTCACAACCATATCTAATTTGCACCTTTCATGTGTGAACCCTGCAGAAACAACATTCATACCTGCTCAGGTTTTATCTTCTGAAAACCAAATTTTTCAATCCATATTGATTCTGCCTCTTCAGCGGCTGGAAGCACAAGATTCTGCACATTTAAAAACGCCAACACCTTCTCTATGTAGGAGAACAGTAATTGAAAGTATCCCTGAGAAAGTAAACATATCAAGATTCACAACTACATCGCAATAGCTGAAAAATATAATATATAATAATTTCATGTTCTGAAAATTATTATGGATTGGTGAGGCCTCAAAATACACATTTAACTCCTGTTAAAAAAAGAGTCAGATTCAAGCTCACAGAAAAAGCTTAAGAGTGCAAACAAATGCCAAACAACTAACTAAATATCAGGCCCAGCTGGTAATCCTCACCTTGCCATGGTCACCATTCCTTGTTGCAACCAAGGGAAGTTCTGCAACTTCTTCCCCAAAAACTCGAAGTATACCAGCTGATATGATACATGAGCTGCAAAATTTGAGTTTTAGACTTCATAAACATTCCTACAGCTCCAGATATAGCCAGTTTGGAGATATAAAACTATATCTTACTTGACTGTAAGCACTGCACAGTACATTCCTCCATAATCTTGGCCCTTTGAGTTCTTGCTGATAATTGGTTAATGTTAATGGCTGCAGAAACTGGCAATGAAATGCTATGCTGTGAATAATGGGAAAAAAATATGAACGCTTACCCATAAACCATCAAGGGAATAAGATCACGTCCAGTTGTTGAATCAACTATAGGATCAAAACATTCCTGGAAAATAAATGACAAGAAAACATCAGCTTATCGTATTTTGGTTTCTTTTATTTGCAGATAAAGCATATTACACAAAATACAGAAGCTCATAAAAGGAACAAACATTAGAACAGCCTTATGATATGGACGGGTAAGATTGTGAAGTAAATGATAAAATTTAACATTAACACTGTCCAATTTATATGAAAAAACGAATGCTTCCATGACATCATCCACAAAAGAGGACTTCAAAACAAATCATCAAATTTCACATGTCACTGCAAGCATGCACATGCAGGGATTTAAAAAGTGATAACAGCATCCTCCGAATGAGCAGTCAGAGGCATGCATTGTTTATCAAGTTGGGTTGAGGTACTCAGTGAGTGATCGACAATAAGTTTCTGCACTGTATTTTAAAAAGCTCCATAATTTTTCAACACGAGCACTTGAATCCTCTTTCCAAACTTATTGACAATCAGAATGATGGTTATTAAAAAAAAAGAAATAGATAAGAGTTGGAGATACATTCAGCAACAAATCAAAGAAATGATAATAAGTATGTTGACCACTAAAGATCAATGCAGGTTATGTTCTTTATGATATTCTTGCTTATTTTAAATTCCTTCAATGAAGGATTTAGAATGAGAGCAAAAGAAAGAGCAGGAAGCAGATGAAGGGGACTGAGTTTAGGGTTCTTCCCCAGACATTTTCCAATTCCCCACATGATATTTCTCTTATGTCAAGGACTGGTAAGGTTTGATGCCCAGATCAAGTAAAGAAAAAGGGTGCGGGAGTGACATGCTTATTTTCTTTCTTAGTGAGCCAATAATGGCACACCAATGCATGGAAATTCTTTAAATATTGGAACACAAATTCATGAGAATTCTTTAAATGGAGCACCAATTCACAGGAATTCTTTAAAAGATGATTTTAATTAAGAAAACAAATATGCCAATGGATCATGATACCTGACTCAAATATATGCCAACATTTCTACCTAATGTCTTATTTTTTAAGCATCGAGACTTTGTGCGAAAGAGCATCATTCCTAAAATAATTATTTTTTCCTTGTTAAACAGCATTTGACTGAGCAATGAGGTGAAAAGCACCTTTGCACATCACAGCCAGCGTGCTGTTCTTGCATAGCAAGAAAAATATTTCCAAAAAGGGGAGAGAAAAATCAATTCCATAATGATATTCTAGCACTCCTTTAAAGATAGAAAATCAGACAGCACAAAGATTTTCATTTATTAGATTTGAAGTCAAAATTGGTATAACAATAAAACCCAATAATCCACAATCCTGTCAACAGTTATTAATTAAGAGCAGCATTGCCACTGATTACTATATTCAGGCATCAATGGCCAAAGAATAATTCCATAATCCATGGGCAGCACTTACTTGAAAAATAGAAAGAGCCCGTGAGAGTAAGAGCTTATTTTCTGGAGAATTAATTTTTCCACTAAGAAGCGTCCATCTCACATCAATATTGTTACTGATGTTTAAACCTTGTTCCCCATGTTTCTTCTTTATATCATTCAAAAGAGAGTCTGGGAGTTCCTCAGCCCCACGAATGAGCAACTTCTGCAAAGTAGAATGGATCCTACTACAATCCATGCAACAAAACCAGCTCCCTTTTGGCAACTCCTGCCAAACAAGTAGCATCAAAACGTTTATCCACAAATTGACTAGAAAGTTTGCCACAAATGAAAATGAGTTGATGCAAATGATATCTATCTTAAAAGGAAAATAAGATCCTGGAAGAACTAACCTTCAGATTTGCCCTCTTATGACTCCTTAAACAGCCAACATGAAATTCTTTCTCACACTGGCACAGATAATAGATAAATAATAAGTGTACCACACCTCTAAGCAAATTCAAGCAAATGAATTAAAAATGTAACTCCATGTCAGCATAGAGGAAACAGTAAGATGACATGAAAAAGAGGAAAGCACCCAATCAAAAAGTGAACAAGTTAATTATATAGATGCAAGCACTGTTGTCATAAAAGAACTTTCCCCATCTAAACCACTCGGATTTCAATTGAAACAAAAAAGACATGAACTTGAAAATTACCTGATCACAAAGTATAATTGTGCGTGGACCAAAACCAGACCGCATAAAACCATAACCTCTGCATAAAACAGATACTAGAGACATATCAAGCTACAGCTAAGTTCAAAGGGATTTAAAGAACAAAAAACATATTTAAAGCTACAACTTTTCATTACAAAATGTGTGACGAGGGTCATGAGTTGAAACACAGTAAATAAGCTCAACTATTTCAGTTTATAACCTGCACAATGCACACCCTGTAAGTTCAACTTCTATGTTTTTGACAATACGAAAGCATCTCTTAGTTGTCTGTTCTATAGAATCAATTTCTGAAACCCTTGCAACTGGAAATGCATTTGCATTATGCTCAACAAAGTTTTCCCTTTGAAACATATTCTGGCAATGCTGGCAATACCATTCACCATTGGGAACAGTTGATAGAGAAGCACATCCTACATAGGCAATAAAATTGTGCAGTCAGGAAATCATCTAGAGGCAAGTTACATAGTCTTAAGAGATAAAGATGAATTGATCATAAATAAATTGATAATTTGTCAATAAACACAAATGCTGAGCAGTGACCGTAATGGCTCATGCTTCATGCGTAAAGAGCAATATATAATGCCATGATACTAGGCATACCAATTGGAGCCACTAATTTCTCACTGCAACACTAGAAAAGTCATGGAAGATCTTTCTTTTAACTGAGCTCACAACAAGCAACAAGTACTTGCGGGGATATATATGTTTTCAACTCCCGTCATGGAATTAAGCACACATTGACACTGTACACAAAATCATTGACGATGTACAACTGAAAATGCTACAAGGCTTGGTACAAGCATGCCTAGCAAGTTCAATCATCTCAGTTCTAAGCTGCCGAAAGTCCAAACAGTGACTCAACAAAGAAGATTAATAGGTTAATAACAAAGGACGGCAGAATTTGAACATTTAACTTCACTTTACAGGACTTAAAATGGATTGTTCTCAAGAGATGAGGGACCAATAGCACTGTTAATTTTGGTACCTTAACTATATAGTGAAAGAACGGCAAATACTCATCTATGTCCATTTTTTCTTTAATCCACAAGTGAAAGAAACAAGAGGAGATCCCATTCAAAGAGAAACTTCAATTCTCAATTTTTATTCATGATAAAATGACCTTCCATATGGGAATGCATAACTGTGCTTTATATAGGAGGGCAAGAAAGAGCTAGGAGAATCCTTGACAAAAATTGGTAATGAACTTAATTAATAATAACTATTAATATTAATTAATTTATTTTTCTAAATAATGTAAAATCATACACAGATACTAATTAAAATATTTATATGATTCAAATTAATTCATAAAGCACTATTAGCATGCTGTCCTGGTCAAAAGAAAACTAATGCAGAAGATAAAAAAAATCAACAAGCCAGAGATGGGAGAGGGCTGTGGCAAGAAGCAACTTTTAAGTTTCTTGTTTGATTAGTTAATAAACAATTTAGAAGTTTACTTTTCTTATAGCCTTTTGAATTTAAGTTCACCTTTATGGAAGGCCCTTGGGCATCCATCACAAAGCAGAAGATTCCCGCCATCTGCACAAATGATGCATAGGTCATCATTATCCCGAGAAGAACACTTCTGACTTTTTGAGAGAGAAATTGCCAAGTCATGGAGTGATACACCGTTAGATGTGTAAATACATGCATAGCTGTGGGGTAAAAACAAGATGCCATGAAAATTTGTGAGGAAAAAGAAAGCTCAATTTATATAGGCAGGTCAAATAAAAAAGAAGACTTACGGTTTTTTGCGAGTAGCCCAACCTGCATGAGCTTCAAATGTTGAGGGGCTGACCTGCACATTAGTCATAAACCATGTTTCCATGACAATGTCTGACAGATGATTATGGAGTCATGGAGTTTACCCAATAAGAACTACCTCACAATTGCAGCAATGACAAAGTATTCCAAAGCCCATTTTATACCCGCCAAGCAATTTCTGTGCAGATGAGTTTATATTATGTACTATAAACAATATGGAGGTAAAAGGATAAGAATATGTGATACTAATCACCTGCCCTCGAGCATAATATGCTAGTTCAGTACCATCACGTAATCCACCTTCCTCAAAAACTAATCTATGCAATTGCTGATCTCTTGAAAAAAAAAGATACCAAAGGGCCAGATTAGTAGAAATAACAGAAGACATAAAACATTGCTATGAGAAGAAACATTCAAGCCAAAGGTAAAGAAGGAAAGTAAAAAAAGAAAGGAGAGAATAAGAGGGGGGGAAGAAAGAAGAAGCCAACTTTGTTGTTATTTTCCACTGATACTTCTTCTGTGAAGAGATGCCCGGTGCTGTGTTTTTGAAGGACTTGGATAATAAAACTGACTTTGATATCCTGAAGGACAAAAAGGAATGAGTAAGGATAATTTTTAATAAAGACCATATCATATCACAACTACACTTCTATGTTTCATGCAATTTAATAACCAAAACTATTTACTAGCCATAAAAAGAAGAAAAAAGTGAAAGCATGACTAGGCCAAACAGCATATCAACAGGATAAAAAGAAACAAACCTTGGTGAGATCTTCTTAGACTTCATTTTTTGAGGAGAGAGATGTACTGAAGCAATTTTGGATGGTTGTGAAATCAAATCTGGTTCTTCTGGTCTGAATTAATGCAGATTACACGTGTAAGCATCTACAAAAAGGCACTTGGCAAACTGCCAACTGAAGCATAAAATAAAACACCACTTTAAGAGTACGACCTAAAATGTTGCAGGACAGGTGGCTTTTTGATGTAACCATAAAGATTATGAATTTTCCCAAAGAGGAAAATTAAACCCTAAGCCGGAACACAATATCATAATAAGCAACACAACAGCAAGATATAATAGGATACCGACTTTAGTGTAATTTTGGATTGAATTCTCGAGGACACACGGACTGAAGCACTTTTGTTCAAATCTGTTTTTGAAGACCTGAAATCACAGATAAAAAACCTATACATAAAGGAAAGAGTAGCTAGAGCAGAACAAAGTACACAGAGTACAGCATCAGAACAATGTGACAATTAAAATACATCAGCATGTTTCCACATGCTTTGAAAACAATAACTAAAAAGCTTCTTAACAGTTCAAAGCAAGAGGTTAAACATTAGCATTAATATGCTACACTGCAAACAATAAAAAAGAGAAAAAAAAGGATACCGACTTTCTTTTTTTCTTCTGTAGAATATCATCTTGTGAGGAGGTAGAGAATGCAGCTGGTTTGAAGTACTCCATGGCCAAAACTTGTTCTGGTGAACTGAAATTACACAAATTGTACTAAATGCAAAATAACCATTTAAAAAACAATCCTTATTTGATAACACATGCGGACATAAAAATAAAATAGAAAAAGCTGAAGCCATTTACTGTATTATTGGCACTTGTTAGACGAGATGTACAATAAATGCTTTTCATGCATGCATGGCATGACATGTGAATTCTTTTTGAATCTTCTCCTAATATGTTTAGTTGAGTCCTATTTGAGCACAAAAGCTTAGCTCATGATTATCACACCTGGACATTCATGGTATATCAACGCACTTGAAATATTATGAAACAAGCAAAGCTAATTTATATATTAATTTATCCCTTGGAAAAGAATCTAACTAGCATGTCAACTTGAACATCAGTTATGATGTAAAGCTGAAAAAAAAAGCAAACCAAAAGCTATCAGCCATCCAAACAAGCAAAGCTAATTTATATATTAATTTATCCCTTGGAAAAGAATCTAACTAGCATGTCAACTTGAACATCAGTTATGATGTAAAGCTGAAAAAAAAAAGCAAACCAAAAGCTATCAGCCATCCGAAATCATTTGTAAGGAAAGCAGCTGGGAAGCATATTTCACTAGAAATCACCCCATGTGCAGAAATACGACTTCAGCACATTTTAATGTTCTATAGAAAAAACTATATTCCCTATGATAGTAGCTCAAGTCTGTCAAAAAGATGCAACACTTTATAATAGAAAAGGAAAACATGGAATTGGTGTAAAACATATAAACATTCATAAATATTTTTCAATAATAAGCATGTAAATTAGGTCTCATCAGTATGCTGGGAAGGTATCATGGCATCATACCAAAGGCTTACAAATGGTTCCTACATCTAGGATTTCAAAGGTGAGGGAAGGCTACCTTGTAACCACTGTTGTCAAGGGTGAAAAGCGCTAAAAGGCGCCAAGCCTATAAAATGCCTGAGGCATTAGGTGCTTGCTCAAATCAACCAAGGCGAAAGGCTATAAATAAATAAAAAATCATATATATATATATTATAGTATATATAAATCTAAAATATATATTTTCCCAATTAAGATTACACCATTAGAAAATGTAAATACCATAACATAGTCATATAAAATCATATTTTTCACCCTTAAAACAAAGATAATTTAGAGTAATAACAATGCTGTCAAAGGCTAAGCCTGTAAAATGCACGAGGTGCTAGGCACTCACCTAGGTAACACTTCATTAAAATTCATTGCCTAACTAATAAAGGTGTTATAGCCTCACCTGCAACGCTTAAGCGAGCACCTGAGTGCCTTTTGACAACACCATTTGTAATAGAAGCCCAACCATAGACATGAACAGGGTGGATGATGCACTCTAATCAAAAGATTAATCACCACAAATCTATGAACATGGCATAACTTTGCAATATAAGTGATATGCTAAACTTCACACAATGCATTTTAATTGCATGAAGCATTACAGGCAATAAGAAATCTGTTTTGGATTGAGATCACAATCACATTTGCATATGCAGGCACTACATGACAGCTTTCTTATGTCTGAAATTGTATTAGCAAGGAAGAAGCTGTTACTACAAGTGAGCCATTTAAAGCATAATAATGGTCCTAAGACCCATTACATATTTGACTTACCAAAATCTGTTGCATGTTTAACATAACAGAATATCAAAATCATTTGTGTAACAGTGACCTTTATCGTTTAAAGCCATAACTTCAAGTACTGTCAAATTGCCTACGAGCATCCTGATTCTAACCAAATAAAGACAAGGATCATCTCAAACAGAGTTTATTTACTTATCCCCATCATAAGACAGACAAGTTTCAACTGATGAAAGCATATGTAAATTTTTTGAAGGGCGTGTTGCATACCCACGCACCCAAAATCAGGAATCAAAAGATTGCTCTTCTATGCAATTAACATAACCAAAAGATATGAAAGGGAAAATGCATGTTCGCAAGAAGCACACTAGAGACCCACAAATTCCTGAAAGAACTTAACAAGAGATAACAAAGGAAAACAAACAGAAAAGAGAGCCTAAAAGAACAGTGTTCCAGCATTAATCAAAACTGGCCTAAGTGTTATGGTCTTCAGATTTATTATCCAAGCAATTAAGATCAGGAATGGCAGGTTTTGACACTTTTTTAAACGTAGGTATGGCACCATCTAATTTAGGTTAGTATGACCAACTGGAGAAAATTATGTTAGATGATGCATCATATATTCTAAAAAAGAAGTCTTTTTTTTTTTTCTCTTAGGTGATTCGAACATACCACTAAGAATAGATTACTAAAGTTTTTTATGGATGCCAAGAATAAATTATCCTACTTTCTTGATTGTTGTAGACGAAATACCAAATATTACAATAAACAATAAATCAGATCATCAAAAGGAGCCTACAAATTACATTAATTTCATGAGCTTAAACAACCAAATTTCAATAGATGAAAAGAAAAATTGCAGGCCTAATTCACCAAAAATGCAAGAATTAGAAATCAGAAAGTGCATGAATTAATAGCTGCAACTGATAACCATAAAAAAAAATACAAACCTAGATATTATACTAGATCCAATAGTTAGGGTGGTATGAGATTCCTTTGACTCTGCACATAAGTTGCATAAAGGCCCAATTTTTCCAACACATATAGAAGGAAAGATACCTGCACCATTCAACAACCAAAGGATTCAACATCAAGAAGCTTTTTCAGTAAGAATTTTAATGAAATGAAATAAAAGCAAATAGTACACCTTTGCATCTTTTACAGGTGAAAGTTCTTTCCACTGGCAAACCACTAATGGCACTTTGAATTGTTGTTTCCAGGGAGTCCAAAGGAGCAGCCCTGCATGCATTCAATACATCAAGCAGGCTCTTCCCATTCTCAAAACATATGTATTGAGCTGCACGTCTATATTGTTTGATAGCATGAATCTCAAATTGGGATGGTGGAATAACCTACATTAGTGACAAAGCAACAAAAGAAATAAGCAAAAACATGGGGAAGGATCATTCAATATATGAAACCAATCCGGATATCAACAAGAATACTCACTCTACGTCCATTGCAGAAACCACATGAGCACAAAATCCCAACATCTTTGATTGTGCCCCGAAGTCCAAACGCCTGAAACTAAAGCGAGGAAAAACAAAAAGGGAAAAATCATAAACCATCACTCTGCATTAAAAAAGAAAGAAGTAAAACACTTGGGAATAGAGTGTCAAAAAAATTATACCTTCTTGCCACCCATGTAAGAAACAGATACCCCCTCAAGTAAACCAGTCTCAAACAGCTCTTTAACTGTCATTGGTACATTATCCAATGCAATCTTTTTGGACATTTTCAACTCTAAATTCTTCTTTGGAGGCGTCAATGCACTTCCTTCTGCTATCATCTCCACATCCACTCTAGAAAGGGCTTCACCTTCAATAGCTTCTGGTCCTTCAACAGTAACCTCAACTGCTTGCAGCAAAATCTTCAGTTTTGACTTGGTAACCCTCTTCGGCCTATTATTACTGTTGGACTCGCCATTCTCACCTAAAACAACCACGGCCATCTCGTTTGCCCCTTTCATCGCTAGAGATCCCTTACTCTCTTCTTTAAAAATCCCTTTTTTGACATTATTGCAATTAATATGCTCTCCAACCACAGTCTTGTTATTAACTTGACGACATTTAAAATTATCATCATTAATCGAAGCATTTTCTGCATTTGCTACATCAATATTTGATTCCTTTAAGCTCTTAATTCTCTTAATATGTCTATCATCATCCTCCGCCGTAATTAATTTATCAAAATCATGATTGTTGTTGTTTTTGTTGTTTCTAGTCTTCCTTCCTCGAGTATAGACAATGAAACCATTTACCTTAGTAACTTTGAACCTCTTATTGAAATCATCGTCAGATAGTTGAACACAGGAGGAACTCGACTGAGTCTTCTGACAGAGTGAACTTACAAAACCTAGCTCTCTCTTCATGCCTGCCAATCGCGAAAATCAAATCGGAGGATTAGAGAAACAAAATAAAACATGGAATCTGGAATTATATATTTTATTATAGGGTATCGGAGAGTGGAAAGAGAGGAATCGAAATTGAGAGATGTAAGAGGTTAGGATTTTGGGTAGGGGTAGGGGTAGGGTTTTATTGAGGGTTTGATTTAGTATTTGAAATTTTTTTAATCAATATTGACCCTGGAAATTGGTTTTTTTTTAAAGTAAATTCTAGGGAAAATGGATTCATGTAAAATAAATTCTAATGTTGGTAATGTTACGAAAAATGAACTGAAAATATTTTCTGGTGTTTCTTGTGTTATGAAAAATGAACTGAAAAATAATTTATTAATAAATTAATTTTTTTTCAAGTTTATTAAAAGAATGAGGAACAAATTTTACAAATTAAAAAGTTGAATGAGAATGAAATTGAAAAAAATATAATTTCATAAATTATCTCAAGTAAAATAAATAATAATCAAAATAATAGAAATCAAATCTAAAAAATTAAAAAAATGAAAGGTGAATAAATTAAAATAATAATAATTAACATTTCATAAATTATTTCAAATAAAATAAGTAACAATAAAAAAAATGAGGACCAAATTTGATAAATAAAATTTTTCAATAAAAAAATGATAAGAAAAAAGCAAATAGCCAAATTTTTAAAAATTAAATTTTCAATAAAAATAAAGACCAAAATTAATATAAAAATTAAATTTTAAGAGATGGAATTGAAAAATAAATATTCAAAACAAATTATGTATAGCAATCAAAAGTTTGAGGATCAAATTTGATATAATCAGCAAATAATGATATTTCTAAATTTTTCACAACTTCTGGAAAGTGTTTTCTGCCCAAGAAAACACTTTCCTGAAAACCAAGTCAAATTTTTCTTTGACTGGAAAGTGTTTTCCGTTGACCAACTTTTCTAATGACAAACAAATAGAGGAAAGTTTAGAAAGTGATTTCTGGGAAACAACTTTCCGGAAAACAAACACAGCCTAAAGTTCACGGTTTTTAAAGTGTTTTGACATTGTTCAGTAATTGTTCATATAGACTCGGGTTACTAGACTGAACAATTAAATCACTTTATAATATTATTATTAGTTGTAACGGCACTTGAACAAAAACGTCGCTTGACCTGGTGGCTATAACAACAAAAAAAAATTAATTGTTAATATATAAAATTATATTTATTATTATTTGCATCCGACAAAGAGGTTGCTTTACTAAGTGGTAAGACCATGCCCCTGGCACGACGAGTTTGAATTTCCCGCCAGCAAAAATTATAAAATTGAAAGTACATATCACTTCATTTAATATTAATGGAACGATTTTGCTTTGTCATTTATTTTGTTTTATAATTGTTTTTCTCTTAATATTTTTAGGTATTAAAATAATGATTGTTTGTAAGTTTTTTTCTTATATATATTGCTAGACTAATTATATATTTTAAAAATTATTTAAAATTAACATCTTAAAATACATATAAATAAATAAATTCCATAGTTTTTTTTATATAAAAAAAATCAATATCAATATTCTAAAATTCATGTCATCGATAGAATGAACAATAATAATTATGATATGAATTATTTATAATCATAGGTACAATAATTGTGATAATATAACAATTATGATGATAATAATAACAATTATAATTGAAATAATTCATGAGTTGATATTATTTTTATTTAAGGTTGACTTCTAAGGGTTTTTTTTATGTATGATATTTTATATCTAATGTCACATAAACAAAAAGTATATGAAGTGAGACATAGACAAAACGGGTATAAAATTAGGGTAGTTTTATCTATAGTGAAAAAATATACAAATCAATTGTCCTCCACTCCACGGTACCCGTAAACAAATTTTTTAACATGCAAAAAAATATAAATGGTCTTAGATTGTTTTTATAATGCTATATATCTTAGCAAAACAATCAACCTACTAATACAAATAAAAACTCTAATTAAAATGAAAAGTCAAAAATAAAAGTATAGATACATAAATACAAATAAATTACAAAAACAAATTACGAAAATTACTTAAAAAATAAAAGCATCCAAACTAAATCAAGAAATAAAATAATTATTTATTTTTTCCTTATCGCACTTTTAATTTTTTAAATTTAATCCTTCCATTTAAATTATTAACATATTTTACTTTCATTTCAACCCATATACTTTTAATTCTATATTTTAATTCCTTTATTTTTTAAATATATTTCTAAATAGTCTCTATTTTTATCCATGTTCACCGTAACACAAATCACTATGGACAACAACAGCAATGCTCGATTTTTGGGTCGGTTTGGGTCGATTCGATTCATTCGATTCACAGATCACGTAAGTGTATCTCTTTTATTGTGATATTTTTGTTTTGTCCCTGTACTTTCAATTGTATTTTCTGGTCTTTATTGTCATTATATGGGTTTTAATTTGTTTTAATTAGGTCATTCAATTGAAATTGATTATATATTGTAGTTTCATTTAGGTCCCCATTCTTTGAATTTTCGAATTGGTTTAAAATCCTTAATATTTTTGGTATCAAAGTTTTGAATTATTTCAATTTTATCCTTCAATGGAAATTTATAAAAAAATCCTTAATATTTTTGTTATTAAAGTTTACTAATTTTATTTTAAAATATTAAAATAACCAGTTACAACACGTATAAAATCATTCAATTTCCTACATTGAAAAAAGCCTAGATAAAGCATTCAAAATAATGATAATGATTATTTGTAGGTTTTTTCTTATAAATATGTTAGACTAATTATATGTTTTAATATTTATTTAATATTATTGTCTGAAAATATATATATTGATAGAGAAAAAAAAGTCATTTCTAACATATTTTATCTATTACAATTTTACTAATTGAATATAAAAATAACTAATTACACCACATAAAATATTTAAGTTTATTTCTTAAAAATATTTTTTTATCTATAATATTTTAGATCTAATATTACTATGGGAAAAGACAACTCATAAAAAATATACGAACCACTTCCCATTTTGATCACAATGTTTCTATTAACCGGGAAAAAAAAATTATTTCTAGCATATTTTATCTATTATAGTTTTACTTATTAAATATTAAAAGAGCTAATTACAACATGTAGAAAATTAATTAGTTTTCTACATAAAAAAAGCATAGCACAACGCGCAGGCAAGTCATCTCGTGCCCAACTAAAGAAAGGAGGGGTGTAGCCAACGTCAAGACCTGTCAGTAAGGAATTAAAACACAATCCTGTTTTATTACATGATTTTTTTTTTGGTAAAAATTACATGATTGATTGAGAGTGCGATTGCGGTTGTGTTTTTTAAAGTGATTTTCATTTAAAACCCCGTTTGTTTGTTGGAAAGTGGTTTCCTTTTTGAAAGTGAATTTCAGAGAAAGCGAATTCCGATGTTTGGCAGTGTTATGGAAAATGAACTGGAAAACACTTTCTAGTTTTGTTTATGTTATGGAAAATGAATTGGAAAATAATTTATTAATAAATTAATTTTTTTTTTCAATTTTATCTAATATATATAAAATATTTAATCACTTAAAATAAAAAAATGAAATCTAAAAAGTATAATGATGAATTTTTTTTATATCCTATATTCATACATAGCTTATTTTAGAAAATATAACAATACATGTCATATCATATTATATAGAAATAAGCTTGTGAAATATTTTGTAAGTAAAACTTATTCAATTTTAAAAGCTTAAAATAAGTTTTTTTTTCATGTGAAGAAAGCCAAATTAGTTTATGTTAAGAGTTATACATTTGGGTTTTTTTTTTGGTATGAAGTATTTTTTTAAAAATAAATAGATACAAAAATATTTTGATGGGTATTTTGGATAAATATTTTTTTATGGGTAAAGGCAATTATCCCATTAATATCTATAAAAAAAACATCAATAAATAAATATTTATACCTAACATCAAACATAGTCATGCATAAATATTACGTTTCGATGTCATATACATATATATTAGTTCAAATTACAAACATAAATATGCTAGACCGAATTAAACAAGTAAACATACTTGTTAAATAACAAACATAGTTTGAACCCAAATTTTAAACATATTCAAACCATCTTAGTAAGTAGGCCTATTGTAGTGTTGGGTGAACCCAAATTTTCCTCAAATTAGCATTTTTTGTCATAAATGTTTTTGCCAACATTTCATTTTGGACCATATGATCATATTCATCCCCAAGAGTTATCTCATCAAAGCTTTCAACTTTCAACACTTCCGCATACAATGCATCAACATCAAGTTGATTTTTGCTGAGACTTTGAATTGCAAATTGTTGCGATGTCGCGGTCACACAAATTAATTATCCTAACTTAAAACACACAAGATAGTGTTGTAATTCACGGATTAAAGCAACTATGCACCTAAAGGCGGAATTGGTGCAAATACAATAAATAATGCAATCTTAAAATTAATTACTTTAAAGTAAAGAGATAAGGGAGAGAGATTGCTAACTCGGGTTTTTAACGTGGTTCGGCAAGCCTACGTCCACGACTCAAGTACCAACCCGTACTTGAGTATTGTACTCTCTTACTAAAGCAAGTAACAAGATTACAATTTTCCCGCTTGATGAATCCACACCAAGACTTTACACCACTTGAAGATATGCCCTCTTCAAGATTTTCCTTTTCCACTTGAAGATGTCCCCTCTTCAAGATTTTTCCTTTTCCCACTTGAAGATGTACCCTCTTCAAGATTTTTCCTTGGTGATGTTCCCTCACCAATACCAAGAGTTTTATACTCAACTCTCAAGAGTTTTACAATGGTTGTTTTTGTAAAACAACAATACACTCTTAATAGTGTGGATATTACAAATGAAGATCTATGATCTCTTTCTCTCACTTAATAGCACTTAGGATATTTGAAGGTGTTTAAGTGTAGTGAGAATGAGAAATACAATTTGTGTTAAGATATGAAGATTTAAACACAAATATGAGTATTAATGAGGATTGATGATATGAAGGTGTTTATGCACTTCTAATTGCCTCACTATAAGATATGAAAGTTCTGTATTCTTAGTTTTGCAATTAAGAGGCTTATTTATAAGTTTCTAAAAGAAACTAGCCGTTTTAGTGCAACTGCCATATCAAGCGGTCGACCGGTTCACAACGGACAAAACCAAGCGGTCGACCGGTTCACAACGGATAAAACAATTTGTCTTCCAAGCGGTCGACCGGTTCACAACGGATACCTCAAGCGGTCGACCGGTTCATGCGAAATCTATTTTGACAAATTATCTTTCTCGAATTTCTTGAACCGATTGATTATGACTTAAACCTTTTAATCATCAAATCCTTTTAATGCATGCAATGTGAAGTGTGTGAGTTCATTTTAATTTGTGCTATCAAGATAGAAATTGAGATTTATATAAAGCACTAAAATGAACACTTATTCTAAGTCTTCACTTGCTTGCATCTTGGACTTCTTGGAGTGATTTCTTCGTGTACTCCGTTATGCTTGTTGATGTATTCTTTGTATAAAACCTGTTTATAGCTTAATCTCATCCAAGCATATTATTAGTCCATTTTCTTTTTATTGTTATCATCAAAATATATAAAGCATACAAAGTATGACATTATATGTCAACAGATAGTATAGAGCAAGCAAGGGGTCGATCACATGAGGAAGTTTCAAGTCAGATTTTTATATTGTACGTTATGTAGTTGGGGGGATTTGGTTTGTGATTATCTAAACTATGACAACAATTAAACCAACAAACAAAATCAAAACTTATCAAGAAAACAAACCTTGGTTCTTGTATCACAACTTCGATTTTGATATTAAACTTAGCAATAGATTGTTCACAACAATAACTTAGAGTCCGCTCTAGCAATCATCATCAACAATTATAGGAAATATGCATAGGAAAACAATCATACCCATTCATAACATAAACTGAAAATAGAAGGAAGAATAAATCTCATGGTTCTTGAAATCCAAAGGTGTTTGTGTCCTTGCAACCAAGTAAAAGAGTCTAGCCTTGCATGTTTATTGAACAACTAAATAAAAAGATGGAAGAATACATGATTTAGGGTTTGGAGGAGGAAGATTTTTGTATTTTCTTTTGTGCCAGCCGCCACTTCCTTGCTCCTCTTCTCCTTTATATATGCTTAGAAACCCTAATGTCTATTTTACAAAATAGTCCTTCCTAAAGTTGGCAGAATTTAGTTGTCCCTTGTAAAATTCATATCTCCTTCATATGACATCGTTTTAAGCTGAAATTTGGAGCGTTTATAAGTCTTGGAGTCCTCAATCCACTCCAATTGAGTTTGTATCAATCTAATTTCTGTAGCTTGAGATATGGAAGTTGGAATGGAAAAACTATCAAATAATACCAAGGTATTTTATACACAAAACATAGGCAAAACACTAGGTAAATATAGATGAAACTATCAAATAATATGGTCGCATAAGCAAACACTTAGTTCACTCTACATTGTTCACACAATACATGAACAATGCAACAATTTTCTTTTTTTTGTGTTTTGATTCTTGGGTTGGACTTGCTCTCGACCCAACCCAAGTCTAGTAGAGTTGGGCCTGTTGGCGTAACTTGGCTAGGCTATCCCATTTAGTTGGGTAAAGCCTAGTTTGATTTTTTAAAAAATATATAATATAAAAAATTGCATTTTGAAAAAACAAAAAAATATGTTGTTTTCATGCATATGACCGAATTCCAAGGTTTTTCCAGGCATATTTTTTTTGTTAAAACAAAATTTGCATCTTTACAAGTTTTGAATGAAAAATAGATATTGTAACCAGTTTATTATTATTCGTTGGAATTTGGTCAAAATATAAAAACAATTATTTTGTTTTAGCTATTGGGGTGTAAAATTACATTGTAATGTACACCCACATATAGTAAAAAAAACTTTTTAAATGCAGTGTGAAAATTTCCCACTTTAGAACAGTTAGTTTTTCACCTTCCAATAAGGTAGAAACTCCCTCACGAAGAGAGATATACTTTGAGCCTTAAAATAGACCAACAAATAAAACATTAGCTTAGGAAAAACAATCAAACAACAATGCAACGTACCTTAGGTAGGGTGCACTGAGGGTGATGCGTTTTCCTCTTGCACAATAAGTCAGACCAATAGATTTCCTAGTGATCTTAATACTAGGTGGCAACTTCTAAGATTTATAATTGTGAGTTTATGAATATAAAACCCTGTTTTACCGCGTGTCGTCTCCTTTTTGGGGATGGTGGGGCACGAAATATAAAAAAAACATTGTCACGACAGATATGATGGTATCCGAATGGGATTACCGGAGAATGAGTTACCACGTCAAAATACCAAATGAACAAAAACTAAAAGTAGGGTAACATTCATATGAGAATATTGAATTATGAATTATAGATAAGGAATATTATAAATAATTTTTTTATGAATTTTTTTAGTGTAATTATATTGTTAAATCTTATTATATGAATCTAAGATCTACTATAGGTCATGCTTAGGCACAACGAGAGTGACTCTTATCATTTTGTAGTATCTTTTGCATTTTGTGATTGGATTATAAATCTAATCATGTAATCTATTAAGGATGCGTTATGTAATGTGATAGTTTATGAGATGGGAAGATTTATAAGGACTTAATTAAAGTGTTTAAATTAAAAATCATGTTATAATTCCTAATTTTAATTACATCTATATAGGATCAGGTAATATCATACGATGATAATCCATGCTATCTAGTGATCAAAATATTTAATTTATTTTATGAAAGAGTATCTTTGAAGACATGTTACATGGATGCTTCAATATGTTTTTTTTCCTTATTTCTTTCTTCTTCGTATATTTAGTGGTTGTACAATGAGTGAATGATCAATTGGAATTGATAACTGTGTGATTACATTGATGATTATTTTGGAAATAATGACCCAAGATGATTATGTCGTAATTGGACAAATGACATGGTATCTTCCATTATAAGGGAGATTCTACTTTACCTATATTTATATTCAAATTATTTATAATTACAAATAATTGGATTAAAAATTTAAAAAAAATCAAGGATGTTACAACCTTAATGGTTGTTTGATAACTAAATGCGAAAAATAATCCTTTTAGACCTTATTAGTATTGTTGTAATCCAATTTTGGGTCATGCCCCAAAGCTATCAGAAAATAACAAAAAATAAAATAAATAAGGGACGGTGTCGAAAAAAATCAAGTTAAAATTTTGGATATTTTTGAAAGTTCGATTGTACCCTTTTTGTGCCCGAAAATGAAAAAAAAACACAGATCCAAAGCTAAAGTAATTTATTATCAGATAAATCCGCGTATAAACTAAGTCATAAAATATAATTATATTTTTATGGACTAATTTGGTATAGTCGTTGGTTAATATAAAAGCGTAGTTATATTCAGGAATTAATTTAGGTCCAATTGAAGGGTTCAATTAAGCATGACGACTTAATTATGGATCAAATTAATTTTTATTAAAGGCTTAGTCAATAAGAAATCAAGTTCTTAAATTTAATTCGGGCTCAATTGGTGACATTTGAATTTTTGGAGGCTAAATTGAATTTTTCCGAGCCAATTATGCAAAATCAGGGGTTCAATTGGAAACAATTGAGAGTTTAATGGTCAACCGTGGGTTAAGTAGCACAAATTGAAAATCAAAGACCAAAGTAAAAAGGTGCGCAAAATTTAAAGATAACTTTGAATTTTTTTACAAGGACATAATTGCACAAAATCATAGATTTAAGTTCAATTGACTGTGAAATTAAAGGAGTAACAAATTGAGGGACCAAATTGCATTTTGCACCCAAAAACAACAAACAACATTTGTTGAGCCACCCGAAACCACCCATATTGCAGACCTCTCCCCCGCCACCTGCCAGGGATTAGGGAATGTTCGCTGCCAGGAAATGGGGCATGCTCACTACCTGAAAAGAAAGAAATCTGCAGGTCACTAATGATAACCTGCAAAGGCTCTATAAATAGATGAACCGAAAGAATGCATGGGGGGGCAAAAAATAGAAACAGGGGGGCAGAGGAAAAACGAGAAAAAACTGAGGAAACCAGGAGGGGATTTCACGTAAAAATAAACTTAGAATTTCATTTGTTGTTGCTGTCTTCTACATATTCTCGGGTCTGCATTTTTTATTTTTCTCTTCTTCCTCCTGCACTCTGCTTTCCTTTCTCTCTCTCTATCAAAACCAGGGCAACTGGTTTTTCTCCCTCTCCCTCTCGGTTGAAGAACAAAACTCACCGACACCTCCTTCACCTCGCCGTCAACACCTCCTCAGCATCACCATCGCCTCTCTCTCTCTCTCTCGGCCTCTGTTGGCTTCCTCACAAAAACAACAGCCCCGCTCGGTCTCTCTCTCTCGCCCCTGTTCTCTCCTTCGAAAAAAACAGCCACCAACCGACGCCCCTTTCTCCCCCTAACTACCATTTCAGTCCACCAAGAGCCACCTCCAGAAGCTCCCCATACTCCGACGACCCTCAGCTCCATCGCAGGTGAAGAACAACAGCAACAGCCCCGTCACAGTGCATAGTCCCGACGACCTCCAGACCATTTTCCGGCGACCTCAGGCCACCATTTTCGACGCCACCACGACAAGAAAAACCACCACGACCAGAAGAACCACCTCGACGTCCTCTACATAAAGGTATTAATAGAATCTCCATTCATCACACTTGAACATTTCACTGTTCATCGTCTCTCCTCTCTTCATGCACCAGCGAGAGTGAATTCATTCACTCTCGCTAGGGCCTTTTGGGCCAGGCTTTACGCCCGGCCTGCTGCCAAATACCGGGCTTCCAGCCCACTGAGTTGGAAACCCAAAACAAGAGAAGATGGGTTTCTGGCCCAGACCAAGATCTCCTAGGCTGATGACCCAGGACCAAGATTGTGGGCCAACGACCCAGTTCTCCTGCAGGCCGAAGGCCCAGTTTGAAATAGCCTGGGCTGACAGCCCAGACCTAATTCCTCTGGGCTGGCAGTCCAGCCCACCCATAAATAAATAATAATATATATATATATAAAAAAAATCTAAAAAAATGTGTTGTTTTTCTTGCATACGGCCAATACACTAGCATATTTTAAAAATTGTTTTCTTTTGGAAAAAATATATATTATCTTGGGTTTTGAAGAGAAAAATGAGTTTTAGCATGGATTTTGCAAAAGGAAAAAATCATTTCTTGCATTTTGAGATTTTACAACTTGTTTGTAAAAATCCAAAGGGTATTGGCCAATATTCAAAAAAATAAAAAACTTTTTCGGTGATTCATATTATTCATGGTTCAGTATTTGGATAAACAAATTCTATTCAAAATATTTGGCGGGAATAATATGCTATTATTCATGGTTCGGTGTTTGGATAAATAAATTCTATCCAAAATATTCGGCGGGAATAATATGCTATTATTCACTATCGGTGTTTGGGTGGATAAATCGTGAAGGGTTGCTATCCAAAATATTCGGGGGGGAATAATATGTTATTATTCACTATCGGTGTTTGGGTAGATAAATCCTAAAGGGTTGCTATCCAAAAATTTCGGCGGGAATAATATGCTATTATTCACTATCGGTGTTTGGGTGGATAAATCCTAAAGGGTTGCTATCCAAAATATTCGGCGGGAATAATATGTTATTATTCATGGTTCGGTGTTTAGATAAATAAATTCTATCCAAAATATTCGGCGGGAATAATATGTTATTATTCATGGTTCGGTGTTTGGATAAATAAATTCTATCCAAAATATTCGGCGGGAATAATATGCTATTATTCACTATCGGTGTTTGGGTGGATAAATCCTGAAGGGTTGCTATCCAAAATATTCGGTGGGAATAATATGTTATTATTCACTATCGGTGTTTGGGTAGATAAATCCTAAAGGGTTGCTATCCAAAATATTCAACAGGAATAGTATGCTCTTATTCACTATCGGTGTTTGGATAGATAAATCCTAAAGGGTTGATATCGAAAATATTCAGCAGAGATAATATATCATCAACATATATATATATATATATATATATCCTAGCAATCATAAGACAAACAAAAACACCAAGCAACTTACCTTAGGTAGGACGTACTAGGGGTGCTAAAACCTTCCCTTTACGCAATCAGTCCCTTACTCTAGAATCTCTGAAAGATCAGTTTTAGATTTCCTAGTAACCATAATACTAGGTGGCGACTCCCTTTTTACGAAAATAGATAATCCCCCCGACATTGAATCTGCCCTACCACGCGGGGAAGGTCATCACGATGCCGCGCCGCGCTAGCCATTTTTGGGGTGCGACAAGTATAACAAAAAATGACCTAGTCTTGAAGTATCTACCTTAGTGCAATCATTACTCTAATGTAAAAATACAAGACCTAATATAGCATTCTCTGTGAATTTTCTACCAAGGTATAATTCTTTTCCTACTTGGAGACATTAGAATAAAATTAAAAGTGTTTTTCATTATATGCAAGGAACTATGGAAATAAGTTTATTTTATTCAAATAATACTAATCATAAATCAGTCAAATATGCTAATACATGATATTTATCTAATCCATATAAAGGTCGATCTCAAATAATTTCTCTTTACATGTGATAATACTATTATATCATGAAGATCTACAAACATTAGTTGTCACTTCATCCAATCATATTGAAATATTTGAAACCCATGAAGCAAGCTAGAAATATGTGTGGTTGAGGTCTATGACTCAACATATTCATGAAACATGTTGTTTATCTCTAACAAAGAAACTCTAATAATTCTATATGAAGACAATATTGCATTAGTTCAATTAAAAGAAGGGTACATCTAAAGAGAGAACATATGAGATCTTAGTAAAAACAATTTCATGCATGAACTTGATAAAAGTGGTGACACTAATTCTCAACAATTTTTCTCAAAAGATAATCTAGTAGATTTGTTCACTAAAGCATCAACTACAATATTTGAAGGATTGTGATGAAATATTTGAATGCAACAACTTAAGGACATAAAAGAGATAAATTTATGAAGCAAATTTAATACACTCTACACTTATTTTTACTTAACCATGTTTATTTCCCATTGGGTTTCCTGGTAAGGTTTTTAATGAGACAATTTTCAATGCGTAATGCTATATCATACATTATATATGTAGATGTCTAGATACCTTTCTACATCTCTCTCTTATTACATTCATTTATCATTATTTCTAGTTCATTTGAATCTATATTTGTTATTACTTTTGATATCATCAACATTTATGTGCATGTGCCTAATAATAGATGCATTGTTGAGAGGATAGATTAGTGATAGGAAATTACAAACTTATATGAAATAAAAATGTTCTCTCTCAATTACCTTAATATATATTATTCTTATTTATTTTATTACCTCTTTGTTGAGTATATTGTATGTTTCTATTCATCACACACACATGCATATTTAACTTGTATCATACAAAAGATCATACATCCCTCTAACTAGAAACATTCACAAACCAATTCCTTTTCCTGCTAGCTTCCATAACCCTCCAAAACCTGTCATTCCTATACTTGTTGGGACTACTTGTCATTCCTATACCTGTTGAGACTACCAATAAGCATGGTTTAATACATTCTTCCTCCAAAATATCAAATATAGCCCACTCATCGCTATTTTATTTCCACAACTCTATAGATACCTCCAAATTCCCAACATGGTTCCTCCAATGATGAGATTATTTTGGGTATCACTATGACATTCTGAAGCCTCACCCTCTAGATGAAAATGATTACCTCCATTTCAAACAAAACTTCAAACCATATGCTTCAAAGAAGAAATTTCCCACAATTCTCTTTTTATGTACAAAATTTGTGTGTTCGGTATCTTCATACTATTTTGATCATAACACCCAACATGGATACCATATCTTTGTTAAGAAATTCAAAATCAAATTGTGGGATTCTCTTGTAGAAAAGTCAAAAAGCTCTAAACAATTTGTAACTAAATGACTCCTAAAGCACCAAACTACTCCTATTATGGATGCTCATCCTCAGTCCACATTCCTAGCTCGGAAATCCATAATTGTGCCCTCCTTACCACTACTAGGGATGAAAAAGAATAATTCCAACTTATTCAACAATTACTACAATGAAATTTCAAATCAGTTTTATCCAAATTTAGTTCATCTCATGCGTCATCTCCATCCAACTCCTCTAGATTAGAAGACAAAAATGAAGATGATTGTTATGACATTTTGTCTCCCATCCAAAAAGCTTGAACAATATTTATTCACATGTGAAATAAAGTGTTTTTGGCCTAATATTGGTCAAATAGTTTCAAGCCCTTTAAGTTTAAGGCTACTCTTCAAATCTTGTTTTATGCACTGATCCATTCCAAGAAAACTATTGGCCAAACATGAAAATTTTCTTTTTGGTGGGTATATCTAGACAAGTTACTTTACAAAAAAACAATAAAGGTGCTCCTCCCTACAACAAATTAACAAGATGTTGGAAATTTCTATTTGAGTCTCTTATGACACACTTATGTTCTTGATCATGCAAACCCATGACCATGAAGATAGGTCATGGGGTTTGATCATGGGGATCAATTAATTGATCATGGCTAATTATCTCCTTGATGGAAGGAGAAAATTAGAAAATAAATTAATAAGTGGGGTCCCTGATCTACCTATAAATAATAGCTTGTGTACTCCATCTACGACTATTGGTAGGCATAAATGAGAAGGCTCTTCTCATAAAATATTTTATTTTGTACTGTTGTTGCCGCTTTGGGTAAAGCTTTGTTGGTGCTACTGGTATTATTTTTTCGGTACTTGAGCAACAATGGCTACAATTATTTATAATCTAAATTTCCGATGCTATATGTATTTAGAATTCAATTATATAAAGAATATACAATATGTGGTATCAGAGCCTGCCTTTATGTTATTTTGCTCAATAAATACATTAGTGATTGTCGTATATTGAATAATTTATTTTACGTAAATTGTTGTAAATGACAACATGTGTAACCAAATTATTCTTTATATCTTGTTGTTAATGACAACAAGTGTAACTAAATAAATTGAAAATTAAAGTTCGGGAAGGAGAGGCCATTGACCTCTCCTCAGCATGTGACCGACAACCCACAAGGGTTGTTGATGAGTGTAGCAATATCCTTTAAATGGTCGTTTGCCACAAAGGGAGGGGCTAGCATCCGTTCCATTGGGTCGCCGTGACTAGAACAGGCACTTCTGCAACCGCCGCATGAAGATTGAATGGGTCGCTGGTCGGTGACCCTATTTCCGATGCATGAGGGAGCCAGTGCAAACGGGTCATTAGGTCAAATATTCAGGTAGGGTTTCAAATCCATAAGGAACCGGGTCGAATACAAGGGTCATTAAGTGGGTTGGACCGATTTGGTCCAAGCCAATACAGAACCAACCCCATGATTGACCCGACCAAAAAAAATAAAAATTTGAAAGGATTTATTGATGCAGGGACTCAAACCTGGGTCTCCCAAAAATATAAGGACAACTCATCCACTATGCTATGCTTCTTTTATGTTCACATTATTCATTGTTTATTGCTTTAAATTATACTATATAGTACATTATGCATTACTTTTATGCTTATGTAATGTAGTTTTTATTCTTATTGTTTTATGTTATGAGGTATTAAATTAATACATAACATTAACTTAGGAAAATATATTATAATTTATTTTATTTAAATATAAATTAATTAATTCCTAGACATAAGAATAATCAATCAAACCATAAATGTTAATGAATTTTATGGTACCATCCATTTTTCAATGTCTAGGAAAGTTCTGTCTAGAAAAGTCTTGGTATTTAAGCGTAACCATTGAGACCTACCTCACTTTCCTTGGAACTTTCCTGGTTGTAATTTGGAAAAATATTGTTTAATTCATATTGGTTTGTTTGATTACTAAAGTACCTTATCTAGGCATTGATATAATTATTAGATGTCAATGAAGTAGTAATTATCATAATAATTTTAGAAATGCCACAACATCTGATTTTATAAATGATAGTTACATTAAGAAAATATATGTGAACTTCATAAGGAAAATTAACATCAGTTATTAATTAATTCATAAATTTAATTTCTAATCCCCATAGGGATGCTTTTATTTTTATGACTTACTTAGAATAAGATAATATATTTAATATTTAAAAATAAAATTTATATAAGGCCCATGGGTACGGAAAATTTTATTTATTAGAATTTAAATTTATTAGACTTCTAAATAAGTAGTAAATTTCATGCGTGATGCAACCTTTGCCCACAGGTAGGTTGAAATTTATTATTAAATTTATATTGGTTAATTTAAATAAAGTTATTTCATAGCATTACAGTAATTTTAGTTTCCTTGATAATTGCAGTTATTGCTTTCACTTTGATTGATATAGTTCCAATGCTAAATGATATTATTTTTTTCGAATGGAAAGAAAATTTGCTTTTTACATTGGGGTGTATGGAACTTGACTTGTCGCTCCGTGAGGACGAACCACCCGCCTTAACGGAATTAGTACGACACTAGAGATTTCTAAACATGAACGGTGGGAGCGATCTAATAGTTTAAATCTCATGTTTATGAAATCTCACATCATTAAAGGCATTCGGGGTTCAATCCTAAAATGCACCAAGGCTAAGGATTTTATCAAAACTGTTGAGGAATAATTTGTCAGTTTTGATAAAATCTTAGCCAGCACTCTAATAAAAAGGTTATCAAGCAAAACCTTTGATAGTTCCATAAGTGTGCAAGAGCACATCATGGAAATGAGGGACATGTCTACTCAGCTGAAGTCCCTAGAGGTTAATGTTTCTAAGAAAGAAAATATCATATCTCTAGTTTGCCATGAATCTTTTTTTTTAGGCTCCTAGTAATACATGGTGATTTGATTCTAGTTCTACAATTCATATTGGTAATACAAAGCAGGGTTTTCTTAAAACAAGGAAACCAACATGCCATGAACAACTAGTGTATTTTGAAAATAAATTGTTTTCTCAAGTTGAGGTGGTTGGGATATTTAGGTTAATTTTAAAATCCGGATATGTTTTGGATTTGGATAATGTATTTTTTATTTCGTATTTTAGTTTGAAAATTGGATATTATTGGTTATGGTTTTTGGTTTATCAACACAACCTTTAGTATTTTTAAAGGTGAAAACCTTGTTGGTGGTGGAATAAAAATTGATGGTTTATTCAAAATTGATTTAGATCCCAACTTTGAAAATAATTATTTATCATTACATACAAATATGGGCATAAAGAGGAGTCTTATGAATGAGAACTCTATTTGGTTATGGCACAGAAGATAGGGATATATCTCCATAAAGAGAATCAAAAGGTTAGTAAATGATGGAGTTTTGAGAACTCTTGATTTTACTAATTTTGGTACTTGTGTGGATTGCATAAAGGGAAAGCAAAAACAAGACCACTAAAGGTGCCAAAAGGGGTTCTGACATTCTTGAGATCATACACACTGATATCCATGGACCTTTTCCTACTCCCTACTTAAATGGTCAAAGATATTTTATATCTTGTAATAATGACCATACAAGGTTCATATTTCTTTATCTTCTAAATGATAAGGCTGAGGCATTAAATGCTTTCAAGACCTAAAAGGTAGAAGTAGAGAAACACAAGGACAGGAAAATCAAGATTATAAGATCTGATAGAGGCGGAGAGTACTATGGTAGGTACACAAAAAGAGACAAATGACAGGTGCATTTGCAAATTTTCTTGAAGAGGACGGCATTGTTGCTCAATACACAATGCCTGGAACACCACAACAAAATGGTGTGGTAGAAAGAAGGAATCACACATTAATAGATATGGTAAGGAGTATGATTAATAATTCTAAGTTGTCTTTATCTTTATGAAGTGAAGCCTTAAAAACTGTTGTGTATTTATTAAACCGGGTCCCATCCAAGGTTATTCCTAAGCACCTTCTGAATTGTGGAATGGATGGAAACCAAGTTTAAATCACTTACACATATGGGGTTGCCTTGCTGAGGTCAGGATTTATGATCCAAACATGAAGAAATTAGATCTAAGGACAACCAACGATTATTTTATTGGCTATGCAGTAAACTCCAAAGGATTTAAGTTTTACTGTCCATTTAATAGTACTAGAATTGTTGAGTCTATAAATGCAAAATTTTTAGAGGATTCTAAACCTAGTGGAAGTGTTTGTCCTCAATTGATTGAATTTGAGGAAACACAAGAGTTGACTAAAACTCCTTTATCCCAAGGACGTTTGATTGTGCTTAAGGAAATTAAAAATGATTACCTTGAAGCACAATCAATTACACAACAATCAACTCATGAGGAACAAGTTCAAATTGAACCTACTCAGACTCTGTCAAATACAAGTAGAATTAAGAAGATCGTTTAGAATAATTAGAGCTCCAGTCTCTAGTGATTATATTGTATATCTCCAAGAGTTCGATTTTGATGTTGGACCTAAAGATGATCCAAAAACGTTTTCACAAGCCATGAGTGGAGACTACTCCATATTATGGATTAATGACATGAAAGAAGAGATGGAATCCATGGAAAAAAATCAAGTCTGGGATCTTATTGACTTACCAAAGGGAGTTGTAGCCATAGGCTGCGAATGGGTTTACAAAACCAAAACAGATGCTTCGATAATGTTGAACAATATAAAGCTAGGCTTGTGGCCAAGAGTTTCACTCAAAAGGAAGGCATTGATTATCATGAAACCTTCTCTCCAGTATCTAAGAAGGATTCATTTAGGATAATCATGGCATTAGTAGCTCATTTTGATCTAGAGTTACATCAAATGGATGTGAAAACAACCTTTGTAAATGGGGATCTTGAAGAGGGAGGTTTACATGAAACAACCTAGAGGTTTTGATGATAACAGTCAAAAAGCTTATGAACTAAAGAAATCTATTTACGGACTAAAACAAGCCTCCTGTCAATGGTATATCATATTTCACAAGGTCATTATCTCATATGGTTTTATTGAGAACCTTGTTGATCAATGTGGATATCTTAAGGTTAGTGGGAGTAAAGTTATTTTTCTAGTCCTATATGTAGATGATATTTTGCTTGCAAGTAATGATTTAGGTTTGCTACACGAAACCAAAGGTTTCCTTTCTCAAAACTTTGAAATGAAGGATTTGGGTGAAGCCTCTTATGTCATAGGCATAAAGATTCACAGAGATAGAAAACAAAGAATATTGAAACTGTCTTAAAAGACCTACATTGAAAAGGTTTTAGAAAGATTCAGACTGAAGAACTGTAACGGTTCTGTAGCACCTATCATTAAAGGGGATAGATTCATTAATGATCAATGTCCTCAAAATGCATTGAAAAAGGAACAAATGAAGGATATCCCATATTCATCTATAGTTGGCAGCCTATTGTATGCACAGGTTTGCACTAGACCTGACATCATAATGACAATTGGAATGTTGATATCAACCCAGGATTGGAACATTGGAAAGTTGCAAAGAAAGTTATGCAATATTTGCAAGGAACCAAACATTATAGTTTGACATATAGACACACTAAGCATTTGGAGGTGGTTGGATATTTAGATTCTGACTTTGCGGGATGTGTAGATAGCAGAAAGTCTACTTCAGGATATATGTTTCTTCTTGGTAGAGGGGCTATATCCTAAAGGAGCAGCAAGCAGACTATAGTTGTTGCATCTACAATGGAGGCATAATTTATTGCGTGCTATGAAGCTACTACACAAGCACTGTGGTTGAAATTTTTTATTGGTGGTCTCAAAATTGTTGATTTTATAGGGAGAATAATCAAGATCTTTTGCAATAATCGTGTTGCCATATTCTTCTCAAAAGAATAATAAAAGTGGAAGCAAAAGTAAACATATCAACATTAAGTACCTTAATGTAAGAGATAATATCAACGGGGACGAAGTGTTTATTGAGCATATAAGTACTGAATTGATGATTGCGGATCCCATAGCTAATGGTTTACCGGTAAAGTTATGTAAAAGTCATGTGGAGAATATGAGATTGATTCATTCATTTTGTACTTAGTCTTAATTTTATATATATACACGTTAAGTTATTGTAATAAAGTTTGTGCACATTTTTTACTTTATCCATGAGGATAAAAATAAAGTTTGGACCCAAATAACTTATAGTAAGTTTTGAATGCCCATATAGTACTTATGTAAAGGATATTTTATATGTAATACATGGAAGAGATGACTTATTAAATAATAGTCTTACCACCATGATTCATGTATAGTATTCCTTATATGAGTGGGAGGATTCCATGATCATGTTAAAAGAATAAAACATAATAAGAAGTTTATGTGTCATAAGGGTCAAGTGGGAGAATATTGGAAATTTCCATTTGTGTCCCTTATGACACACTCATGTTCTTTATCATGCAAACCCATGACCATGAAGATAGGCCATGGGGTTTGATCATGGGGATCAATTGATTGATCATGGCAAATAATCTCCTTGATGGAAGGAGAAAATTGGAAAATAAATTAATGAGTGGGGTCCCTGATCTACCTATAAATAATATCTTGTGTACTCCATCTGCGGCTACTTGTAGGCATAGATCAAAAGGTTCCTCACGTAAAATATTTTATTTTGTATTCTTGTTGCCGTTTTGGGAAAAGCTTTGCTGCAGCTGCTATTGGTATTATTTTTTCGGTACTTGAACAACAATGGCTGAAGGTATTTATAATCTAAATTTTCGCTGCTATATGTATTTAGCATTTAATTATATAAACAATACACAACACAAACCTCTTTCGATTCATAGATTTCATCTCATCAAGATGCCTAATTATCTCTTTTCTTATAAGAAGACCCTTTTGCAGCATCCAAATGCAAACCTTTATGTATCCAAGAATCACATAATTTCTCTTACAATAGAAAATTTTTCTTGAGCACTCTCTTTTAAACAAACTTGTTATCCATTTACATATCCCCTGTAAACACAAATCTCTTGTATACATTTCATATTTTATTTATACAAATCAAAGGTTAATCTCTTTGAACTTTTTTATATTTATATTCTTTGTCTACATTTCTACAAATCTTTATATACTGCAAACTAAATATATAGTTTGGTTGAGGATTCCTAATAGTGTTGGTGTTGCGTTAATCATTCACATAAAAAAACTATTCATTTTCTCATTCTGTTAAAAAATAGTATATGAGTTGGACACCTCCGATCTTAGGGCTATTGGTCTAAAAAAAAGCTTATGCTTCAATGGTTGGGGTTTAACAATGCCACATATTAATTTATTTTCTTTTATTGTTAATCTTTATACACACACACACAGACACACTCAAATTTAATTTCTTTATATATATTTTTTTCTTTTATTATTAATCTTATATATATATATATATATATAGACACATAGAGAGAGAGAGAGAATAAAGCATTCCATACATTTTCTTATTAATTTTGCTTATTATACATCATTCCCTCTCCGAGAGTGGTGGGGTAGCCATTCTCATCTTATTCTTCACACTCATGTATGAGAGATCATTCTTCAACACATTTTTGTTACAATTATAAATTAGAAAAATAAAAAATAACTATTGTTTATTGCATTAAACTTGGTATTCAAGCTTGAATAATTTTGATTAGAGTTTAATGAGTTTTATTACATTGGTGTATATATTTGATTTTTGAGGCATATATTGTTGAAGAAGATCACACAAAATAGGAAAGCAATATTGTAGTATAGGAAATTAATATTGTAAATTGATACTCAATTGTTTCTTTCCTTTGAAACTTGATATGTCGAAACTATAGGCAATACAATATGATCTAAACTCTTATAATTCTTGTATAAAGCTGAACAGATGATTCATAAAATATACACAACTTTTTGCCAATCAATTTGCAATTGTTTTCTCTTCTTGGTATCAAAGCGTAACAATTGTGAAAACCCAAAATTCAACCAAACACAAACACAAACACCACCCTAGCAGACACAGCCATGGGATACACAACTGAAAACAAGACAACCGTCACAGGCATGTCTTCAAAACCAAAATGGGAAAACCTGAATAATCCCCTTTATCTTTGTTGCGATGTCGTGGTCGCACAAATTAATAGCCCTAGCTTAAAACACACAAGATAGTATAGAGCAAGCAAAAGGTCGATCCCACGAGGAAGTTTCAAGTCAGATTTTTATGTTGTACGTTATGTGATTGGGGGGATTTGGTTTGTGATTATCTAAACTATGGCAACAATTAAACTAGCAAACAAAATCAATTAAAACCGAAACTTATCAAGAAAAGAAACCTTGGTCACAAGCATATATCCACCTACGGAAATTAGAACCGATCCTTGAAACAAAAAATGCAGTTAATGTTCTGAAATTTTATCTTTTTTGAACGTGATTAATTAACGGATCCGCCGTATAACTAATCCTAACCAACAAACAATCAAAGTGCCCGCACTAATGATTGAATTTAATGGTAGCTTTAAGAACTAGATAATTTCATCAAGATTAACATACAAGTTGTCCGCAACTTGTGTCAATTTATTCAAATGTTCTCCGTAAGTTCAATAATGTAGTTCCGCCATAATTATCAGGCTTAGTTGCTTCACAAGTTCATATATCACAACTCCGATTTTGATATTAAACTTAGCAATAGATTGTTCACAACAATAACTTAGAGTCCGCTCTAGAAATCATCAACAACAATCATAGGAAATATGCATAGGAAAACAAATATATTCATTCATAACATAAACTGAAAATAGAAGGCAGAATAAATCTCACGGTTCTTGAAATCCGAAGGTGTTTGTGTCCTTGCAACCAAGAAAAAGAGTCTAGCCTTGCATGTTTATTGAACAACTAAATAAAAATATGGATGAACACATGATTTTGGGTTTGGAGGATGAAGATTTTGTTTTTTCTCTCGTGGTGGCCGCCACTTCCTTGCTCCTCTTCTCCTTTATATAAGCTTAGAAACCCTAATGTCTATTTTACCAAATAGTCCTTCCTTAAGTTGGCAAAATTTAGTTGTCCTTTGTAAAATTCATATTTTTGAGCTCAAAGTTGGATCATTAATAGGTCTTTGAGTCCTGAATCCATTCCAATTGAGTTTGCATCAATTGGACTTCTGTAGCTCGAGATATTGAATTTAGAATGGACAAAGGTCAACACTGGCAGAATGAGAGATTTGACTCTTCAGGATGCGATTTCCATGATCTTTCTCCTTTTATTTTTCTTGAATTACATTTACAGAAAGGTATGTATGTTAGCTCTTGAATGTCACTAGAATCACTTCATTTCGATCTCTAGAACTCACGCTCTGCACAAAACATCGACTGAACGTCAAATCTGTCAATTACCTCCAATTTACTCCTTTTTGCATTTTTCATCCAAAAATGCCTTCAAAACATAAAACAAAGAATATCAAAACATTTTATACACAAAACATATGCAAAACACTACGTAAATATGGATGAAATTATCAAATAATATGGTCGCATCAAATACCCCCACACTTAGCTCTTGCTCGTCCTCGAGAAAGGATTGGTAAAAAGAATTTAAAAAAAACAAAATAACCATGACCAATCTTTTAATCTCCCATGAATATCCAAGAATTCAAGCATTATAAATAAGAATACAATTGAGAAGGATAAAGAACATAAATCTTTATGAGTTTGTTTACATGCAAACTTCAAAACTCAATTACTCTTCAGGATTGAAAAAAAATCTATGTCATGTCAATGTGATAGGTCCTCTCATTGATATACACTCCAACACTCATGTGTGTTAGGGCTTATGTGTTTAAATCTCTCAAATTTAATCAATGAAGATGTTCTACCATAAGTTTGCTCTTCAATCTCATCTCCATTATTAAAATATTACAAACAATGCATGACTCAAAAGGTCTTATTTTCCGGTTGTAATGGGGCTAAGGTTAAGGTGAGGTAAAAGAGATTACAAGAAAAGGTTTAAACCAAAGAAAGTGGAGGATTATGAAAAAAAACTTTCAACCAAGATATTCCATCAAAACACATCAATTTTCAATCTTCAAGCACCAATGCTTAGCCTCTTTCGATTTCAAGCTCTTTTCTATTTCTTTCTTTTTCTTTTCTTTTTCTTTTTCTTTTCTTTTTCTTTTTCTTTTCTTTTCACCTTTGGCAACTTTGCCCATCTTTTCTTCAAGCATCACTTCTTCTTTCTTTTCACATAATTTCCAACCATAATTCCATGAGATATCAAAAGTATATGCTCTACTAATCCTTGGCCAGGGGAAAAGAGGAAAACATATAAAAAGTTAAAGGCTTATACATGGATAAAGCAAAGAAAAGATAAACAAGCTCAAAAGGGGCTCACTAAAGATAATATGCTTTAGGTTGGTTTTTTGGCTCAAGTGGTTAAAATTCCTAATGTCTTTATCATCTTCATGCATCTATGTAATGTGAATGTAATCTCAATAAGATATGAAGCAAGTTCTAGAGATACATATCATTGAAAGAATGAACAATCAAAGAATATAATGTTGAAGGCTCAAAAGCTTACATTGGTATAACACTATAAAGTCAACATGACATATTTTCAGAGTCAATCCCTAAACAAATTAAACATTAAAACTTGCATGCACACTCATTCATTTGATTTATATATTCATCTATCTCACTTAATTCTCATACATAATACTCATATTCTCAAAAACCAATGGGAGTTCAAAAGGATCAATCATAGATTTTTCTTTTTTTTTCTTTTTTTTTGGGGGAAAAATAAATAAAACAAAAATAAAAAAACTAACATTTTCCCAATACCCCCACACTTAAAACACAACATTGTCCTCAATGTTGAAAATAAAAGAAAAGGAATATAGGAAAATGACAAAAATGAAATAAAATGCAAAAATATAAAAGATAAGGAAAAAGAAAGTAAATCTGTTTTTTTTTTGTGCTGGGTTGCCTCCCAGTAAGCGCTTTTGTTTTATGTCATTGGCTTGACATGTGGCATGCTCATTCTTCATAGATTGGTCAGCTAACTCTATAGAAGCAGTGAGTTCTGTCGTCCAACCTTCATAGAAAGGTTTCAAATGATGCCCATTGACCTTGAGTACTTTGTTGGTTTCTAAACTTGTAATTTCAACTGTACCATAAGAAAAAACATTAGAAACAAGGGTCCAATCCAACGAGAGCGCAATTTTCCAGGAAAAAGTTTCAAATGCGAATGATAAAGGACTTTGTCTCCAACATGAAACTCCTTTCTTGTAAGCATTCGGTCATGAAGATTCTTAGTCTTTTCTTTGTAAATCCTTGCATTCTCGTAAGCATCATTTCGAATCTCTTCCAACTCTTTTAGTTGCAGTTTTCTTGCGATCCCAGAAACATCATAATCCATGTTACATTGTTTAATGGCCTAAAAAGCTTTGTGTTCAAGCTCCACCGGTAGATGACATGTTTTCCCATAAATTATTCTATAAGGTGACATTCTTATAGGTGATTTATAAGCAATCCGATAAGCCCAAAGTGCATCTCCAAGGCGTAGACTCCAATCTCGTCGATTAGGTTGTACTGTTTTCTACAAAATGGACTTGATTTCTCGATTTGAAATTTTAGCTCGGCCATTCGTTTGAGGATGATATGCTGTGGAAGTCCGATGAGTCACATGATATTTGCGTAACAATGCTTCCATGGAACGATTACAAAAATGAGTGCCACGATCGCTAATGATAGCTTTAGGGATTCCAAACTTGTCAAATATGTGAGTCCTGACAAAATCTAAAACAACCTTGGCATCGTTAGTTCGTGTGGCTTTCGCCTCAATCCATTTAGACACATAATCAACAGCAAGAAGAATATAAAGATTGTCAAAAGAAGACGGAAATGGACCCATAAAGTGATGCAAACCAAGGAGCTGGACATATTGATCATACACTCGGGAAAGCGTCTGAATTCGCACAAGACCCTTTGTCACTTCCAAGTGGCCCAATTACAAGACTTAGAGCCAAACGCTTCAAGGAATCACTAAATGGGCTAATCCAAGAGATTTGGGCTGATTCTAAAAAGACCATGGTGGGATCAAATGATAATCAAGGCTTAGTCCACATCATCAAAGCAATTGAAGAGGGTAATAATTATGCAAAAACGTTTTACCATGATCTGACCATCAAAGGGCATGAATTTTATGACTTTGAAGGATATTAATTAGAGAAATGAAGTTGGTCTTCAATGGTTATGTTAAATAAATTGCATTTAGTCATTTAGCTATTTATGATAGCCTCTAGAAGTCCAAGAGACCTAAAAACGTGAGGACTTGTTTATGTTACTGTTTGAGCTCTTTTAAAACTTTAGTTATGACTTTTCCTATTCTTGTAGGGTTGTTCCAAGTATAAAAAGGGGTATTTCGAAATTATTAAGTAGATTATGTTTTCAGAGAATTATCATATTTGTGAGGTCTTGTGTTCCTCTTCATTCTTAAAAGAACTCCTAGAACTTATCAAGTTAATCTTGTGGCGTTCAAACATCAAACTTATCACCTTGATTGTTGAGAGAATCTCAGGTTTTCTAGGTGTGGCGTTTCAATCTTTCGTAGTCTTGGTTTTCATCTTGTTAGGTGACGGGTCAAGGCTCAACCAATCTTGTCTACACGATCTTGGGGTTCTAAACCATCATTCTTATTGGGTTTCCATCACAATTGTTGGTGAAGTTCATATCATTTGGTATCAGAGCTTTGGGTCTAAGATAAGTTTGACTATCTTTCATTTTCATTTTTTTCTCTTATATACTGTTACCTCTTGTAGAAGAAAAAAAATTGTAAAAGAAAAAGCAAAAAAAAAAAACAAAAAGGTTACACGATTCAAGTCCAGAAAAAAAAATTCAAAAAAAAAGAAGTATATTGTTACCTCTTGTCAGAATACTTTTGTTTTCAATCTTGTTTCTCCCTTATTCAAGTCCAGAAAAAAAAATCATCAAAAAAAAAGTACACAATTCAAAAAAAAAATAACAATTTCTCTTTTCAATCTTGTATCTCACCTTATTCAAGTTCTTGGCCTTTTGGTTAGTTTTGGTTGATTTCTCTTTTTTTTTGAATTGCTGTGGGATTATTTTGATTTAGTTTTTGAAAGTTCGATTAAGAACTAAAGAAGACACAAAAGAGTGGAAAAAGGCAAGAGTGTGCGAGACCATAAGAGGGTAAAAGCCATTTAGTGTGAAAACACGAGCACAAGTGTATCAATTCTTGAGTGAAACACATGAGGGAGTGCTTGTGAGGATTCTAACCTTGTTTTGCAGATTTTAAATATGTCAAATAATCAAGAAGATACAACCGAAGAAGTTCAACAAACTGGAGTTCCTAACCTCCAAATGCAAGCCTTGTTAGGGGAGATGAGGCGTATGTGGAGGGCTGAATTAGAACCTATTCATGAGAGGTTGGACAGGGTAGAAGCAGAAGCTCCTAGGGGACATCAATAACACATCCCTAATAGGCAGCAAGGTGGGCGTGCTCCGTGGCATAATGTCGAGGAAGAGGCGGAGTCTGAGGAGTTTGATGAGCCATATTTGAACCGCGGTAGGTTTCGGCGTGGGAATGAGAATCGAGAAGCTAGGATGGGTAGGCCTAGGAGGGATACTGATTTGGGAAACATAAAGATTAAAATCCCATCTTTTCAAGGTAAAAGTGATCCTGAAGTTTATTTGAAGTGGAAAACTAAAATGGAGATGGTGTTTGATTGTCAGAACTACTCGGAGATAAAGAAGGTTAAGTTGGCTGCAATTGAATTCACTGATTATGCCATTGTTTGGTGGGATCAATTACTAATTAATAGGAGAAGGAATAGAGAGCCACCCGTGGACACTTGGGAGGAGATGAAAATGCTTATGAGAAAGCGTTTTGTACTCAGCCACTATTATAGGGGATTGTATCAAAAGTTGCAGAGGTTAAATCAAGGTTCCAAGAGTGTGGAAGAATATTACAAGGAGATGGAGGTAGCTATGATTCGGGCTAATGTGGAAGAAGATCGGGAAGCCACCATGGCTAGGTTCTTGCATGGTTTAAATCGTGAGATTACGGATATAGTTGAGATGCAACACTATGTTGAGTTGACAAATATGGTGCATCAAGCCCTAAAGGTGGAGGAACAACTCAAACGAAAAGGATTGGTTAGGAGGGGACAACCTATGGCTAACACCAACCCATGGAAGACAATTCCGAAAAGGGATGAGCAGCTACAACATAAGCCGAAATTTGAATCATTTAAGAATTCAAAACCAACGACCACTGCTGCTTTAGGTAACAACGAAACTTCAAGTTCTAAAACACTTGATATTAAGTGTTTTAAATGCCAGGGGCGGGGACACATAGCCAGCCAGTGTGTAAACAAAAGGGTGATGGTGATAAACGCCCAAGGAGAGCTTGAGTCGGAGAATGAGGAAGACGATAATGACATGCCACCTCTGGAGGATGCTGATGACGAGCAAAGTGCTATGGTTGGAGATTTATTGGTAGCAAGGCGAGTTCTCAATATGCAGGTTAAGGAGGAAGAAAGTAACCAAAAGGAGAACTTGTTTCATACTCGGTGCTTTGTGAAAAACAAAGTTTGCAGTGTCATTATCGATGGAGGGAGTTGCACAAATGTAGCCAGCACTTATTTGGTGGAGAAATTGGCCTTAACTACCTTGAAACATCCTCACCCTTATCGGCTTCAGTGGCTGAATGAATGTGGTGAAATCAAGGTGACAAGGCAAGTATTGGTGGCACTATCCATTGGTAAATATGAGGATGAGGTGCTTTGTGACGTGGTTACCATGCATGCATGCCATATACTATTGGGAAGACCATGGCAGTATGATCGGAGGGTTACGCATGATGGATTCACAAATTGGTATTCTTTCACTCATAGAAAGCAACCTATTATTCTTTTGCCCTTGAATCCATAACAGGTCAGGGAGGACCAATTAAAGTTACAAAGATCAAGGGAACAAAAGAAAGAAAAAGAAATTAAAGCCGAAATTGAAAAAAAAGATTTTCAAAAAAAAGAAAGAGAGAAAAACATTGATCCGAGAGAAAAAGAAAGAGAAGGGATTTCGGCCATAGTGAGTGCAAGAGAGGAAAAATTCAATTACATTGCAAAAAAAAGTGAGATCAAGAGAGCATTATTTTCACACCAGCCCCTTATTGTACTCATGTACAAGGAGGCTCTTTTATGTACTAACGATCTCGTCGGTGCTTTGCCGAGCGATATTGTTTCTCTTTTGCAGGAGTTTGAAGATGTTCTTTCTGAAGAGGTACCTTATGGATTACCTCCAATTCGAGGGATTGAACATCAAATTGATTTCATACCAGGTGCGTCAATTCCAAATCGACCTGCTTATAGGAGTAATCCCGAGGATACGTAGGAACTTCAGAGGCAAGTAGGTGAATTATTAGAGAAGGGGTATGTGAGTGAAAGCATGAGTCCTTGTGCATTTCCAGTGCTATTAGTTCCTAAGAAGGATGAAACATGGAGGATGTGTGTTGACTGTCGAGCCATCAACAACATAACGGTAAAGTATCGTCATCCCATTCCTAGATTAGATGATATGCTGGATGAATTGCATGGTTCTTGTGTCTTTACAAAAGTGGATCTTAAGAGTGGATATCATCAGATTAGGATGAAGGAAGGTGATGAATGGAAAACTGATTTTAAGACTAAATATGGCTTGGATGAGTGGTTAGTGATGCCTTTTGGTTTAACTAATGCTCCAAGCACATTTATGCGTTTGATGAACCATGTTTTGCGTGCATTTATTGGCAGATTTGTCGTTGTGTATTTTGATGATATCCTAATTTATAGCAAAAACATGAAAGAACATGTAATGCATTTGAAATCTGTCTTGGAAATTCTAAGGAAAGAAAAGTTGTTTGCTAATCTCAAGAAGTGCACCTTTTGCACGGATAAACTTGTGTTTCTTGGTTTTGTTGTTAGTAGTAAAGGAATTGAGGTGGACCAGGAAAAGGTTAAGGCAATCAAAGAGTGGCCAACACCAACAACAATCAGCCAAGTGAGGAGTTTCCATGGCTTAGCTAGCTTCTATAGACGGTTTGTTCGTGATTTTAGTAGCTTAGCCACCCCTCTTACTGAAGTCATCAAGAAAAATGTGCCATTTAAGTGGGGGGAGGAACAAGAAAAGGCATTTCAGCTGATCATAGAAAAGTTAACTAATGCATCTTTGCTTGTTTTACCGAACTTTGCTAAAACTTTTGAGATTGAGTGTGATGCTTCAGGAATAGATATTGGAGCTGTTTTGATGCAAGAAGGTAGTCTAGTTGCTTATTTTAGTGAAAAGCTGAGTGGAGCAACCCTAAATTACCCTACTTATGATAAGGAGATGTATGCCTTGGTAAGGGCTTTGGAAAATTGGCAGCATTATCTATGGCCAAAGGAATTTGTGATTCACACGAATCATGAGTCCTTGAAGCATTTGAAAGGACAACAAAAGTTGAATAGACGCCATGCCAAGTGGGTGGAATTCATTGAAACATTTTCTTATGTGATCAGATACAAGCAAGGTAAGGAAAATGTGGTAGCTGATGCATTGTCCCGAAGGTATGCTTTACTTTCCATTTTAGATACAAAATTGCTTGGCTTTGAATACATTAAGGATTTGTATGCACAAGATTCTAATTTTGGTGATGTGTTCAATACATGTGAGAAAGTGGCATTTGGAACATTTTATATGCATGAAGAATTTTTGTTTCGGGAAAATAAACTTTTTGTGCCTATATGTTCTTTGTGTGAATTGTTCGTGGGACAAGCTCATGGTGGTGGTTTGATGGGTCATTTTGGTGTAGCTAAGACATCATGAATATTGCATGATCATTTTTTGGTCTCATATGAAATGTCATGTGGAAAGATTCTGTGAAAAGTGCATCCCTTGTTAAATAGGCAAACTCTAACTTAAAACCCCATGGTTTGTTCACCCCTTTACTAATACCTAGTGAACCTTAGACTGATATTTCTATAGATTTTATTTTGGGATTACCTAGGACTAAGAGGGGGAGAGATTCAGTTTTTGTGGTGGTAGATAGATTTTCGAAGATGGCACACCATTGTTTCTGATAGGGATGCAAAGTTTTTGAGTTACTTTTGGAAGACTTTATGGGGAAAGTTAGGAACCAAATTATTATTTTCTACTACTTGTCATCCACAAACGGATGGTCAAACTGAAGTAGTGAATAGAACGTTGTCTTCTTTGTTACGTGCTATCATTAAAAAGAACTTGAAAACATGGGAAGATTGTTTGCCACATGTTGAATTTGCTTATAATAGAAGTATACATTCTGCTACTAAGTTTTCACCATTTGAAATGGTTTATGGCTTTAACCCTTTGTCACCTTTGGATTTAACTTCTTTACCTGCGAGTGAACGTGTAAACTTAAGGCAGAATTTGTAAAGATGATTCATGAAAAGGCACGACTGAACATTGAAAGGAGGACTAAACAATATGTCCAACAAGCCAACAAGGGACGCAAGAAGGTAGTGTTTGAACCAGGCGATTGGGTTTGGTTGCACTTAAGGAAGGAACGTTTTCCCGAAAAACGACGTTCAAAACTCTTACCTAGGGGTGACGGACCATTTCAAGTAGTGGAACGCATCAATGATAATGCCTACAAGCTTGACTTACCAGGTGAGTATGGTGTTAGTGCAAGCTTTAACGTTTCTGATTTATCTCCATTTGATGTAGGTGATGATTTGAGGACAAATCCTTCTCAAGAGGGGTATCATTTAGACACATAATCAACAGCAAGAAGAATATAAAGATTGTCAAAAGAAGACGGAAATGGACCCATAAAGTCAATACCCCAAACATCAAAAATTTCACTTACAGGAATATTTGTTAAAGGCATTTGATTCTTATGAGTGATATTACCTGTTCTTTGGCATTTTTCATATGATTTGCAGAAGTGATATGCATCTTTAAAAATAGAAGGCCAATAAAAACCACTTTCAAGTACCTTGTGGGCTGTTCTTTTTGCTCCAAAATACCCACCACAAGAATGAGAATAACAAAAAGTGAGAATGGAATGAAATTCATCTTGTGGTACACACCTCCTAACTATTTACTCCGCACAAAATTTCCAAAGGTAAGGATCGTTCCAAAAATAATATTTAGCATCGGCTCGTAACTTATCTTTTTGGGGTTTAGACAAACCTGGAGGGAATTCTTTGGTGACTAAATAGTTTACCAAATTAGCATACCATGGTCTTGTAGAGGAATGCAACATATACAACTGCTCATCAGGAAATGTCTCTCTTATTGTTTCAATCTGTATATCCTCCGTCCTCAGTCGGCTTAAGTGATCAACCACATGGTTTTCAGCACCTTTTTTGTCTTTAATCTCAAGATCGAATTCTTATAAAAGCAAAATCCACCTAATCAGTCTTGGTTTGGACTCCTTCAAAAGATACCTGAGAGCTGCATGGTCAGTAAAAACAATAACTTTTGTATCAAGTAGATATGACCTGAATTTTTCAAGAGCAAACACCACTGCAAAAAGTTCCTTTTTCAGTTGTATGGTAATTGCATTGTGCTCCATCCAACATACGAGAAGCATAGGCGATAACATGCAAATTCTTCCCAATTCTTTGCCCAAGCACAACTCCTACCGCATAGTCACTTACATCACACATTATCTCAAAAGATTCATCCTAATTTGGTGGGTGGATGATAGGGGCAGATGTGACACGTCTCTTAAGCTCATCATGAGCATTTTTACATGCTTGATCAAACACAAAATCCACTTCTTTGGCTAATAGTTTGCATAAGGGTGCCATAATCTTCAAGAAATCTTTGATAAAGCGGCAATAGAAACCTGCATGGCCTAGAAAAGAACGAACCTCCCTCACGCATGAGGGCTAAGACAATGATGAAATAACATCTATCTTAGCTTTATCAACCTCTAATCCACGTGAAGATCATTTTTGTTTTTCACCAACATGATTCCGGTCTTTTTAGGCACCACATGGATTGGCGCAACCCATTTACTGTCAGTGATGGGGTAAATGACTCCTATATCTAACAATTTCAAAATTTTAGCTTTCACTACCTCCATCATAGGCGGGTTCAACCTCCTTTGCATTTCCCTTGTTAGTTTTGTGTTGTCCTCCAATAGTATATGATGCATACATATTGAGGGACTAATGCCCTTGATGTCGGCTAAAGTCCATCCAATGGTCGTCTTGTGATCACATAACTTCACAAGTCTTTCCTCTTGCATACTTGTTAAACCTGTTGCTATGATAACAGGAAGTGTATTGTTGTCGCCAATGAATATATACTTCAAATTATCAGGCAAAGGTTTTAATTCTAACTCGGGGGCCTGTAAAATAGATGACAAAAGCTTTTTATGTGAGAGTACCAAATAAACAAAGACATTACCATGGGGAATGGTTTGCAAAGCTTGTAAGGCCAATACTGATTCGTGCACGTTTTAATAGATCCTAGGAGAATAGAGAAAAGCCATGTCTTTGCTGCCCCGTTCAAAGAGAAAGGGAAAGCTTTCAACTTAACTTGTCCTTCATCAACTCCATTTGGTTTCATGCCAACACAAATCATATGGAACTCCTTGAGATTAGTATGAGGATCTTCTCCTGCAAGACCATTAAATGTTGGTAACAAATGTATAAAACCAGATTTGAGCTCAAGGTTTACATTATTGTCAATGTTCATGCACAATGGTTGATTTTCCACGTTAGGAGCAGCAAGCTCCTTGAGTGTTTGTTGTAGTTCAATAGCCATGGTGTTGAGGCGAACTTCCTTTCTCAACCTGCGTAAAGTGTTTTCTATTTCAAGATCAATTTGCACTTAGTAGAACGGGTCACAGGCATAAAAAAATTTACAAAAATTTTTCGTAAGAAAACTCACAAGAGATTGAAAACAATGCAAATTGTACGAAAATTTTACGATAGAAAACTAAAACGGCCTAAAAGCTGAATTTGGCCAAAAACTCTATTTTGAACAGTACCGTGCATAAGTGAACAGTACCGTTGCAAGCAAAAATTCTTTTTTTTTTGAATCACAACAAATAAAAATAAACAGTACAAGCACAAAAATCAACTAAAATTACCTCCCCGGCAACGGCGCCAAAATTTGTTGCGATGTCGCGGTCGCACAAATTAATTACCCTAGCTTAAAACACACAAGATAGTATAGAGCAAGCAAAAGGTCGATCCCACGAGGAAGTTTCAAGTCAGATTTTTATATTGTACGTTATGTGATTGGGGGGATTTGGTTTGTGATTATCTAAACTATGGCAGCAATTAAACTAGCAAACAAAATCAATTAAAACCGAAACTTATCAAGAAAAGAAACCTTGGTCACAAGCATATATCCACCTACGAAAATTAGAACCTATCCTTGAAACAAAAAATGCAGTTTCTGTTATGAAATTTTATCTTTTCTGAACGTGATTAATTAACGGATCCGCCGTATAACTAATCCTAACCAACAAACAATCAAAGTGTCCGCACTAATGATTCAATGTAATGGTAGCTTTAAGAACTAGATAATTTCATCAAGATTAACATACAAGTTGTCCGCAACTTGTGTCAATTTATTCAAATGTTCTCCCTAAGTTCAATAATGTAGTTCCGCCACAATTATCAAGCTTAGTTGCCTCACAAGTTCATATATCACAACTCCGGTTTTGAAATTAAACTTAGCAATAGATTGTTCGCAACAATAACTTAGAGTCCGCTCTAGCAATCATCAACAACAATCATAGGAAATATGCATAGGAAAACAAATATATTCATTCATAACATAAACTGAAAATAGAAGGAAGAATAAATCTCACGGTTCTTGAAATCTGAAGGTGTTTGTGTCCTTGCAACCAAGAAAAAGAGTCTAGCCTTGCATGTTTATTGAACAACTAAATAAAAAGATGGAAGAACACATGATTTTGGGTTTGGAGGATGAAGATTTCGTTTTTTCTCTCATGGTGGGTGCCACTTCCTTGCTCCTCTTCTCCTTTATATAAGCTTAGAAACCCTAATGTCTATTTTACCAAATAGTCCTTCCTTAAGTTGGCAGAATTTAGTTGTCCCTTGTAAAATTCATATCTCCTTCATATGACATATTTTTGATCTGAAATTCGTAAATTTTATAGGTCTTTGAGTCATGAATCCACTCCAATTGAGTTTGCATCAATTGGACTTCTATAGCTCGAGATATTTAATTTAGAATTGGCAAAGGTCAACACTGGCAGAATGAGAGATTTGACTTTGCAGGATGCGATTTCCATGATCTTTCTCCTTTTATTTTTCTTGCATTACATTTCCAGAAAGGTATGGATGTTAGCTTTTGAATGTCACTGGAATCACTTCATTTCGATCTCTAGAACTCACGCTCTGCACAAAACATCGACTGAACGTCAAATCTGCCAATTACCTCCAATTTACTCCTTTTTGCATCTTTCATCCAATAATGCCTTCAAAACATAAAACAAAGACTATCAAGGCATTTTATACACAAAACATATGCAAAACACTATGTAAAATGGATGAAATTATCAAATAATATGGTCGCATCAATCTTCATCACGCAGAACAACTACAACACCGGGGTTCAATCCATGAGCATGGCACTAATAGTCAAAAACAAATTTGGACTTGTTGATGGGTCTATTGAAGAACCAACTGGAGATAACGTTGATGAAATGCAACAATGGAAGCGCTGCAACAACCTAATCAAGACATGGCTCTTGGGGTCAATGTCAAAGGACATTGTAGGAAGCTTCATCCATTGCAAAGATGTGAGCTAGATGTCACTTGATCTTAAAGAGAGATTCTCTCAAGTTAATATTGTTCATCTATTCCACATCGAGAATGAGATACATGGTTGTGTACAAGGGAGCATTACTGTAAGTACTTCACTAAATTGAAGAGCCTTTGGGACGAACGAGATGCATTGTGCTCCATTCCTTCGTGTAATTGTGGGACAAACAAACAAATTTCTACATATATGGAAACCCAAAAGACAATGAAATTTCTTATGGGTTTAAATGAATCATACGCTGCTATGCCGGTTAATACTTTGTTATTGGAGCCATTACCCACTATCAACAAAGCCTACTCTTTTGTCCTTCGACAAGAAAGGCAAACAGAAATCTCTAATGGAAGAACTTTCACCGAACCAGAGGCAACTCCCTTTTTAGTAAGAACTCAGGCCGAGAGCCTGAACTAGAGGGGAAGGGACTACGTTGTATAAAATGCAACAGAACAAATCACAACACTAAGAATTGTCATGCTCACCTTAAATGCACTTTTTGTAAAATGGAAAGGCCACACATTTGAGCACTGTCACAAGAGGATGGCAGTGTTAGACTCCGAACAACCTAATTCCCCAAGGGGCAACCAGGCTTCTATATACACATATGACAGGAAGATGACGACACCTAATTTTTCGTTTTCACAGGAGGAATGCAAGAAAATATTTTAGATGTTAAACAAAAACAGAGCCTCTATAGCCAACCAAGTCGGTAATTCTTCAAACCATGAAGAATTGCTAGGTCAAGCTTTCTCCCTTGTTTACAATGGTAAGACAAACATATGGATCTTAAAAAGTGGTGCCACTAATCACATGGTTTGTAATCCTAATCTGCTCACACAATCTAGAAGAATTGAGAATCATACCGTTGAATTACCAGACGGTTCACACGCTGCAGTCACCCACATTGGACAAATTATTTTCTCTTCCAATTTTGTTCTTGATAATGTCCTAATTGTACCACTCTTTTAGCTCAATCTAATCTCCATCAGTAAATTAGCATCAGATTCCTTGTATATCATGATTTTTCTAAGACAATTTTATGTTATACAGGACCTACGCTCGAGGAAGATGATTGGGATGGGATCTCATAGGAAGGGGCTATATTACCTTAAGTCTTTAGCATCAATGCCTTGGACATCCATCCAATAAATCTTTCCAATTATTTCTGTTTTTCAAAATTAAATCCTGTGATACAACCAAATGTTTAATTTGACCATTGGCAAAACAAACAAGGTCATCTTTCCCTTTAAGTTCCATTTTAAGTAAAACATGTTTTGATTTGATTCATGTTGACATTTGGGGTGGTTACAAAATTAGTTCTCTTATCGGTGCAAAATATTCTCACTATCGTAGACAATTTTACTCGAAGCACATGGGTTTATTTGATGAAACAAAAATCTGATACAAAGGACCTTCTCATTAAATTCATTCGCATGATTGAAACTCAATTCACTTCCAAGGTCAAAATTGTGCGTAGTGATAATGGTCCTGAGTTCAAACTTGAAAATTTTTATGCCCTCATAGGAATTGTTCATCAAACAAGTTGTGTCAACACACCACAACAAAATGGTGTTGCTGAGCGTAAACATAGGCATTTGCTTAATTTGGCGTGAGCTTTACTCATTCAAGCTGGACTACCTAAACAATTTTGGGGGGATGCTATTCTCACCTTTGCATGCCTTATCAACAAAACACCATGTGAAAAACTATTCCACCAAGCTTCTAATTATTCTCACTTAAAGGTATTTGGTTGTTTATGCTTTGCCTCCACTCATGCACAAAAGCCTTCTAAATTTGATGCCCATGCAACTCGTTGTATTTTTCTTGGATACCCCTATGGTCAAAAAGGGTATCGGGTGTTTGACCTTACCTACCATAAAGTCATTGTATCACGAGATGTCACTTTCTATGAAGAGCAATTCCCATTTCAAACAACTTCTAATTTCACTGCACCTCATCATTTTTCACCAACCCATTACTCCCTTTTAACATTTGATGATGGCTCATTTCTAAAGCCCATAGCTCCAGTCCAAACGATTGAAGCCCATGAACCAGTCAGTCAAGATACAATTCCTACAGCCCAAACACCCGAAGCCCATGACCCATAACACGACCCATGCTCCATCAATTCATCATCAACCCAAAATTTGTCTCCCGTCCTAGTTGTCCACTCACCGCCTCCTCTGTCTCTAGTTCCCTCTCTGATGTGAACCAGCCCAAAAACACCAACATCGACCCATTACAGGTGCCAAATGGTCCAATCACGCGGTCTAGGACAAAGGCATTGAAAGAGGCAATGAATGCATTGGTCTTGAAGGTTTCAACCCGGGCAGAATTGCAAGGACCGTTGGAGTATCAAGAGGAGACCTTAGTACATCTTATCCATGTGCAGGAGGGGTCCAATACAACCTTATTTGGGCCATGAAATTAGGACAACAAAAGGATCCAAAAGAGCCCTACTACAACTTGGAAACATGGGATTGATGGGCTGGATGAAAGAGAATAAATAAACCTTATGGGCTCTATTTAAGTTAGTTAGCTACAGCCCAAGGCTTGTTTGGGCTTAATTAAGACTTTGTTTTCAGATAGGATCCAAGGCTTGCTTGGATTAAGTAATGGGCTCTTTAATTTTACATTTTGGGTCTGTTTTCAGTGGACCTCATTTAAGTCCACATAAGAGGTCCATTAGGGTTACTTTTAAGGACTATATAAACTCATGTAACCCTTCAACGAACCATTATTGATGAAACTTCATTCGAACTCTTCGGTTTCATGTAAGAGAGATTCTTGCATTCTTGATTCTTGAATGAACCGAATCGACTTATCGAAGATTAACTGGCTTCGTGGCGTCATTCTACTCATTCCAATAGTGTTGGTGCCTTGGGGCAGGTTTCCATTGTGTCACACTCCTATCAGACCTTCTTTTGGCTTTCCGGGATCTTATCTCATTCTTGGTTGTGGGTTGCGTGACCACGTGATCACAAGGTTCGCATCAGGTTCACATCACTCTCCATCACCGCCATTACGGCGTGGTTTTTGTCCCATCAAAAACCCATCTTTTTTGCAGGATTTTCAAGTTGAGGCTGCCCTTCCATCCAGATCTGCCCCTTCATCTTCCACAAACTCAGGTACTGCTCATCCCCTTTCTCATTCTTTGTCTTATACACGTCTTTCATCTCCGCACAAAGCTTTCATCATTCACCTCTCTCTCCTTAAAGAACCTAGTAGTTTTAATCAGGCTATTACCATTCCAAAATCTAGGATGATGCGACCATATTATTTGATAATTTCATCCATATTTACGTAGTGTTTTGTATATGTTTTATGTATAAAATGCCTTGATATTCTTTGTTTTATACTTTGAATGCATTTTTGGATGAAAGATGCAAAAAAAAGGTAATTGGAGGTGATTGACAGATTTGACCTTCAGTCGATGTTTTGTGCAGAGTGGAAGCTCTAGAGATCGAAATGAAGTGATTCCAGTGACATTCAAAACCTAACATCCATAAATTTATGTAAATCTAAGGAAAAAGAAATAAAATAAGGAAGATCATGGAAATCGCAGCCTTCAAAGTCAAATCTTGCAATCTGCCGATATCAACCTTTGTCCATTCCAACTTCAATATCTCGAGCTATAGAAGTCTGAATGATGCAAACTCAGTTGGCGTGGATTCAGGACTCAAAGATATATAAACTCTTCAAATTTCAGCTCAAAACGATGTCATATGAAGGAGATATGAATTTTACAAGGGATAACTAAATTTGCCAACTTAAGGAAGGACTATTTTGTAAAATAGACATTAGAGTTTCTAAGCATATATAAAGGAGAAGAGGAACACGGAAGTGGCGGCCAACACAAATGAAAACACAAAATCTTCCTCCTCCAAACCCTAAATCATGCGTTCTTCCATCTTTTTATTTAGTTGTTCAATAAACATGCAAGGCTGGACTCTTTTGCTTGGTTGCAAAGACACCAAAACCTTTGGATTTCAAGAACCATTAGATTTTTTCTTCCTTCTATTTTCAGTTTATGTTATGAATGAGTATGATTGTTTTCCTATGCATATTTCCTATGATTGTTGTTGATGATTGCTAGAGCGGACTCTAAGTTATTGTTGTGAACAATCTATTGCTAAGTTTAATATCAAAACCGGAGTTGGGATATATGAACTTGTGAGGCAACTAAGCTTGATAATTGTGGCGGAACTACATTATTGATCTTAGGGAGAACATATGAATAAATCGACACAAGTTGCGGACAACTTGTATGTTAATCTTGATGAAATTATCTAGTTCTTAAAGCTACCATAAAATTGAATCATTAGTGCGGACACTTTGATTGTTTGTTGGTTAGGATTAGTTATACGGCGAATCCATTAATTAATCACGTTAAGAAAAGATAAACTTTCAGAACATAGATTGCATTTTTGTTTCAAGGATCGGTTTTAATTTCCGTAGGTGGATATATGCTTGTGACCAAGGTTTGTTTTCTTGATAAGTTTTGGTTTTAATTGATTTTGGTTGCTAGTTTAATTGCTGCAATAGTTTAGATAATCACAAACCAAATCCCCCTAATCACATAACGTACAACATAAAAATCTGACTTGAAACTTCCTCGTGGGAGCGACCCTTTGCTTGCTCTATACTATCTTGTGTGTTTTAAGCTTGGGTAATTAATTTATGCGACCGCGACATCGCAACATGGGACAACTTAAATATTTCTTGGGCATAGAGGTTGCACGATCCAAACAAGGTATTGCATTATGCCAACGAAAATATGCACTTGAGATATTGGATGATGTTGGATTTCTAGGTTCTAAACCGTCAAGGTTTCTAGTCAAACAAAACATTTCACTCACTAAGACAAATGGGATGCTACTAAACAATCCATCCTCATACAAATGTCTTGTGGGTCGATTAATTTATTTGACTATTACGAGGCCTGATCTAACATATTCAGTACATATGTTGAGCCAATTTATGGAGAAACCAAGACAGCCACATTTTTAAGTAGCACACAAAGTCCTCAGGTATATTAAACACACACCTGGGCAGGGCATTTTCTTCCCTCCCACAGGCTCGTTACAGCTTCAAGCATTTTCTGATGCTGATTAGGTTCAATGTGTTGATACAAGGAGATCAATGATCAATAAAAGGGTATTGTATTCTGCTCGGAAAAGCCCCATTTTATTGGTAGACAAAGAAGCAAAATACGGTATCCCGATCAAGTGCAGAAGCAGAGTATTGTTCCATGGCCACCACTTGCTGTGAGATCACATGGCTGAAAAATGTTTTGAAAGATTTGAAGATAAACCACACACAACCAGTCACACTCTTTTGTGACAATCAGGTTGCAATTCATATCGCCTCAAATCCAGTGTTCCATGAACGTACGAAGTATATAGAGATAGACTGCCACTTAATGCGTGAGAAGATTCAAGAAGGGACAATACACACAGGCTACATAAGAACCACAGATCAGCCAACTGACTTGTTCACCAAGCTATTGAGTTCTATGCAATTTGAAGTACTGCTCAGCAAGTTGGTTGTTATAAACATACACTCCAGTTTGAGGGGGAGTATTGAAGAATACCACAAAGAATAGGAAAGCAATATTGCAGTATAGGAAATTAATATTGTAAATTGATACTAAGTTGTTTCTTTACTTTGTAACTTGATCTACCGAAACTATAGGCAATAGAATAGGATCTAAACTCTTATAATTCTTGTATAAAGCTGAACAAATGATTCATAAAATATACACAGCTTTTTACCAATCACTTTGCAATTGTGTTCTCTTCATATATATATATATATATATGTATAAAGGAAATCTCTACTGCATATATCTTCAAGTTCGTTTTGATTTCTGACATGTGTTATAAATATCGATATCTGAAAATACATAAGAAAACTTGTAAGAAAGCTTGGGAGCACAATAGGAGTTGAGAGTAAGCAGAAGATCATCATGTTATAGAGTATACCAATTAATTTTCTTGTCTTACGTTGTGGAAGCCATTGCTAGAGGAAAAAAGACGTTAAGAGAATCGGTACCCCACTTTTTTCTGCCGTGCTGCTCTCTTAACAAAGGTTGAATCAGGCTCACAGATAAAATTAAAGACAAACCCCACAAAGCCACGCATGAAAGCCGGAATATTACAAAAGCAGTTCATGTTTCAAAAAACGGAAGGCAAAGAGCGAATGTCGTGCATCTCCTAGCGGCGTCATCTTTCACTTGGATTCTCTCTAACCCATATATTTAGGCACAAACAAACTTGCAAAATCTAGCACTATATATACTTGTTTCCCCACCAACGATCTAGCATAGCATTCTTAACATATATGATGGCATCGCCTTTGAAATTTATGTTAGCAACATTGCAGCTTTTAGCCATTGCATTGCCTGATTGCCAGGCAAAATCTAAGCCTTCCCTCTTAGGGAAACAAGCCATTCACCATGCAATTGGACGACAAGCCAACCACATTGAACTTCCAAAACGCCATAGACCAAAGTTCCGCCCAGGCCCATGGATCAAAGCTCATGCAACTTTCTATGAAGGTGGCTCAGGAACATATGGTATTGATGCTTCTTTTCCCCTTTTCCTATTTTTTTCGGTCTTTACAAGTGATCGATGATCTTGCTCACCCTACAAAACGACCAAATCCAATTTCTAATATGAAAAAGAAAAATAGATTTTTCTGTAATTATCATTCCATTTTGTGAGGCTGCCTGCCAATACTAGTATGATGATAACTTTTTTCAGTATTCTCATTAAAAACTAGATTGTAAATAAATAAATAAAAATCAAGCTTCACGCAACTGACAACAGTAATTAATTATAACTACAGTTAGATCATTTTCATTGTTCCTGGACTAACTTATAAAAAACACTTTGTTCAGGGGGTGCATGCAATTACAAAGATGTTGCAGGCCAAGGATATGGCATGAATACAGCTGCACTGAGCAGTGTTTTGTTCAAAAATGGACAGGCCTGTGGTGCTTGTTTCGAAATCAAGTGCGCTGATAGCTCTCAATGGTGCAAGATAGGGCAGCCATCTCTCATTGTCACCGCAACTGACCATTGCCCACCAAATCCATCTCTCCCAAATGACAATGGAGGCTGGTGCAATGTTCCACGTGAGCTTTTCGATGTAGCCAAGCCTGTATTTAGTCAGCTTGCTGAGTACAAGGCCGGCATTATTCCAATCCACTATCGCAGGTCATATGACTTTTCAATCTCTTACCATTTAGCGATATTATACCAGTTAGCTGGCCAGTTAGGATGCTTAGGTCGAGTTTCTTAATTAAAAGGGTTCATTTTCCCTGCAGGGTTCCGTGCAAAAAGCAAGGAGGTATTAGATTCACTATATTGGGGAATCCTTGGTTCTATCAGGTCATTGTGTGGAATGTAGAGGGAGCTGGAGATATTGTTAGTGTTCAAGTGAAGGGTGATGACAAGCTCAAGTGGACGCAAATGGAACGAGATTGGGGGGCAACTTGGAAAACCAATGCTATTTTGCTTGGAGAGTCGCTAACCTTTCGTGTTAGAGCAAGCGATAAAAGATACTCCACTTCATGGCATGTTACCCCTAAAAACTGGCAATTTGGCCAGACATACGAGGGCAAGAACTTCAACTAGAGGGCAATAAATATTTCGGAAGGGAAGATATTTGTGTCCTGATTGGAATAATACGTAACGTTTGCAGGCATGGACATGCACATCTGCCTTTATAATAACAGAATCAAAAGAACTTAGTATATTGGGTAGTTTTATTTATATTTACGGCCATTGTAGTGATACTGACTGCAGAAGAGAATAACGATCCAACTGACATCAATTGTGTCTACAAGACAATAAGAATGTTTTTTATTAGCTTTGTATCCACAACCTCATCCCTTCTCTTTATGCTCTTCAAGTTCTCAATTTGTAATTATTATCTTTATTTTTTCCAATATCATCACTACATCATCCTCTAAATTCTTAATCAAACATAAGCTAGACTTGATACATTGCTGTCATGAGTTGAACCTCTCTTTTTCGGTGCAGATACATGATGACATCCAGAATAAAGCAGATTATAAATTGAGCGGTTGACGAAAGAACAAACGAAATGAATATATCTTTCAGCATTTAAGATGATAAGTGATGAGAGAATGACTTCATATAAAAAAATTAACTAAACTCCAACCGGGCAAGTCAATCATGTCCATGCATTTAATCAACATTTTTCTTCACAAAAAAAAAGGGAAAAAGATCAAACCTTCATTTTACATATGCTACATTTGAATGAAGACAAGTACATGATGAATAAGGACACCAAAACTATCAGCTTCCTTTGAGTGGCATGAAGCATCCTTCCTCTTTACCTTTCCATAAATGAATTTACTACCATCTTATGCTTAAAGCCAAGATAAACTACCAATACTATCAAATGTTTCAGTGCATAGGATCATAATCAAAGAAATATTCCAAACTCCATCGTAAAAGCAAAGCGGGGTAGAAAATATGCTCTACCTTGAAGACACGAAGACTACAACAGAAGAAGCGGATCTGCTAACAACATCAAGCAAAAAGGTTAAAATTGAAGATAACACTGGTTCAAGTGGATCAAAGGTGGGTAACACTTACATTGAATCACTCATGGGCAGCTCTTTTGTTGAACCAGAAGGGGATGATGATATGTACAATTCTGAATGCATTTCTGATGATGATGAAGAAGATTGTGATGAGGATGATTGCCCAGTAATAAAGCTGTCAGCTGAAGAGAAGAAAAGAATTAGAGCACCATGGAAACAAACTCTCATCATAAAACTCATGGGACGAAGAGTGGGTTATATGTTTCTCATTCATAGACTGAAATACATGTGGAAATTGCGCGATGATTTCACATTAATAGACTTGGGCAACGAATTTTATTTAGCAAATTTTGCTAATACAGAAGATAGAGCACATGTGCTCTTTGAAGGGCCGTGGATGGTGGCTGACCACTATCTAACCGTTAGAACCTGGCACCCAAATTTTGATCCCTTTGAGGCCTCCATTGACAAGGTAGCAGTATGGGTGAGACTACCAAATTTAGCCATGGAATACTGTGGAAAATCTGAGATAGCATTGGGAGAACTTTAAAAATTGAAGGGCTACTTCGTTCGGGACAAGGGGGAAATTTGCTAGATTGTGTGTGGAAGTGGACCTTACTAAGCCATTGCTGGCGAAATTCAAACTAAGGAGAAGAATTCACAGAATTATGTATGAAGGACTACATCTTGTATGTTTTGAATGTGGCCAATATGGCCAAATGCAAGAATTGTGCCCTAATGAAATTCACACAGAGAATGAAGAAATGAGAAGTATGGACGTACCTGAGAGTCCAAAGGTGCCAGTAGTAAGACCAGAGGTGATGGAATCGTTTGGAATTTGGATGATTGCTGAACGACGACCTCTCCGGCCGAGTAGAGGACCGGTGACTGAGACAAAACCTGCAGATGGAAAGAGAGGAAGTCACGTCGAGAATCATGGAGATACAACTGAGACATTAAAGGAAGGCACAATAACGGTATCCACAAGATATGATGCGTTATTGGAAGTAAATGAGAATGTTGGATTTGGGGGAGCGGATGTAAATGGGGAAAGAAATGAAGAAAAGGAAATACAAACACAAATGGCAGAGAAGAGGGATATAACGCAGGAAAATGAGAGGTCATTGGGTCGAAAGAAACAACGGGCCAACAATTAGTGGGCTGAAGATTGACAAGGCTGCACAATGTAGTGGGATGAAGATGGACCGGGCTGCGCAAGGTAGTGGGCTGGCTGATGGAGGAAAGGAGAGAAGGGCTGTGTTTAAGCAGCCCACACCGAAGCCAACACTGCTAACAAACAATTGGAAAGGAAAAGAAAAAATGGAAGGAAACGGGAAGCAAGAAATCAAAGGCAGAAAGCAGAGCATGACAGTGGTTATTCGGAACTCAGAAACTGTGGAACCCAGGTCGACTGAAATGAACATGAAAAGAAATAGCTCTAGCCATATTACTAGGATAATGGAGAGTAATTTTAGGCCCGACCCTCTAGACGAAATATTACGGATGGATGAGGGAAATGAGATGATAATAGAGAATGGGAGAGTAGACGGGCAAGACATTCCTGTAGAAGACATCAGGATGGAAGAAGAAGATGATGGCCGGGAGGCAGTCTCATGTTGAAGATATAGTTCTTCTGTCTGGTACGATTTGTTATCAACATATTTTAATGAATTTTATATTTTGGAATGGTAGAGGGGCTGAAAATAATGAATTCTGTGCAATTGTGCATGATTGGAGGAAATCATTTAGTTGTAATATTTTGGCGGTTGTAGAACCTAGAATTAGTGGAGATAAAGCAGATAAAATTGTGGAGAAATTAGGCTTTGATTCTAGTCATAGAGTGGAAGCGCAAGGAATGTCAAGAGGTTTATGGTTGTTGTGGAATAAGTCGAAAATTAATATAAAAATTATAGAGTATTCTCAGCATTTTATTCACGGTATAGTGAATGAAGGGAGTTATGAAGAATGGATTTTTACGGTGGTATATGCTAATCCAAATGACGAGTTAAAAAGACAATGTTTTGAGAAAATTGTTCAGTTGGCTAGGAGGGTTAACTTGTCGTGGATGATTATAGGTGACTTTAATGAAGTGTTGATGGCTTCAGAAAAGATAAGGGGAGTTGGTGCTGATCATAGGAGAATATACTGTTTCGCTAAATGGGTGCAGGATTGTCAATTAATAGACATGGGGAGCAAGGGCCCAAAATTCACATGGCGAGGGGGAGTTCGAAATGGAGGGGATAGAGTGTATGAAAGACTGGATAGGTGTTTTGGCAATGCTCAATGGAGACAAATGTATCAGGATGCTAATGTGATAGTCCTCCCAAGAGTTAAATCGGACCACCATCCTATCCTTGTTGAACTTGAAGGGATGAGAGGAAGAGTTCATAGTAATGATAGACCATTTCGGTTTGAGGCAGCATGGTTACAACACAAAGAGTTTGCGGAGTTTATTAATAAAAGCTGGGAGACATAATCAAAGTTGCCCAGGGCCCTATAGAGTTTGACATATCTTCTGAAGATTTGGAATAAGGAAGTGTATGGTAACATTTTTCAGCGGAAAAGAAGGGTTTTGGACAGATAGGGGGAGTTCAGAAAGCTATAGCAAGTCATGGAAATTCATCCTTATACCAGTTGGAGGAGACCTTAGAAACTGAATATAGACAAATTCTGCGGCAGGAGGAAATTCACTGGTACCAAAAATCACGTTACCAATGGATTTTGTTTGGCAACATAAACACTTCTTATTTCCACACGAAAACCATCATTAGAAGACAAAGAAACAAAATTATAGCTTTGAAAAATGAGCAGAATGTTTGGGTGTGGGGAGATGATAGATTAAAGAAGATGGCTAGGGAGTATTTCCAGAAATTATTCAGTTTTGAGCAAGAGGAGATTTAAGAGTCTAGAAGTTTGGAAGGATACTTTTCGGAGATAGACCCTAATTTCATGGCAGTGTATTGAGTCTCCATCCCTTAGCATCCTATGGAATGGTAGTGTAACTCAGAATTTTAATCCCATCAGAGGTATAAGGCAAGGTGATCCGTTATATCCGTATATTTTTGTCTTGTGTTTGGAAAGATTAACTCAGATAATAAATCAGAGTGTGGAGGAAAACAGATGGAAACCTTTTAGTGTGCGTCAGAATGGAATGAAGATTTCTCATTTGTGCTTTGTCGATGACATGCTGCTTTTTACAGAGGCTAGCATAGATCAGATTGAGAGAGTCATGCAATGCTTAGATATGTTTTGTTCAACTTCAGGACAGAAAGTTAGCGCTGTTAAAACAAGAATTTTCTTTTCAAAGAATGTCTCGACTTCTTTGGTTAATGCTATAAGTAGGAGGAGCGGGTTTCAAGTCACTACAGACATGGGGAGATACCTTGGAGTGCCATTACTTCATCAATGGGTTACTAGGCAGACGTACAGTTATGTTCTAGAGAATTTACAGAAGAGGTTAGCAGGGTGGAAAACTAATTGTTTATCGCTATCACTTTCTGCAAATCTATGATAGCCATTATTCTTTTATACTCTATGCAAGCAGCGGTTATTCCGAAACACACATGCAAAGAGATAGAGAAAATTTGCAGGAGATTAATTTGGGGCCAAAAAAAAGGTAGAGACAAGATTCATCTTATTAAGTGGAAGACGATGTGTCAACAAAAAGAAGAAAGGGGGATGGGCTTAAGAAAAATGGAACCGTCGAATAGAGCATTTATAATGAAATTGGCGTGGGGAATGCGGCAGGAAAATACTCTGTGGGTTCAATTCTTAAAAGACAAGTATATGAGAGCTAATAGGGGTATTGGGCATCCGGTGGCATACTCAAGAGACTCTATATTGTGGAAGTCTATATGTCAAGAATGGAATGTGGTGAATCAAAACATTAGTTGGAATTTGGGAAATGACAGAAAAACTTTGTTTTGGAAAGACAACTGGTTGGAGAGCTATCGCCCAATTTTAAACCAGTTAATCCCAAGAGCTCAGATAAACAATCTCAATTGCACGGTGACGGAGATGGTGGACTATAAAGGTAACTGGAAATGGGAGATTTTTGCTCACTTAATTCCCGTGCAGGTTGTAATGGGTATTGCAGGCTACATTCCTCTTATGCAAGATGCGATAGATGATAAAGTGGTGTGGAATCAGTCATCAGATGGAAGATTCACAGTTCGGTCAGCTTATTTGGTTCAAGAGGAAGGAGAGGTTGTAGACAAGGACCTTATATGGAGAATAATTTGGAAGTGGAAGGGAATGGAGCGTATCCAAGTGTTTCTTTGGACTGTAGCTCATAATGCAATTATGACTAATGACATGAGATGGAGAAGAAGATTAGCAGATAATAGATGTTGCTATCATTGTGTTAATGAAGTGGAAACTTTAATGCATGCAGTTCGAGATTCCCCTAAAGCTCAGAGAATTTGGGAGGTCTTTGTTAGGGTAGAGGAAAGGGATTTATTCTATAGTCAAAGTTGGTATACATGGTTGATCTCTAATCTATTCTCTAGAAATAGAGGCATGAAAAATGGGGAATGGAATCTAATCTTCAGCGTTACTATGAAAGAGAGATGTAGCAGAACATTTGAAGGAGATAGAGGTAATTGGTTTGGGACTGTATTGGCTATAAGAAGAATGGTTGGAGATAGTAAGAACCAGTTGCAAAGTGGTAATAGGTCGAATGGCGATGCAAAGATCGATAATATTGGTTGGAAATACCTAGTGGAGGAATGGATCAAGCTCAACGTGGATGGGTGCAGTAAGGGTATCCCTAATACATAAAATATTATTAGAGATAATTAACTCTTATTCACAGTTAATGTTTGGATAAAGAAACCTTAAGTGGTAAATATCCAAAATATTTTTATAGGAATAATATGTCCTTAACATTTTAATTTTTGACTCCATGGTTTATGAGCTTGAAAGCATGAAACACTAAGACAAAAAATAGGCTTTTAAAGCATTTTTTGAATTTCCTTAGATTTCTAAATTTTTGTTTTTCTTTCTTACGATTTACAAGTCATGAACACTTGAAATACAAAGTCTTTAAATTTATCCTAGCTAATTCTTGATACAAAGTCTTTAAATTTATCAAACACATATTTCATGAGATCTGCATTAGTTCTCCTTGGCACTGTGTAGACATATCAAAAGGTTTAATCCATTTAGTCAAGATTACTTTCTTTAGGCTATGAACCTAAGTCTATTCATCATAGCAAACCTATCTTAAGAAAATATGATTAAATTATATCAATACCATTGCAATTATCGCAAGTCATTCTGTGACAACCCATAAGGAGTCTCGTCGATGTTGGCAACCTAGTTGATGAAGATCGCTAGATAAACCCAGTTTGTACTGATATGATCAGAGATTTAAAAGTAGAGGACTAGTTGTGTAAAGGTAAAATATTAGCACCCCTAGTACCCCTTAATGTACGTTGCATTGTGTATTTCAATGTTATTTTAAGAGTTTTGATGAATCTAGCTTTTGAGATCTTATTATATAGGCTAGTGTATCAAATGAAATTCTCCAAGAAAAGATCCATATAGATGCTTTAAAGGATAATCTATCATGAAAAGCATGGTTGTCGATTCTATTTTGTTCCGCCTGGAATGGCCGGTAAATTTCATTTCAATTAAAAAAACAGAACAAACTAGAATAAATTTTGTCTCCCTCAAAATATGAGCTTGTTCCAGAAATCTCGCCCAAATTCTACTTGGAACATTCTAGTTTCATTCCACCCATGCCATGCGGCCAAATAATATATATATATTTTTTTAAATAATGAATAGTTTTATAATATCACTCATATCTCTTAATCCGACCGTTAGATTAAGATGAGATTTTATAAAGAATTTCTTGATATATTTATATATATATTATGTTAAAATTTCAAAGCAATTAAAGAATGTAATGACTTTACGAGATTGATGATGACATTCTTGTAATATTATTATATATGTTCATAATTTTTTTCAAATTAATCATTTTTTAGACTGAATTTTTCTCAGTTTCAATATTCAACAAGTTTATTATGAATTGAACTTTATAATTCAATTTGATTTGATTTATTTACGATTATCATAGTCTTATAATAGAGATCACACATTTGAAAGGTTAACCTAGATTGACTGAAATTGATTCAATATTTATTTAAGATGTCAGCTTAATTTTTTTAGTTAAACTATTTTTTTTTATTTTTACAAATTGCATAACATTTACAAATAATAATAATAAAAGGAATAACAATTTGAATCAACACATAAACATACAGAATCACAAAAAAGACCTTTGGAGCAATGTTAGAACACACGAGACAATGGTGGTGGTGGATGGAACAGTGGTGGCACGTGGTTCCACGTGCCACTACTAGAAAAACAAACAAAGGGTCGTGTGGCTGGCTTCTTCACCTCCTTCTCTTTTCCCTTTAGTGGTGGACTTCACGATGACCAGTAAACACGAGCACACAAACACAACAAGCAACAAAAAAGGCGAGGGGTCTGTTCCATTTCTTTAGATCTTGGATTTGTTCCTCTTCTTCAAACGATAGCTAGACTGTTCATGGTGGGGGTTGACAGCGCTACTACTATGGACACAGTGAAAAAGGGAGGTTGGTGACTACTGCGAGAGCACGAAAGGAGGCTGATAGACTAAGCTATGTGGGTTTTGAGAGTGGTTTTTATGGGATTATGGTGGGAAGGATAGGGGTTGTTATGATGGATGACTCTAGTGGTTGGGTAATGGGTTAAAGGAGAGGAGTTATTACGAGTGGCAGCTTGGTGAAGGAGAGGCTGGAATGGGGAGGGAGGCTGACAGGAGAGGAACAAATGGGAAGGGAGGATGTGGGTTGGAAATGTTGGTGTTTTGGTGGTGAGGATGGGGTTATCGGTGGTTAGCCAACGATGCCAGCATAGAAAGGGGGGAGAGCAATGGGAAGAGGTTGACGGTAGAGAAGGAGGGTGAACAATATTTCTAGCATTATAACCATCTTTGGTTGCTTCATCTTGGTTCTTGATTGAACTTTCAACTCTTCAAATAATTGACCATTCTTTGTTGTGAATTTATACTTCATTTGCTCCTCTCCATGTGTAGGCTTTGTTATCAAGTTGGTTTATAGTCTTGTTGCCTTGGAGCAAGTCTTCTACTGTGATAAACTCATTCAATTCTCAATAAACTTGATTTATATTGATCTTGGCGTCACGAATACCATTCAATTATGCTAGGGTTCGCATCAATTGGTATCAGAGCTGATCTAATAATAGGTTACATCCTTCAATTTGAGTCGTTATTGTTTATTGTTTTGTTTTTGATATATTTGGCCACTAAAAAAATAGGAATCTTACATGTTCTTGCTTTGTGGAACACTTAATCATAAGTTAGTGTTCTTGCCAAAATATATACATATATAGATAAGAAAAAAAGGTGGTTGATCTTGAAATCACAATTCTCAACTCCTCTAATTCATCCAATTGAAGTTTTCTATTTTTTCCAATCTCATTTTCATTGAATTGCCGAATGACCCAATATGCACGGTGCTCAATCTCAACAGGAAGATGACAAGGCTTTCCATAAACTAGCCTATAAGGAGACATTCCTAAAGAGGTCTTGTAAGCAGTGCGATATGCCCACAAAGCATCGACTAGTCATAAGGACCAATCTTTACGGTTTGGGTTGACTGTTTTCTCTAAAATGTTCTTGATTTCCCTATTTACCAACTCAGCTTGGCCATTAGTCTGTGGGTGATAAGGGGTACTGACCTTGTGAATCACACCATATTTTCTCATCAAAATCCCAACGGGCTTGTTACAAAAATATTTTCCCCCATCACTAATCATAGCCCTGGGCATGCCAAAACAAGAGAAAATATGTTCTTTCAAGAATTTGACCACAACTCGATGGTCATTGGTTCGAGATGCAATGGCCTCCACCAATTTAGACACATAATCAACAGCCACCAGGATGAATTGGTAACCAAATGAACTTGGAAAAGGTCCCATGAAATCAATCCCCCAACAATCAAATATTTCCAAAACAAGAATGGGGTTAAAGGGCATCATGTTACGCCGAGTGAGGTTACCTAGGCGTTGGCATCGATCACATGCAACACAGAAGGCATGGACATTTTTAAACATGGTGGGCCAATAAAAACCACACTGCAAGATCTTGGCAGTGGTTTTCTTGGAATAGAAATGTTCACCACAGGCTAATGCATGACAAAAATTAATGACACTTGGAATTTCATGATCAGGGATGCACCGCTTAACAATTTTGTCAAGTTTAGACCAATGAGAGGGAATCTGACTTGTGGCTAGGTAATTTGCTATGTCAGCATACCATGGAGAGCCAATGTAGGAGACATTACCTGCAGATAATAAATTTTCATCAACAAAGAGTTCATTTATTGGAGATTCATCTACTATGTTCTCATAGCTTGAAAGATCGGATAAATGATCAGCCACTACATTCTCTACTCCCTTTTTATCTCGAATTTCAAGGTTAAACTCTTGGAGTAGGAGGATCCATCGAATCAAACGTGACTTGGAATCTTGTTTTGTGAGAAAGTATTTCAATGCTGCATGATCAATGAAAACAATAACAAGAGATCCAACCAAATAAGACCGAAACTTGTCTAAAGCAAATACCACAACTAAGAGTTCTTTTTCAGTTGTAGTGTAATTCAATTGAGCATCATTCAAAGTCTTGTTAGCATAATAAATTACATGAGGTTTCTTATCTTTTCTTTGCCCTAAAACAACACCTATTGCAAAATCACTAGCATCACACATCTGTTCAAATGGTAAAGACCAATCAGGAGCTTGCATGATTGGTGTAGTGGTCAACAACCCTTTAAGCTTTTCAAAAGCTTCTTGACATTTTGATGTCCAATCAAATTGGGCATCTTGTGACAACAAGTTACACAATGGTTTGGCAATGGTACTGAATGAATGAATGAATGAATCTTCGGTAAAAACCAGCATGTCCTAAAAAGGATCTCACATCTTTCACAGTCCTATAAAAAGGATCTCACATCTTTCACAGTCCTAGGGGTAGGTAATTTTTGAATGACTTCAACTTTTGACTTATCTACCTTTATCCCTTTTGAAGAGACAATGTGACCTAAGACAATGCCATGTGTCACCATAAAATGATACTTCTCCCAATTAAGTACAAGATTGCTCTCCTCACACCTTTCAAGAACTTTTTCTAAATGCATTAGACACAACTCATAAGAATCCCCATAAACTGAAAAATCATCCATGAAAACTTCCAAAAAAATTTCCACCATGTCACTATAGATACTCATCATACACCTTTGAAAAGTGGCTGGTGCATTACACAAGCCAAAGGGCATTCTTCTATAAACATAGGTACCAAAAGGACAAGTGAACGTGGTTTTTTCTTGATCTTCTAATGAAATCTCAATTTGGTTGTAACCTGAGTATCCATCAAGAAAACAATAGAAAGCTCTTCCAGCTACTCTTTCAAGCACTTGGTCTAAAAATGGAAGAGGAAAATGGTCCTTCCTAGTCACCATGTTCAACTTACGGTAATCAATGCACATACGCCATCCAATTTGGATTCTAGTTGGCACTAGCTCATTATTTGCATTCTTCACCACCGTGACTCCAGATTTTTTAGGGACAACTTGGGTTGGACTAACCCATTTTGAGTTTGCAATGGGATAAATGATACCTGCATCAAGTAGCTTAAGAACTTCACCTCTCACTACTTCCTTCATGGTTGGGTTCAATCGTCTTTGCATTTGCCTCACAGATTTAGCCTCCTTTTCAAGATAGATTCTATGTGTACATAAAAGAGGGTTAATTCCTTTCAAGTCAGTAATTGTCCACTTAATTGCTTTCTTGTTGATGCGAACCTCGTGATCACGTGGTCACGCAACCCACAACCAAGAATGAGATAAGATCCCGGAAAGCCAAAAGAAGGTCTGATAGGAGTGTGACACAATGGAAACCTGCCTCAAGGCACCAACACTATTGGAATGAGTAGAATGACACCACGAAGCCAGTTAATCTTCGATAAGTCAGATTCAGTTCATTCAAGAACTGAAGAATGCAAGAATCTCTCTTACACAGAAACTGAAGAGTTCAGAATGAAGTTTCATCAATAAAATGGCTGCTGAAGGGTTACATGAGTTTATATAGTCCTTAAAAGTAATCCTAATGGACCTCTTATGTGGACTTAAATGAGGTCCACTGAAAACAGACCCAAAATGCTAAATTAAAGAGCCATTACTTAATCCAAGCAAGCCTTGAATCCTATCTGAAAACAAAGTCTTAATTAAGCCCAAACAAGCCTTGGGCTGTAGCTAACTAACTTAAATAGAGCCCATAAGGTTTATTTATTCTCTTCCATCCAGCCCATCAATCCCATGTTTCCAAGTTGTAGTAGGGCTCTTTTGGATCCTTTTGTTGTCCTAATTTCATGGCCCAAATAAGGTTATATTGGACCCCTCTTGCACATGGATAAGATGTACTAAGGTCTCCTCTTGATACTCCAACGGTCCTTGCAATTCTGCCCGGGTTGAAACCTTCAAGACCAATGCATTCATTGCCTCTTTCAATGCCTTTGTCCTAGACCGCGTGATTGGACCATTTGGAACCTGTAATGGGTCGATGTTGGTGTTTTTGGGCTGGCTCGCATCATCCCCTCTCTCCTCGAAAGGATTCGACCTCGAATCAATATCTGTGTCAAACAATGTAAGATCAGCAACATTAAAGGTAGCACTAACACTATACTCACCTGGAATATCAATTTTGTATGCGTTGTCATTTATTCTCTCCAAAACCTGAAATGGACCATCACCACGAGGCTGTAATTTTGATTTCCTTTGGTTAGGAAACTGTTCCTTCCGCATGTGCACCCAAACCCAATCACCGGGTTGGAAAACAACCAGTTTACGCCCCTTATTTGCTTTAGAAGCGTAAAGTCTGTTCTTTTTCTCTATTTGCAGTCGAACTCCTTCATGGAGTTGTCTCACCATCTTTGCCTTCTGTTCACCATCTAAACTTACCCTTTCTTCACAAGGTAAAGGAATTAAGTCCATAGGAGTTAGCGGATTAAAACCATAAGCAACCTCAAAAGGAGAAAAACTAGTTGTCGAATGCACAGTTCTATTATAAGCAAACTCAACAAAAGGCAAGCATTCTTCCCAACTTTTCAAATTCTTTTGTATTATAACACGTAAAAGTTGAGATAATGTTCTATTGACTACCTCAGTTTGCCCATCTGTTTGAGGATGACATGTTGTCGAAAATAAAAGTTTGGTTCCCAATTTTCCCCACAAGGTCTTCCAAAAGTAACTAAGGAATTTAACATCACGATCTGACACAATACTCTTAGGAATGCCATGCAAATGTACAATCTCCCTAAAGAACAAGTCTGCAATATGAGATGCATTATCTGTTTTATGGCATGCAATGAAATGAACCATTTTAGAAAACCTATCAACCACAACAAAAATGGAGTCTCTACCTTTTTTTGACCTAGGTAAACCCAAAACAAAGTCCATAGAGATATCTACCCAAGGTTCAGTAGGCACAGGTAATGGTGTATAGAGACCATGTGGTTGTACTCTAGATTTTGCCTTCCGACAAGCGATGCATTGTTCACAAATTCGTTGCACATCTCTTTTCATTTTTGGCCAATAGAAATGCTCATGCAATACATCCAAGGTTTTCGCAACCCCAAAGTGACCCATTAAACCACCCCCATGTGCTTCACGAACAAGTAATTCACGCAAAGAACTAGCAGGAACACACATTCTATTCTCTTTGAACAAATAACCATCCATCAAATAGAACTTACCGAAAGCCGAATTTCCACATGCATTATAAATCTCAGCAAAATCAGAATCATTACCATACAATTCCTTCACATATTCAAAGCCTAGCAATCGAGTATTCATGGTGTGTAAAAGAACATACCTGCGCGAAAGTGCATCGGCTACGATGTTCTCTTTCCCTTGCTTATACTTGATCACGTACGGAAAAGTTTCAATGAATTCAACCCATTTCGCATGTCTCCTATTCAACTTACCTTGTCCTTTCAGATGTTTCAAGGACTCATGATCTGAATGGATGACGAACTCTTTTGGCCACAAGTAATGCTGCCATGTTTCGAGTGCTCTTACGAAGGCATAGAGTTCTTAGTCGTAAGTAGGATAGTTCAAGGTCGCTCCACTTAACTTCTCACTGAAATATGCAATAGGTCTCCGATCCTGCATCAAAACAGCACCTATTCCCAATCCAGACGCATCACACTCTATTTCAAATGCCTTTGTAAAGTCAGGTAAGGATAAAACAGGTGCAGAACATAATTTTTCTTTCAAAAGAACAAAAGCCAATTCTTGTTCCTCCCCCCATTTAAACGCAACTGACTTTTTAACAACTTCATTCAAGGGTGCAGCTATTGTACTGAAGTCTTTCACAAAACGCCTGTAAAAACTAGCTAACCCATGAAAACTCCTTACCTCACTTACCGATTTGGGTGTAGGCCAATCCCGAATGGCCTTAACTTTCTCCTCGTCCATCAAGATACCCTTTGCAGTTACCACCTAGCCAAGAAACACAATTTCTTCCAAGTAGAAGGCACACTTTTTAAGATTAGCATACAATTTCTCACCACGCAACACACTAAGTACATTCTGCAAATGATCAAAATACTCTGTTAAGTTCTTGCTATAGATCAAAATGTCATCAAAATACACAACCACAAACTTACCTATGAATGCACGCAACACATGATTCATCAAACGCATAAACGTACTTGGTGCATTTGTAAGTCCAAACGGCATCACTAACCATTCATATAAACCATACTTAGTCTTAAATGCAGTTTTTTACTCATCACCCTCTTTCATCCTAATCTGATAGTACCCACTTTTCAAGTCAATTTTAGAGAAAATGCAAGATCCATGTAACTCATCTAACATGTCATCAAGCCTAGGAATAGGGTGTCTATACTTTACCGTTATGTTGTTGATTGCTAGGCAGTCAACATACATCCTCCATGTTCCATCCTTCTTAGGCACAAGTAGCACTGGTACGGCGCATGGGCTCATACTCTCACGAATGTAGCCCTTTTCCATCAGCTCATCAACTTGCCTTTGAAGCTCTTTCGTCTCCTCGGGATTGCTTCTATATGTTGGCCGGTTAGGAATTGAAGCTCCGGGTACAAAATCAATCTGATGCTCTATCCCTCGCAATGGAGGTAATCCACTTGGCGTATCGTCGGGGAACACATCATCAAACTCCTGCAACAGAAATAGCAGCACTAGGCACAATATGATCAAGATCATTAGTGTTAAAGTATGCCTCCTTGTACACAAGTAAAATCATTGGCTTGTTAGCGAAATATGCAGATTTGACCTCACCCTTTCTAGCATAAAAATGAGGTTGTTACACAATTCTCATTACTCTTCTTCACTTTCTTCTCTCCTCTTGCCTTACCTCCACTCTCAGCCAGATTTGGGTGTTTTCTGATTTGTCGAATGGTCTGATTTGTTGGTCAAATTTGCGTCTAACTTGGTGTTTCTGCTGCAGAAATGAATTTCGAATTAACCCCTCAGGAAATCAATATCATAATAAGCCCAAATTTGAAATATGATACTATCTTAACCCCAATAGACGCAATATGAAATTAAAACTGATTCAGATGTGATTTGCTTATGTTTCCCAGACTAGTGTTTTCTGGGGCAAGATTTCAACTAATGCCTCTATCTCTCTTTTTTTTTAAGATGACGCTGTCAGAAAATGAAGAGACAGAAAATGATGAAATATAACTTCTTTGTTTTTTTCTTTTTTTTAAGATGACGCTGACACGAAGAACAAAGAGATGAACACAAACACTGGAAAACTTCAAGGAATACAGAAAAAAAAGCACGAAAATAACAAAATGATATGACCTTGTTTCGGAGCCTAGCTCTGATACCACCTGATGCGAACCTCGTGATCACGTGGTCACGCAACCCACAACCAAGAATGAGATAAAATCCCGGAAAGCCAAAAGAAGGTCTGATAGGACTATGACACAATGGAAACCTGCCACAAGGCACCAGCACTATTGGAATGAGTAGAATGACGCCACGAAGCCAGTTAATCTTCGATAAGTCAGATTCAGTTCATTCAAGAATGACCCTAATGGACCTCTTATGTGGACTTAAATGAGGTCCACTGAAAACAGACCAAAAATGCTAAATTAAAGAGCCCACTACTTAATCCAAGCAAGCATTGGATCCTATCTGAAAACAAGGTCTTAATTAAGCCCAAACAAGCCTTGGGCTGTAGTTATAAAAAAGAATTTATATTTCATCATTTTCTGTCTCTTTGTTTCTTTATATTAAAAACAAAACAAAAAAAAAGAAGTAAAGAAAAAGAAAGAGAGTAGAGGCATTAGTTGAAATCTTGCTGCAGAAAACACTAGTCTAGGGAAACACAAGCAAATCACATCGGAATCAGTTGTAATTTCGTATTAGGTCTATTGGGGATAAGATAGTATCATATGTCAAATTTGGGCTTATTCTGATATTGATTTCTTGAGGGGTTATTTCGAAATTCATTTCTGTCGCAGAAACACTACCTTAGTGAACCCATATAAAAACACCTTAGAATCTATTGAAACTTTATATTCTGTGTCTAGGGGTTGATATCGCATGATATATTAAATTGGGGCTTATTTCGATATCGTATACTAGAGGTTTTAATTGGAGGTTCATTTCGGCCGTAGATTCATCACATAAGGGTTTGTGTACCTAGAAGTACGAGAAAGGCCTATAAATTGAGTGTTATGTTTTACTTAGTACTAAAATACTAAATATTGATTTTGAAGTCGTTTCGAAATTGGTTGGTCTTGGTTTCAATTCTATTACGTAAAAATTGCGTAAGAGGTTACATTCTGCTCAAGTCTCAAAACATGATCCCTACTGTTTAATTTTGTCCATTTCTGTGTTTTCATTCTACTGTCAGCCATCTAGGAGTCAAGTAATTGTTTTCTCTAGTATTTGCTTCTCTTTCATTTCGTGTCTTCGTATCGTCCACAATTCGTACGACTTTGCTTTCCTACTCGCGAAATCGTAATCGTAGTTTTGTTTTGCTTTGTTTTCAGTATTTTATTGCTTCTTGAGTCTGAAAATCATAATTAGAGTGCGCTGCGAAGGCTACTAACTTTGATTTGTTGATTTTAGTTCTGAAAGAACCAAAAGACAGCAAGTTGTAAGGTAAAAGGCGTAGTGAGCTTATTAGAGAGAAAAACCTTGATTTTTGTTTTTGTGTGATACATGAGAGTTGTGAGGATATCTATATCTATATATTTTTTTGCTATTAACCAAATTTTGCAGATTCAAAGGATGTCTGAAAACAACGAATCAGGGACACAAAATGTTGACGTGGCGTTCCAATTACGAGCTATGGGTCAACAACTTGAGTTGATATCGAGGGCATTCAAAGATCTGAAAGATGAGGTGAATTCAATAAAGCAACAGAATAGTGGGGCTGATCGTCGAGGAAATACAGTCCATATGGCCGTACGGAATAACAGATCTGATTTTGAAGAGGATGTTGATGAAAACGCAGATATGGGCGAAGATGACTATGATTTTGCATCTGTTGGCCAAGGAGTCAGGTCTGGACCGAGCAGAGTTAGGAGGAATGTGAATTTCCATGGCATGGGGAATTATGAAGATATGGATGGGGACAACATCAAACTGAAAATTCCTAACTTTGAAGGTAAAAATGATCCCGAGGCTTATTTGGAGTGGGAGAAGAAAGTAGATTAGATTTTTGATTGTCATAGCTATTCTGAACAAAAAAAAAATGAAATTGGTGATGATTGAGTTTACAGCGTATGCAATGATTTGGTGGGACCAAATTGTGATCGGTTGGAGGAGGAATGGGGAGCGACCCGTTCAGAGTTGGGGGGAGATGAAAGAGTTGATGAGGAGACGATTTGTGCCAAACCACTATTATAGAGACTTATACCTGAAGCTCCAAGGTCTGAATCAAGGCTATAAGACAGTAGATGAATATCACAAAGAGATGGAAATAGCAATGATTTGTGCCAATGTTGTTGAGGATAGAGAAGCCACCATGGTTAGATTTCTTAATGGGTTGAATCGTGACATTGCCAATGTGGTTGAGCTACAACACTATGTGGAGCTAGAGGACATGGTTCACATGGCTACGAAGGTAGAGAGACAACTCAGGAAGGGACATGTTCGGCCAAGATCTAATCCGGGTTCTTCATCATCGTGGAAAACGAATCTGAAGAGAGAGGGTACTGTCCAGCCAAGATCGTTTGTTCCTTCTAAAACTGAACGAACAACGGCTAAGGTTGATGCCCCTACTGATACCAAAGGTAAATCTGAAACTCAACCTAAACGTACTCGTGATGTTAAATGTTTTAGGTGTCAAGGGTATGGGTATTATGCTTCAGAGTGTCCAAACAAGAGAATCATGATGATGGTGATATGGAATCTGAAAGTGACCAATCTGATTGCGAAGGCATGCCACCATTAGAGGATATTGATGAGGATGAATTAGCATTACCGGTTGCGGGGTCCTTGGTTATAAGGTGCACACTTCAGGTTCAAGTCAAGGATGATGAGTCTCATCAACAAAGAGAGAATATCTTCCATACGTGCTGTTACGTACAAAGCAAGGTGTGTGGTTTAATTATTGATAGTGGAAGTTGTGTTAATGTTTGCAGTACCACCCTTGTTAGTAAACTGAATTTGAGAACTGTTAAGCATGCGAAACCATATAGATTGCAATGGCTGAACGATAGTGGTGAAGTGAAAGTGACTAAGCAGGTTGTGGTCCCATTTTCGATTGGGAAGTATGTTGATGAAGTTATGTGCGATGTGGTACCAATGCAAGCAAGTCACATCTTGTTGGGGAGGCCATGGCAATATGATAGGAAGGCAATTCATGATGGGGTTAAGAATAGGTATACCATTGTAAAAGATGGTAAAACCATCACTCTTGTACCTCTTACACCCAAACAGGTGTATGACGATCAAATAAAGCTAAAAAGAGAGCATGAGGCGATGGGGAGAGAAAATCAAGGTGAGGAACATGGGGAGAGAAAACTATCAGATTCGGCCAGAACACAAACCTCTACAACCCCATCAGCCACCCATCCAAACAAAAACAAATGTTTGGCCAACACTCCCAACAAATCAGACCATTCGACCACTCAAAAACACCCAAATCTAGCTGAGAGAGGAGGTAAGACAAGAGGACAGAAGAAAGTCAAGAAGAGTAATGAGAATTGTGTGGAAAAACTAGAGAAACAACCTCATTTTTATGCTAGAGAGGGTGAGGTCAGATCTGCATATTTCGCTAACAAGCCAATGATTTAACTTGTGTACAAGGAGGCTTACTTTAACACTAATGATCTTGATCATATTGTGCCTAGTGCTGCTATTTCTGTTGCAGGAGTTTGATGATGTGTTCCCCGACGATACGCCAAGTGGATTACCTCCATTGCGAGGGATAGAGCATCAGATTGATTTTGTACCCGGAGCTTCAATTCTTAACCGGCAAGCATATAGAAACAATCCCGAGGAGACGAAAGAGCTTCAAAGGCAAGTTGATGAGCTGATGGAAAAGGGCTACATTCGTGAGAGTATGAGCCCATGTGCCGTACCGGTGCTACTTGTGCCTAAGAAGGATGGAACATGGAGGATGTGTGTTGACTGTCGAGCAATCAACAACATAACGGTAAAGTATAAACACCATATTCCTAGGCTTGATGACATGTTAGATGAGTTTCATGGATCTTGCATTTTCTCTAAAATTGACTTGAAAAGTGGGTACTATCAGATTAGGATGAAAGAGGGTGATGAGTAGAAAACTGCATTTAAGACTAAGTATGGTTTATATGAATGGTTAGTGATGCCGTTTGGACTTACAAATGCACCAAGTACGTTTATGCGTTTGATGAATCATGTGTTGCGTGCATTCATAGGTAAGTTTGTGGTTGTGTATTTTGATGACATTTTGATCTATAGCAAGAACTTAACAGAGTATTTTGATCATTTGCAGAATGTACTTAGTGTGTTGCGTGGTGAGAAATTGTATGCTAATCTTAAAAAGTGTGCCTTCTACGTGGAAGAAATTGTGTTTCTTGGCTAGGTGGTAACTGCAAAGGGTATCTTGATGGACGAGGAGAAAGTTAAGGCCATCCGGGATTGGCCTACACCCAGATCGGTAAGTGAGGTAAGGAGTTTTCATGGGTTAGCTAGTTTTTACAGGCGTTTTGTGAAAGACTTCAGTACAATAGCCTTGCATGTTTATTGAACAACTAAATAAAAAGATGGAAGAACACATGATTTTGGGTTTGGAGGATGAAGATTTTATGTTTTTCTCTTGTGGTTTCCACCACTTCCTTGCTCCTCTTCTCCTTTATATAAGCTTAGAAACCCTAATGTCTATTTTACCAAATAGTCCTTCCTTAAATTGGCAGAATTTAGTTATCACTTGTAAAATTCATATCGCCTTCATACAACATCTTTTTGAGCTGCAATTTGGAGCGTTTATAGGTCTTTGAGTCCTGAATCCACTCCAATTGAGTTTGCATCAATTGGACTTCTGTAGCTCGAGATATTGAATTTTGAATAGACAAAGGTCAACAGTGGCAGAATGCGAGATTTGACTTTGCAGGATGCGATTTCCATGATCTTTCTCCTTTTATTTTTCTTCATTATCTTTCCAGAAAGGTATGGATGTTAGCTCTTGAATGTCACTGTAATCACTTCATTTCGATCTCTAGAACTCACGCTCTGCACAAAACATCGATTGAACGTCAAAACTGTCAATTACCTCTAATATACTCCTTTTTGCATCGTTCATCCAAAAATGCCTTCAAAACATAAATAAAGAATATCAAAGCATTTTATACACAAAACATATGCAAAACACTACGTAAATATGGATGAACTTATCAAATAATATGGTCGCATCAGTTAGAAGGCCACTTAGTATTCAAACTAAGAAGGATGGTGTGGCACAACAAAGGGAGAAAATCTTCCATACTAGATGTCTAATCAATGATAAGGTATGTAGTATGATCATTGATAGTGGTAGTTGTACTAATGTTGCTAGTGTTACTTTGAAAGTTGGGATTGAATACCATAAAGCATGAGAGGCCTTATCAACTTCAATGGTTGAATGAATATGGTGTTGTTAGGGTGAATAGATAGGTGATGATTTCTTTTTCAGTAGGCAAATATAAGGATGAAGTGTTATGTGATGTTGTTCCTATGTATACTACTCATCTATTACTAGGGAAGACTTGGAAATTTGATAGAAAAGCCAAACATGATAGGTTTAAGAATAGGTATTCATTAGAGAAGGATTGAAGGTTTTTACATTTGCCCCACTATCACTAAAGCAAGTGTATGAACTGTAATTCAAGGATTAAGGCAACTATGCACCTAAGGGGGGAATTAGGTGTAAATACAATAAATAATGCAATTTTAAAATTAATTACTTTAAAGTAAAGAGATAAGAGAGAGAGATTGTTAACTCGGTTTTTAACGTGGTTCGGCAAGCCTACATCCACGACTCAAGTACCAACCCGTACTTGAGTATTGTACTCTCTTACTAGTCCAAGTAGCAAGATTACAATTCCCGCTTGATGAATCCACACCAAGACTTTTACACCACTTGAAGACATGCCCTCTTCAAGATTTTCCTTTTTCCCACTTGAAGATGTACCCTCTTCAAGATTTTTCCTTGGTGATGTTCCCTCACCAATATCAAGAGTACTCAACTCTCAAAGAGTTTTACAATGATTGTTTTTGTAAAACAAGAATATACCCTTAATAGTGTGGATATTACAAATTAAGATCTATGATCTCTTTATCTCACTTAATAGCACTTAGAATATTTGAAGGTGTTTAAGTGTAGTGAGAATGAGATTTAATACTCTTTCTGTTAGGATATGAAGATTTAAACACAAATATGAGTATTAATGAGGATTGATGATATGAAGGTGTTTATGCACTACTGATTGCCTCACTATCACATATATACAATGTGTGCTGTTAATTTTGCAATTAACAGGCCTATTTATAAGTTTCAAAAGAAAACTAGCCGTTTCTAGCTGTTTTAGTGCAACTGTCATATCAAGCGGTTGACCGGTTCAGCTCGAAAGGCAATTTTTCTTCCAAGCGGTCGACTGGTTCACAACGGATAACCCAAGCGGTCGACTGGTTCACAACGGATAACCCAAGTGGTCGACCGGTTCATGCAGAACTCTATTTTGACAAATTATCTTTTCTGAATATCTTGAACCGATTGATTATGACTTAAACCTATAATCATCAAACCCTTTTAATACATGCAATGAGTGTGTGAGTTCATTTTAATTTGTGCTATCAAGTTAGAAATTGAGATTTACATAAAACACTAAAATGAACACTTATTCTAAGTCTTCACTTGCTTGCATCTTGGACTTCCTTGATGATGACAATAAACAAAAAAACTTAGATACAAAATTGAGTCTCCCCCTATATTTTGTAATGCAATATATAAGAGGCATTGAAAATTTTTAGCAATTTAATCTAAGTAAAAATATCATATGCAATTTCAAGAAAAAATTATTTTTCTCTCCCTAAATATATGCATATAAAGTTTTCATATTCTCATATTTTTCTCCCCCATTATTGATGCATTTGATATTTTCATATTCTCTCCCCCTTTGGCATCAACAAAAAGAAAAATTTACATTTTAGATAAATAAAAACATAATATCTAATAACTACATATATCCAAAATGAAATTATGTCCACTAATGTTTCTAAGGGATGCTCTAGTTTTAGCTCCATCAAAAGGATTACCAATAATTAACTCTGGAGGATGAGAACTTACATACCTTAGCTCCTTTGGCGGCTCAAAGGATTTACTTACCAACTCTTGTTGATTGCTTGAGCTTGGTTGGTCCTTCTTGGTTAAGGGTGGTTCCTTTTGGAACCCAAATAATTTTAACATTCTTATTTTTCTTCATAGGACATGCATAAATCAAATATCCTGATTTTCTACAATAATTACATGTATGATTTGGATCATAGGTGTTGCGATGTCGCGGTCGCACAAATTAATTACCCTAGCTTAAAACACACAAGATAGATGATGCGACCATATTATTTGATAATTTCATCCATTGATTGACTTTGAGAGATTTAAACACATAAGCCCTATCACTTTGGCAGGACATAGATTTCTTTTAAATCCCAGAAGAGTAACTGAGTTTTGAAGTTTGCAAGTAAATAAATTTATGAAGATTTATGTTCTTTATCCTTCTCGATTGTATTCTTATCTATAATGTTTGAATTCTGGGATATTGATGGGAGATTAAGAGATTGGTCATAGTTAATTTTATTTTAATTTTTTGTAATGTTTGAATTCGAGGACAAGCAAGAGCTAAGTGTGCGGGTTTTTGAAGCAACCATATTATTTGATAGTCTCATCCATATCTACCTAGTGTTTTGCATATGTTTTGTGTATCAAATGCATTGATATTCTTTGTTTTATGTTTTGAAGATATTTTTGGATGAAAGATGCAAAAAAGAGGTAATTGGAGCTCATTGACAGATTTGACCTTAAGTCGGTGTCTTGTATAGAGTGGAAGCTCTAGAGATTGAAATGATGTGATTCTAGTGACATCCAAAAGCTAACATCCATAATTTATGTAAAGCTCAGGAAAAAGAAATAAAATAAGAAAGTTCATGGAAATCACAACCTTCAAAGTCAAATCTTGCAATCTGCTGATATGGATTCAAGACTCAAAGAACTATAAACTCTCAAAATTTCAGCGCAAAAAGATGTTATATGAAGGAGATATGAATTTTACAAGGGACAACTAAATTCTATCAACTTAGGGAGGGACTATTTTGTAAAATTAACATTAGGGTTTCTAAGCATATATAAAGGAAGGGACACCAAAGAAAGCATATTCTACTTGCTTTTATTTTATTTTTATTCTAAAGAAAAAAAACATATTTGTATTTGCAGCGGTATTGTTCAAAACAAATTTTTTGGTGGAATTATGTATTGGTCTTTTGTTTTCTGAAGTAAAATGATGTTCTGATCAGAACTAGTGACTTATGTCACTAGCCCTACATGATTGAGGCCAAATGCTATCATTTTCTAAGGTTTCTGGACAATTTTAGTTTTCTAGCGTAGGATCCTATTGCCTATTATATTGTCTTCAATCTCTTGTGTGTTTGTTTTCTTTTGAGTTTTCTTTGCGATTTATACCTGTCACCCATTCTACTAATCAAAGCCATCAAGTGCAGGTTGATCTAGATATAGAAAACACTTTACGCAGGTTATGAAAGGAAGCTCGCGTCAACATCATGGTTGTTGAACGACAATAATCACTCAAGGAGCTTACTGCTCCTAACATGGAAAACCAACCATTGTGCATAAACGTACACAATAATATGAACTTTGAACTCAAATCTGGTCTTAAACATTTGCTGCCAACATTCAATGGATCTTGCAGGAGAATATCCTCACACTAATCTCAAGGAGTTCCACATGGTTTGTGTTAGCATGAAACCAAATGGAGTTTAAGAGGAACAACTTAAGTTGAAAGCTTTTCCTTTATCTTTAAAAGGGGTAGCGAAAGCATGACTTTTTTTACTCTCCCAGGTTCCATTGACACTTGGAATGACATGAAGAAGATCTTCCTTGAAAATTATTTCCTACCATCTCGATTTTCCAACATAAGAAAATAAATATGTGGGATTCGACAATCTCATGGAGAAACACTCGTTGAGTATTGGGAAAGATTTGAGCTATTGTGCATTCAATGCCCTCATCATCAAATACCTGATCAACTGCTCATTCAATACTTCTATGAAGGATTGATGCCTACTGACCGTAGTATCATTGATGCTACAAGTGGAGGGGCATTGGTAGATAAGACTCCTGGTGCTACACGCCAATTAATCTTAAATATAGCAGCCAACTCAAAATAGTTTGGCAACCGTGGAGACTTCTCAAACAAACGAGTGAATGAGGTAAGTATTTCTAAACTTGAAAATAAAGTTAATGATCTTACTTCTGTTGTGCATTATTTGGCTTATGAAAATGTACAGCAGGTGAAAATTTGTAGCATATGCTCACTACGAGGACATGCTTCGGATATGTGCCCAACAATGCAAGAAGATTACATTGAGCAAACAAATGTGGTTGATGGAACATTCAATGGACAACCCCAGCATAATTATGATCCATTTTCTAACACGTACAATCCTGGATGGAGAGATCATCCCAACTTTTGCTACGGGAACCCACCTCAATTACAGCCCTAGCAAAATTATCAAGCATGACAGCCCCCTCCGTTCACCAACTCCAATGTTATAGGGACATCATCTAGCGATGATCTTCATGAGATGATAAAAACTTTTGCTTCTAACATTGTGACGTTACAGCAAAATGTAATGTCTTTTCAATAGGAAACAAGGTCAAGTATTCACAACTTGGAGAAGCAAATGGGGAAAATAACTTCAAGTGTGGGCAAACTGGAAACACAAATGAATGGAAAATTGCCCTTCCAAGCATTAAATCCAAAAGAGAATGTTATGTAATCATGATGCGAAGTGGGAAAGAACTTGGAGAAAACAAGTCAAAACAAGTTGAGATATAGGAAGAAGAAGAGATACAAAATGAATTGAGTAGGAAGAATAAACCTACTCCTGCTTCACAAAATGAGACAACGATGACCACTCCAAAGATAACTCCTCACTCAATGAATTCCAATTTTAAAATAATTTCACCCTTTCCTATGAGTTCTTCTAGGTCTAAGAAAGAAGACACAGAAAAAGAAAGTGGAACTCAACATTCCTTTGATTGATGCTATCAAGCAAATTCTCAAGTATGCTAAATTTTTGAAGGAGTTGTGCACAACCAAAAGAGCTTTTAAACTAAAAGGTCATGAAATGGTAAGTATGGGAGAAGTCATATTTGTTGTTGTTCAAAAGAATATGGCTTTGAAATAGAAAGACCGGGTGCATTTATTATCCAATGTTTTTCTAGCAATGCTAGTTTTAAAAGGGTTCTATGCGATTTAGATGCATGCATTAGTGTTATGCCTAAACATTGTTATGATTCTCTTACCTTTGAGCTTTTGAATAAAACCAACATTGTCATACAACTTGTGGATCGTAGTTTTGTTTACCCACTTGGTGTGATAGAAGATGTCCTAGTCAAGATTGATAGCTTGCTCATTTCATGTGACTTTTATATTCTTGAAATAGAGCATAATTCTTGTGATTCGAGCACTCCTATATTGTTTGGGAGATCGTTCTTGAAAACTGCCAATACAAAGATTGATTGTGGTAAGTATACTTTGTCTACGGAGGTCCGAGATGAAAAGATTGAATTTAATTTTCATGATGCAATGAAATATCCTTATAGTAATGTTTATTCTGACACATGTTGTGACAAAGTTAATAACTGTGTTCAGCAAGTTTGTGATTTTGATTGTGTGGATGGATTAAGCGTAGCTTTAAGTTATGACTATTATTTTAGCCAATTGGAGGAGATGGAGAGACACACATGTGTTCCCCAAAATATGCACAAAGTAGCACTGACTTTGCAGGCTTTGCAGACCGTTCTCCATGGTAATGTCTTTGCTGATTTAGTACTTTCACATAAAAACTTTTGTCATCTATTTTACAAGCTCCCGAGTTAGAATTGAAACCTTTGCCTAATAATTTGAAGTATGTATTCATTGGCGACAACAATACACTTCCTATTATCATAGCAAAAGGTTTGACCAGTGCGCAAGAGCAAAAACTTGTGAAGTTGTTTGAACGTCTAGTAGGTAATCTTTTTATTGCTTTCTTGATGGATATAGTCAATAAAACTTCCTATTAATCCTTTTTATTTCTTTTTATTGCTTTTTGTTTGCCTTATTTCAGTTTAGTTTTGTTTTCTTTTTAGTTTTTAACAATCAAGGCTTAAGATGTCAATTGGATTTTATCCTTTTTTTTAGCTAATTTTTTCTTTTAAAGAGATAATGTTTTTTCAAAGTTTATCATCATGTTTTCACTGTGCATTTACACTTATGAAAAAGGATCTTCCACAACAACACTGCACTTTACAGTGGGAATGAATGACTGAATTTTAAAGAGTACATAATAGTTGTAGAAGAGGAAGAAGGGGATGAAAATCACATTAGAGTATCCATAAAATTAATATAACAACATGAACAAGTTTGGAAACCCGCTAAAAAGAAACTTGAAACCATAGATGTGGTTAATGAATAAATCAAGATAGAGCACATGATAGGAATTCTGATCACTTCAAAAGAAAAAAAAGAATTGAAATACATTGCTTACAGATTACGTAGATATATATATGCTTGGCCTTATAAGGATATGTCTAGTTTGGATACTAATATCGCAGTACATACACCAAGCTAGAATAAGGATGCAAGACAATTAAGCAAAAGCTAAGAAGAACTCATCCAGAGATCTTGATCAAAGTAAAAAGGTAGAAATTGAAAAACAATGGAACACTAGTATTTGAAAAGTAGTCAAATATCCACAATAGGTGTCAATCATAGTGGTAATACCCAAAAAGAGGGTAAAATCAGAGTTTTTGTGGACTTTATGGACATAAATTGGGTTGGGCCTGAATATAATTTTTCTCTACAACACATAGACATGTTTGTTGACAATGCAGTTTGTAGCCCATATATTCCTTTATGGACAAATTTTTGGGCTACAATCAGATAAAAATGGTGCAAGAAGATAAGGAGAAGACAACATTTGTAACACTATGGGGAACCTTTTATTACAAAATGATGCCATTTAGGTTAAAGAACGCTGGTGCCACTTACCAAAAGGTCGTGATGACTTTATTTCACAACATGATGCACAAACAGATTCAAGTAAACATGGATGACAAGACTGCTAAATTTGAAGAGGGAGAGAATCATGTCCAAATATTGATGAATTTTTTTGAAAGGATAAGGAAATATAAGTTGAGGCTTAACCCTATAATGTGTTCATTCAAGGTGAAATTTGGGAAATTGTTAGGATTTGTGGTGCATGATAAAGGGATAAAAGTGGATTCTGACAAAGAAAAGACTATTCAAGCAATGCTAACTCCCAAGACTGGGGAAGAAGTAAGAGGTTTCTTAGGACGGTTAAATTACATTGCCTCGTTTATCTCTCAATTAACCACGACTTGTGACCCGATCTTTTGTTTATTAAGAAAAGACAATCCTAAGAAATAACCCATACTAGTGGACACATGATGGTTAGAGAGATATAAAGAGTAGATTACTTTTGGATGACATTAGAGAAGGATTACATTGACTAAGTCCGCAAGTGTCATAAGTGCCAAGTATACGGTGACAAAATCAATGTCCCTCTGGCTCCACTGTTTAACTTAACATCTCCATGACCCTTTGCAATGAGGGGGATTGATGTGATTGGGCCTGTAGTCAGCAATGTTCATATGTTTATTGTCGTGGCTATCGACCACTTCACAAAATGGGTACAAGTCATGTCATTTGCTCTTGTGATGCAAAAAGTGGTGAAGAAAGTTATTGAAAGAGATTTGATTTGTCGATATGGTCCATTAGAAAGATTATAACTTATAATGCCCAAAATTTTAATGGCAAGATGATAATAGACCAAAGATGAATGGTGTGGTAATCGCTACTAACAAGAATGTTAAGAAGATTATTCAAAAGATGGTAGTCACCTACAAGGATTGAGATGTTGTCATTTGCCCTTCATGTGTACCGCACCATAGTTTGAACCTCAATAGGAGCCACTATGTATACGTTTGTGTATGGAATGGAGGCTTTAGAATTGAAAATCTCATCATTAAGAGTATTGATAAATTGTGAGCTAAAAGAAACAGAATAGGAAAAAGTTAAATATGAACAGCTGAATCGGATCAGCAAAAAGAGGATAACTGCAATTTGTAATCATCAACTGTACCAAAAAAGGATGGCCAAATCATACAACAAGAAGGTCCGGCCTAAAAAAATCCACAAAGGAGATATATTACTTAAAATAATTTAAACCTGAATGTATTGTATACCACACTAGTCAAAAGTGCACATAGGGATCCATAGTGAACAAAGCCCAAAGAGGTACTATCATAAAACTTCTGAAATACGTTTTATGAAAATTGCTTTAAAATATGGTGTTTTGCATTGAAAATTTTAGTTTTCATGAATAAAATTAGATCTTTTGAGTTTTCCTTAAAAGAAAATGGAAAGGTTAATTTAAACATTGACAAAAGCATAGTAAAAGATAATATTCAAATGGAGCAAGATAGACCCATAAGAAATCAAAGATCCCTTCACCAAGCGTGAAAGGGAAAGGAAATATAGCACATGAAGTATATTCCATTTCAAAAGGACAAATCAAACAAACAAATGAAAACAAGAGATTGAAGAAGGCTACAATGGAAAGGCCTACGTTTCCAAAATACATAGCAAAAACATGGATGATTGCAGGTACATCTTGTTCATCAAAATGATTTTCTCATTTCAGGTTCTTCATGAAGTTGTATTCCCATACATATAGATGAATTTGGGCTTTTGAATCTCCTGATTTCAATATCAGAATCTCAAGATATTCATGTTTGAATGTGCAGTGTAAAAGTAGAAAATTCTATGTGATTTAATTGGCATGATGTTGTTCATCGTCACTAGCAGATTCTTTCATTTTCCTTGCAACTTCCCATTTGGTTTCCATGATTTTCTCACCTAATCTTTGAGCTACAAATCACGTTTTTTCTGCCTCAAAATTATTTGAATGTCAACTAGAATATTTGTTTTCCTATTTTGTTTATCTAATTGTAGAAAAAAATGTGATTTTGCATCCTATATTAAATGCTGCAAAATCTTTCCAAAATAGATTTATGTTTAGCCTATATATATCCCTCCCTTGTTAACCTAAAGAGGAGGAAAATAATGAAAAGATGAGAGAGAAAAAAAAAAAGGCAAGAGAGATGTAGCCAACAGGAAACAACGATCTTCCCCTTAAATTTCTTCCTGTCAGTCCCTAGAAGCAGCTATCACCAATTCTATAGGAGCTCATCATCATCGTCTCTAACTCACAACTGTTAGGTAAGTTCTCATGCATTCCTTTTCTCTTCACTTACCATTTTACTTGCATAGGTTTTGTGCATACCTTTTGTTTTACTGTTCAAGTGAATATTAATTCACTTGTTCGGGCAAGTTACCCGGCTCTCTCTCTCTGTTTTTTTTCTTCTAAAAAAAATATATAAAGAAAAGGAAGATATTTATGATTTTTATGCATAGTTGTTTTAAAGTTTGTACTTTTTTATTGTTAAAAGAAAATACTGATTTTGTATTTAGAATAACCAGTTTTTCAACGCTATACAACAAAAATACATCTGTAAAAAAACAATTCATACATATGACACTTACCCTAACATATCTTGAGCATTCCCTTCATTTAAAATAAAATAAAATAAATACAAACATTCAAAGTTTAAAAAAAATATGTTTTAGCATGAATTTTGTAACACAAAATTATTTTCTTGCATCTTTAAATTTTACAACATGTTTGTAAATTCTAAAAGGTGTTGGCCAATATTCCAAAAATACAAAAATCTTATTTTGGGGGGATTTATATATTATTCACTAATAATATTGAGTAAAGAAATATCAAAGGAGTTAACACCCAAAACATTATTAGGGTAACTCATTATTATTCACTATTAATATTTGGGTAAAGAAACCTTAAGTGGTAAATATCCAAAATATTTTTTTAGCAATAATAAGTCATTAACATTATAATTTTTGACTCCTAGGTTTATGAGTCGTGAAAGCATCAAACACTAAGGCATTTTTTGAATATCCTTAAATTTCTAAATTTTCATTCCTCTTTCTTGCGATATATGAGTCGTGAAAACTTGAAATACTAGAGGGAAAATAAGCACATAGAATCTCTTTAGATTTCTATCCTAGTTGTCTCTTAATTCATAAGCTGTAAATTTATCAAACACGGGTTCCACGAAATCTACATTGGTTCTCTTTTGCACTATAGAGACATATCTAAAGGTATGATCCATTTGTCTAAGAGTACTTTCTTATAGATTTTGAAGCTAATTCTATTCATCATAGCAAACCTATCTTAGGAAAATTTAATTAGATAACACCGATATCATAGCAATCATAAGGCAAACCAAAAAACCAATAAGCTTACTTCAAGTAAGGCATACCAGGGATGCTAAAATCTTCCATTTATGCAACCAGTTCCTTGTCTTAGAATCTCTAAAAGACTAGTTAGGTTTCCTCGTTACCATAATACTAAGTGACAACTCCTTTTTTCACAAAACAAAAAATCTCTGACATGAATCCCCACTCCTAGGGAGGGTCGTCACGATGTCATGCTCTTGCGAAGGGTGCGACATTATCTACAACTAAGAATCACCTCATCCCTCCAATGTTAACATAGTTTAACCTCTCATAACAAATTTAGTGACCACAACACTTAGTTTGAGAGAATCTGTATTTTGATTCAATTTTTTTGAAGATTCTCCACCTTAAGTAAGCATCTCTAACATTTTTTTTAATTTAATGTTAATATGTCAATTTTGTTAGCATATTTTTAAAGTTTATTGATTTTGTTTGGGTGCTTACTTGTTTTATAGTTTTTCTAATAAAAATTTGTTGTATGGATTTATGATTTTTACATGTTTGTATATTTGTATTTATTTAGTTAGTGGATTTAATTAATACATGATTATTGTATATATGTTTGATAAAAGTAATGGAAGATCGTTCATGGATATATTGAGAATTACCCTAAAAGTTGGGTATAATGGATTATTACAATAGAGTTTACAGTTTTATTAACTATGCAATATTTAATATAAGAAATATTAGTAAAGATGATATTAAATGTCCATGTAGAAGGTGCATAAACAAAAAGTTTATCGATCTAGATATTGTCATGATGCATCTTCTATAAAAAAAAATGGTCGTGGAGGAATACCAGTGTTGGTATGCACATGAAGAAGAATTTGTTCCTCACGATTTATGATAGAAAGGATGGTTGGGTCAACTTCTAGTTTCTTAAACATGCATGAAGTTGTAGATGTCAAAAATAATTCTTATAGGATTATGGTTATGGATGCAATGAGAATGAATCAGGGTGGTTCAAGTGAATGCCTAATTATAAATGAAGAACTTAATACACAAGCTAGTTATTTGATATTTTAAAAGACTGTGATGAATTATTATAGGAGACTACATAAATCCCAATAGATTATTGATCGTGGTACATGTGTTCTCCATCAAATCATGGGGTCGATTATGATAAAATTGTTGAATGAATGAGAATCATTTATTTTACCTGAAAGGAATAGGAAGATAGAGAACTTCTATGATACTAATTCCATGATAAAATCTCTTAGTCTATGATACCAAAATTAACATATGTCCTAACTTTTGCATGGTGTATTACCTTGAACATAAAGAGTTTCGAGTTTAGAACATGTGAGCATCTTCTATAAAACATATAATAGAAGGGGACAAACTCTTGTAGCTTATAGAAAACTTAGATACTTCCTATTCACACTTAGACTACAGAGGTTAGTTATATCACCAAAGACTGCTAGCATATCACATGACATCGTCCACATGATATGTTTTATGGAGTGATTGCATACACTTCAAGTCATTTATCACTCTTTATTTTTATTGTTCGGTGATACTCATGATATAAAACTTATCATCGGGGATATATATGAGGTTGAAGTTTATATTTTTATCTACGATCATACTTGTTTCTTATAGTTTAGGCCGCAAAATAGATATTTATCTTTTACCATTGATTGATGAATTAAAACTGTTATGGTCATCTGGGACTTTGATTTATAATGTATTGAGAAACAAAATTTTCAGATGAAAGCAACTTTAATGTGGACTATAAATGATTTTCCTGATTATGGAATGTACTATGTTGAAATTGGAGGGGGGAGTTTGATAGTTACAAAGGAAAACGTGGAGAACAAAGAAAGAGGACAAAGGATAGAGAGAGAGAAATTGATGGTCAGTTCATAAATTACAATTTTTATCAATGAATTTATCGACAAAATATATTTGTTAGTCAATTTGTGGTAAATTTATCGGTAACAATGTCACATCATCGCACTTTCAAGGACTTTTTAATCTCACTATAATTCAAATGATAACATCTAAAACACAACAAAAAAAAAACTATGAAATAACATGCTCTAAAATGAATTAAAATGTGGAGGGGGTGTGCTCATTGAACTTTATCCTTTATCTCAAAAGTTGAAGGCTTATCTAAATAAATAAGAGCATTTGGTTTCTTCTCAACTTTTTGTTGATTTGTAAGGGATTTCTAGCTTATGTATGATCTATAAAATGAACAAGAATCCCTTCCTTCTTGCCCTGGAACTTTGTTTCTCTTTTTCTTGTCTTTTTATTCCTAATGGTCTAAAGATTGTTCCCCCTTTTCTCCTATCTTTCATGCATCTTTCTTTTCTTTTACCTCTTCATTTCCCTTTCTTTTCTTTTCATAAACTTTCAAACGTAGGAGGTTACAAACCGTTATCCTCTTTGGTGGTATTCTAAAACTAACATGTATTGGATTTCTTTTCTATTTTTTTAGAGATTTGTCTTGTCATTTTTTTTCTTTTAGTTTTCCTTTTCCTTAAATCTTAACAACCTTTATGAGCCTTTAGAGAGAGTGGGAAACAAAGAGTTGAAACTAGTAAAAAAGAATAGCTAATTATGAGTGTCTTTCTTTGATTTGATTGTGATAGAGGAGAGGCCTCTAGAACACAATAAGTCATTGGCATTGTAGAGAGGATTTTCTCTTCAACTAAAATCAAACCACACTCCATTTAGAGACCTCTAGCTCTTTTACAATTGATTCAAGGTTGAATGAAACTATAAAAAAAAAATTAATCTATCAAAGATGAGTTGATGCTTCCACATGGAAGGTGGGGTATAAACTAAAAACAAGGAAGGCACCACTATAAATATAGGAAACTCCTATGTTGATCAGTGGTGGTTGATGTTGGCACATTTGTGCACCTAAAAGTTCCTACTCGATTAGACTTTAAAATTTATGATTTGGAAATGTTTAATTGAGGTTCGTATCTTTTCAACTTCATCACTTATGCACTTAATTGACCTTAAACTTCTTAATATATGTAGTAGTGCCTTTGGTATTTCAAATTGCCCTTATTTGATTATCTTTTTCAAATTAGTCCCTACTTTCCAATTTATTCAATTTTGTACCTAATAAACATTGAATTTTCAATTTCTTTCAAATCGAACAATGTTTTGATCAATTTTGGTACCTAACATTAATAATGTTTTGCGAGTTGGTCTTTGGTCATGAAAATCTCCAATTTTGACCATCCAATAACCTTTGAACTTTTAATTTATTTCCATTCAACGCTTGATTGAATTAATTTGGTTCTTCAAAGTTTCAATGAAGTCCTTATTCTTCCAATCAATGCAAATTGACCTGTATTAGGCCTTACAACTTAATTCTCCATCAATTAAGTCCATGGTTTGAACCCTTGAAACCTGTTAAAAATTTTATTAAGTCCTTAAACTTAATTAATTCTTCTAATTTTGATAAAATAGGATTTTAATCTTAACCAGATCTAGTCTTTTTTCAGCCCACCTTGTCAAAATATCTCATTGTAGTTTTTGATTTATCTTCTTAACCTTTTGTGGTTTAAGGCTTGTCATTTTTTTTTCTCAAATTGTTTTTATTTCAATTTTTTTGCATGAATAAAATAAAGAGTAAATTAATAAAAGTTTTATATTATAAAAATAATTTTAGGGATAAAAAATTAGGTCATGATAAAAAGAAATCCAAAATAAATTATAAAATTTAATTCTCATTAAATTCATTATTAAAGGATACAATTGAAAAACAAAAAACTTAATCTAATGTTTTAGAGATAAATATTGTTTAAATGAACAATATTTTATGAAAAGTGTGATAACAATTGTGAGGGTTTATAGGTACTAATCTGGAGAAGCTTTTTCATGGCAAATTCAGAGATTTGAGAAAAGCATGATCCTTCCATTGCATAAGAAAAACTTGAAGCTCATAGAAACCTTGAACATTATTATTTTGTTGAAACCTTAATATCCTTCACATTTAATTTGAATGTGGTTTTAAATTAATCATTCACATGTTTTATGTATTTAATATATGATAAAAGGCTATGATTTATATTTTTTGAAATATAGTAGTTGCAAATGAGAATCTTTGTACATGAAATAGTTGTAGATTCAATAAATTAATATATCATCAAAAGCATTTCAATACAAAGTAAAAAGTCTTACACATTTCATAAAGATAGTTGTTATATTATTTTGAATACATGAGGTCACAAAACAATAGTAATGTCATTAGATTGTTAAAGGTTGGAAATCAATGGGATGTTGGGAAGCCTATTTGTATGCATTTTAAATGGAAGAACTCTCCAATTACATGATATTGTATGTATTTAAGCCACGTCCGTAAACCAATGGTTTTTCATAAGTTATGGTCACACTTAATCTCTTGGATATGGCATGCCTTCTTTGGCCTACTAGATATGACAATGGCATCAATATTCTCTAAAAATCTCATGTATTTTTTGAATTATTAGAAGGCCATGGTGTGCTCTAGACATTGAAAAGAGGCAATATATTACATAGTCAGAGCTTTTCAAAATACATGCTAGAGCTTATCAAGTTCTTGATCATATCATTCTTGCCTCAATAGAAAAGATGAAATAGAGTTCTTCCATTCAAGACACGAATCCCATCCTTTGGTCCTGTGTTGATGCCATTGTTCCACAATGGATTTACGACACCATCTCTGAAGATCTTCTCAACACAATCCTTGAACGTGACTCCAGTTCTGAAATTGCATGAAATCGACTCAAATATATTCTTCGACAATAAAAATTTTAGGGCTTTTTACCTAGAACAAGAATTTTCCAAGGTTTAAATGGTAAATTTTGCTAACGCTTCATCCTACTATCAACACCTCAAATCTCTCTAAGATCAATTATTCAATGTTGGCATGCTTGTATCAAATGAAAGGTTGGTCCTTCAACTCCATTCAGGCTTAACTAATGCCCATGCCAATGTTGGATCGCAGATCCATCATGGCGACTCTCTCCCCCTGTTTTACAAAGCACACTCCATGTTGGTTCTAGAGGAAATGACAAGGATAAAAAAGGTTGCACAATCTTCATTTCTCCGATTGCAAATTCCAATGGCCATACGGCTGAAAACCCACTCCACCGTCCAAATCAATATTACAGCAACCAAAGCTCCATCAATTGCAGTGGAAAATAAGGTAGTGGAGGTGCCCGCAGTAGCAAGGGAAGAGGGAGAGCTGGTGGTCGTTGAGGCCAATGGCACCAACAGCAGCACACCATGGCATGGCATCCAAGGTCTGCACAGCAGCAGCGGACATATCCACCTTGGGCTAGGCCGTGGCAACCTTAGGCCACACCTCCATGCCCATACCTAACTGAAACAAACATGCAGCACCAACCCGTTCCTCAATGCTAGCCTAGCTTACATGGGCCTAGGCCTCAACAGGCCCACTTGGCAGCAGCCACACCGCAGGCCTAATCGTCTTATGCTCCAATCGACATCCAAACGGCCATGCACACACTCTCAATTGCTCCTCCTGATGATCAAATGTATATGGACACCAGAGCCACATCTCACATGCCTACAAATGGAGGTAATTTTATGTCATATTTAAATATGAGCAATAATCGTAATATTGATGTCAGTAGTGGTCATACTATTCCAATGAGTGGTCATACTTATGATTTTCTAGATGCAGGCCTCACACCACTTCTCAACTCATCTGCTACACCCAATCCTCCTACCGCTCAACTTCCTGATCCACCGGCACAAACCACAACTCCTATTAAGTCCAGGAAACACCTCACCCCAACCCCATTCCTAATTCTCCAATTCAAAACCCCTCATACCAATCCGCTTCTCCAAACCAAGAGTTACCCAGCACATCCAACCCCTCGCCACGGGTTATATCCCCTTCCACCACCGACCAACCTCATCCTCACAATCTAACTCCTCTAAAGGCACCAGCCCAACCCCTTCCACTTGCCCATCCCCCCCCCCCCCCCCCCACTCCCCACAAATGACTACAAAATCCCAACATGGTATTTTTAAGCTCTAAAAGCTCCTTAACCTTCATACTTCGACCGAAATTTTCATTTCTCCCTTGCCTACCAATCCCCTCAATGCATTATATGATCATAAATGGAAGATGACCATGAAAGATGAATACGATGCTCTTATTGAAAATAAGACATGGGACTTAGTACCCCATCCATCTAATGCTAATATCATTCGAAGTTTGTGGATTTTCAGGCATAAGAAGAAATCTGATGGTTCATTTGAGCGGTATAAAGCCCGTCTTGTGGGAGATGGTGCATGTCAACAAACACGTATAGGTTGTGGTGAGACTTTTAGTTCGGTAGTCAAATCGACCACCATTCGAACAGTGTTGAGTATTGCTTTATCCAAGTCTTGCTGTCTTCATCAATTCGATGTCAAGAATACTTTTTTGCATGACATCATAGATGAAACAGTTTATATGTATCAACCTCCAGGCTTTCGAAATTCAGAATACCCAGATTATGTTTGTTTGCTAAAGAAGTCTCTTTATGGGCTTAACAAGCCCCTCTTGATATCAACGGTTTGTTGATTATGTAGCTCTATTAGGTTTCTCTTATAGTATTTCAGATCACTCGTTATTCATTTATTGGTAGGGCAATGATATGGCGTATATTCTCCTATATGTGGATGACATTATTCTTGTTGCATCTTCTACTACTCTTCGACAATTCATCATATCTAAACTTGGCTCTGAGTTTGCTATAAAAGATTTGGGTCCCATTAGTTATTTTCTGGGCATCTCTATTACACGACATTCTGTTGGACACAAAAACTAAACTCAACATTTCTTTAGGAAATCCTTATCATGATCCAACTGAGTATCGTAGTCTTGTTTGAGTCTTACAATACTTGACCTTTACGCGGCCGGATATTTCTTATGTTGTTCAACAAATATGTCTATTTATGCATGACCCTAGAACTCAACATATGTTAGCTTTAAATCATTCGCTACATTCAGGATACTCTCAATTTTTTTCTCCATCTTTATCCCTCATCGGATCATACTCTCACTTCTTACACCAATACAGACTGGGGTGGATGTCTAGACACTAGACGGTGGTTATTGTGTATACCTTAGGATACTTTACTCTCGTGGTCTGCAAAAAGACAACACACATTGTCAAGGTCTAGTGTTGAGGCTAAATACCAGGGGTGGCTAATATTTCTAAATCTTGTTGGATTTGAAACTTACTTACGTAGCTACATTGTCCTATTTCGAAAGCCACATTAGTATATTGTGACAATGTTAGTGGGGTGTATCTTTCCGGCAACCCAATTCAACATCAACGCATTAAGCATATTGAGATGAATATACATTTTGTATAAGAAAAAATCGCTCGTGGTAAAGTTCATGTTCTACATATCCCTTCGCGTTATTAGATTGCTGACATTTTTACTAAGGGACTTTCGCTGCAACTCTTTGATGATTTCTAGGATAGTCTCAACGTACAACAACCTCTCGTTTCCACTACGGGGGTGTATTAGAATATGTAAATAATCTTCTATGTATAGCATGTGTATATTTCTTGTTTTGATTAGCAAGATTATAGCCGAAGGACTCTCCCTCCAGCATTGTATAAATCAATTACAATATCAATGAAATAGCAGGCAAAACATTGCTCTCTTCTATCACTATGTGATCTCACTTAATTTAAATTTTAAGGCTTTTAGGCCTCACTTATGAAAAAAAATATAAAAACAATCATATCCTTGTAAGGAAATAAGAAAGATTTTTATATTGCAACATAAAAGTCCACAAGGAAGGATTTATAGCGAGTTTTTGGTGAGCTCAAAACATTGTTTACCATAATTTATGAACATATTTTTAGAATCAAGAAATACTTGGTGATATTATGAAAGCTTAAATTATAATGCATAATATAATCATTGAAGATACCAAGAATTTGATGGGATCAAATTTAACTAAAAATTAAATAATCATATCTTAATTACATAAGATTATTTTTTTTTATGAGTGTGCCCCCTAAATGTTATAAATTCAATCAAACACATTTTTGTGTTAAAGATAACTCATTTACAAATTTTGTTGGACCTTGTTAAGCATTTGAGGAAAATTGGTGGTGAATAAAAAACAGTGTTTTAGGCTGTGTTTGTTTTCTGGTAAGTGGTTTCCGGAAATCACTTTCCAAACTTTCTTGTGTTTGTTTGCCATTAGAAAAGTTGGTCAACAGAAAACATTTTTCAGTCAAAGAAAAATTTTACTTGGTTTTCAGAAAAGTGTTTTCCGGAAAATTTGGGCGGAAAACACTTTCCGGAAGTTGTGAAAAATTTAGAAATATCATTATTTGCTGATTATATCAAATTTGATCCTCAAACTTTTGATCGATATATATAATTTGAAATGTTAATTATGATTATTTTAATTTATTGACCTTTAATTTTTTTTAATTTTTTAGATTTGATCTCTATTATTTTGATTATTATTTATTTTATTTGAGATAATTTATGAAATTATATTTTTTTTCAATTTCATCCTCATTCAACTTTTTAATTTGTAAGATTTGATCCTCATTATTTTAATAAACTTGAAAAAAAATAATTTATTAATAAATTATTTTCTAGTTCATTTTCTATAACGTTGTCAAACATCGAAATTAACTTTCCAGGAATTCACTTTTCCTAGAATTCACTTTTCCCGTAATTGTATCTTCTATGAATTTATTTATTTACTTAAAATATGTTAACACCATATGTTATTTCATGTTGTTGATTGCTATCAAATTATGTCACCGCATTTATTAATTGTTTAGTGACAAACTTTTGAAATTCAATTCTTTTATTATAGTAGGAATTGGAAAAAAATCCGTATACATATGTAAATTTAAACAATGCTAACTAATTACAACTACTACCATGTCGTTTAGCTAATATCTTCATTTAACGCATCTCATAATATTCAAATAATATTGAGGCATGCCTTGTCATATTCTTTTTTCATTATGTTCCTGTCTTAATAAATGTTCTTACATAATAACAATCATGTTATATTTCATTTTTGCCTTGTCATATTACAAACTTATGAAAATTATGTATTTAGATCAAACCTTTCATATATGAGATTATTAAAATTGTCATCTCCTTGATATTCTATTAAAAACTATAAAGAACAGAATTTAAGTTAAGAAAATATGCTTAAAAGATAGATTTTATATAGAATAAAGTTAAAGGGTTTAATATTTTTCTTATATTTTTTAAATTTGTCATAGATTTTACCCTTTTCATCCATCCTTCTTGAGCATAAGAGATTGAGAGTAAAGTTTCTAAACCTCCCTGACACTTCACTCCTTTGTCTAAATCAAGCTAGATGGAAAATCAGCTCATAAGGCGTTGTTTGTGTAGAACTGAGGTCAACCGAAGCAAATGGCATGCTGTTTACAGCAGTGATTTTATTCAGAACTCTTACATGCGAAGCCCTGATGGATTCAACTCACCGGAACGACTTTCAGATATACTAACGAATTCCTACACTTTTATTCAGATATTGCACCAAATTTCTTTCCAACATGTTTATGATTAAAAAAAGAGGAAAATGAAACAAGCACAGCACACAATGGACAAAGGGGAAACTATTATGTTGACTAGGCATCTGGATTTTGCACAGAACCTGATGTGTATACCATCTAAATTAACTGAATGTGTATATTCAAAGATGAATAATGAACTACAAGCAATAAATACATGATGCTGATCTCAAATATGTAAAGTAACTAGAGATTTGAATACCTGGATAAACGAGATCTTATCCTCCTCGAAGCTCAAAGTTGTTTCCAACGAGGTGTCAAGACTGAATCTTGAAGGACTTGGAGCAAGAATGATTGGAATGACAAGACTACAGCCAGCAAGAGGTGTTTGCGTGAATTCACACCCTGTCCCATCGTGATGCGGGAAGCAACCAGTGGTGTAAGTGGCTAAACCAAGAGACTAGTTTGTTCAATACTACAAATTAAACAACAATTGTGAGGTCCTGGTCGACGCATCCCTTTCCACAAACTGCGGCCTTAGATATCTACCAGACTCTAGAAAATTGACAACATTCCCAGACACAACTTCATGCATATTATTTTTCAATTCATAATTTTGTTACAGGGTTCTTGATGTCAAGAAAGTCTTACAGCAGAATTATTATAGTAGAGATGCTCTTTATACTGCATTACCAGTTTGGTATGAATTTTATCCCTCTAAAGCTGCTAACCAGGCCTTGGTTGTGATCTATTTGAACAGGGGATGCTTTGTCATCATTTAGAACTAAACCTACCATACCTAGAGCAATTTACTACTCCTATGACATTTGCAAGCATTATGCAAGAAAACACTATTAAAACATATGGGTGGCATTTCTCATTTCTTAAATTATTAACCACACACATTAGATTTATTTTATGCTTTGACCAGATTAACCTTTTATTTTATTCTCTCATTAGAATTATATCCAAGATGCTAATTTTACACATTATAAACGAAACCTAATTTCTTAGCAATAATCTATTTCTCAGCTTTTTAAAACAAAGCATTCAAGTGATGATAATAATAATATAAACAAACGTGTTTCGTATAAAGAAATAGAAAAGGAAAACAGAGAGGTTTAACTAATACTCGATATAACATAATTTAACTAAGATTGCTGGGACATAATATCTGCTTATGTTAAAAAAAAAGTTGTTTAAAATTTAATGAATTCATCATATCAAATTTCATATATAAGTTTTAATTTTATGTTTACATTCTTTTTTTTTATTGCATGTAAGGGTTTATCTGTTTTTTGTCAGGTATGATATCATAAAGACAAACATAAAAAGATATTACTTTTGGGGGCCAAAACACTATGGAGTGACATTAACAAATGAAGTATTCTCATGGCCATGTGAAATCTTAGCTATAACAAGGAACAGGACTATTCATTGCTTCTACGGGTTGTGAGAAATTTATTCATCAACTTAATAAGAAGATTTCAATTTCAGTTTTATGGCAAATACTGATTGTGACCAAAAGGATCAGCTAGAGAATAAAGTAAGCTTGTCAAGAGAGTAACGGTTGGCAATCACAAACCCAGTTTCAATTGAGTATAAAGCTATGGATTTAAGTGGCAAGAAATTTACCTTAGCTAAAACAAGTCCGAGATCAAGAGATTCTTAAGAAAGTTCAAAGCCAGTATTAGAATTGATTGCATAAAGAAGTTTTGTTCTCAAAGTGCTTGCACGTTTGTATGTTGGAAGCTGTAACCATTAATGAAAAAAAAATAGTCAGGCACAACCCAAGGTTAGATAAAAGATATTTGATGTTGTCGGATCTTACTTTAGGACTTTGCACTAAGAGTACCTTGAGAGTATTGTAGCAGGTAGAAGCTGATGGAAGCCTCTCCACATCTTGTCCTCCAATTGTTGCCCAAAGAGAGGCATCACATGAGACCTGTATAAGAACAAATTTCAGATCCAACCGGTATGGATTTTGGCTGCCCATTGGGTTTTTTACGAGGGTCATGGGGTGTTTAAAATGAGAAAAAAACTCCCATTTAAAACAATCAATATATATATATATATATATATCAGTTCCTAGATAAGGTTGAGAATTGAAGTGTGAAGATGGTTTTGAAAAGGAGAGCATGCAAATCCAATAAAAATAGAAACAAAGAAACCAGCAATAGTTCCACAAAGATAAATGTATAGGCAAAAATTGGTTGCAGAAAATATCGACAAACTACATGGGATTATCTTAAAGAACCAAAACCATATTTATGTACTCAATATATATTTGCTAGTTATGAGGCCAATGTGTGCATAGAATATTTGGGAAAATGAAAAGGCTCAAGTTGAACTATTAGCTTGGCTTCTGTTCTTTACTGATACATGTGTTTAGGTGCCTTTTTTAATGTATTACTAATCAGATGGCCCCAGCAAGCAGTACAGAAGGACCCACGTATAATTCAGTGTTCCCAGGATGCTTCATTTTCAAACAAACCAAGCCTGAAGCCAGTTTATTGCTTCTTGTTCAAAATAACATTTTTCAATACAAATGGGCATCATGTTGCATGCACATACTAGGGCAGAAAGTTTTTCTTTTTTAAAAAATGAATTGTGACATTGAAAATAAAAAACAGAATATTTCACTATGTGGCTCATTAAAAAACAAAATTTCCTATCACTATCCAGTCTTCAATAGTGTAAATATAGAAATGCATTCCATGCAACATATGAAAAAAGTTACTGTGGCACGCCTTTGGATGATATCTAAGTCAGGAAATTCATGACTTAGCCAAAGCATGCCCCATTAATTACTATTACAAAAGACACTAAAAATTAAAATTGATAGTATAGATCCTATGCAATAAGAATTTTGATCTAATATTTCTGGAAGATGCTAAAATCAATAGTATACCTTATGGATCGTAAAGGATGGCTGCAAGTGTTTGAACCCAAGTAATGGAGCTCGAGAACAGCTGGTCACAAATTTAAGCAGCAGACAGCGTTCATTTGGTTCAAATCCTTTAATTACCTGAAGCAAATAACAGTAAGCAACAATTTTATCTTTTTAAAAAAAAAAGATCATTTCATGAAATATTCTAAATAATAAAACTTTGAAAATTGGGAATTCATGAGACCTGAAGCATACGGGTGTGATTTTCTTAAGGAATCTATTTTTAATTTTTTGTAATTCAGTCTAGCTACTCGTATATTTTTCTATCACTCAATAAAGTATCTGCATGCTATATTGAAGGAAATGAATGGCAAAAAGGGTCAGGATCAGATTCTTGTGAATCTTTTATACACATACGTAAGTTCAGGACATGCAAAAAACAAGTCATTCAACTTCCATTAAAGGGCGATACCTCCCAAAATAGTTTAATTGTTCGACTCCCCTCAGAATAGCCACCTGTGTATAGTGTGTAATTTCTTAAATCATCAACATCAATGTCAAGGTCACCACCTGAAAGTAACTGGAAAAAAAAAAGCAATCAAAGTCTACAATTGACCCATTTAGAGAAAGCTACTACATAAAAAACAAAATGATCATCAACCTCCAAAAAATATTAAATTGATCCTATACAGCAGAAAGAGTTGGTAAACATGATGCTAAAGATTATGTACGAAGGAAATAATAGCTTAATTTTGTCAGCCTAAAGAATGTGGAAGTACTTAAAAACTGAAGAGGACGATCTAGCTATAAATTACATGCAAGACTACAAATCACTTCAAAACAATACACAGGTGTTGAAAACAAATTTGGAATCTCAAAGTCACCACCTGAAAACAAATTAAATTAAATTGGGAGAACAGTGAGGGCCTGAACTCAAACATCCAATTTCAGGAGGTTTAGTTTCAAGAAGGATATCATCTTCCTGGTAGAATAGGTCCTGTTGCAGTCAGGATTGTGGACTTCAAACGTGTTAAATAGTGGTTTCGGCTATCTTGTCATTAACCATTGGTAAGTCTAAGCAGATTGACTATGCATTCTTTTCTAATGATTTCACTCAATAAATACAATAATAACATTTCTAATCGCTAAATGTCATATAGTAACTATCAAAGAAGGAAGCGTGATGACACACTATAGAAAATCTTTCATAAAATTTTATTAGTATGTAGACCATTATCGGACAATTATTAACATGTAATTTTCACGGTAACAGCCAATTATATTATGACATTATAGGCACTATAACACCAAATAACGATATAACGATAAAAGAGTTCTTCAAATCCATTAAATTGTTGCTGTTATGATGTCATTTAAATTCGCATCCTATCACACAGCACGTAGAGTTCAAGGATGCAGTAAATTTCTGGTCTTGAAAGAGTAGAGTGCTCAAAAGACGTGATAACAAGGCAACTGTTTCAAATTATCAGATGAAATATTTTACCAACTACAAAATTAACAGAAAATAATCCTCTATATGCATGCGCAATGGAGGCTACCTGATTGAATTCACTTGCATTGAACAACTTCAACCAAGATGGAGATATAAGATCAGCTACACCTCTATAAAATGCATTTGAAAAGGGCAATATCTGCAATACGAAGTCATAATAAGTTTAATCTCATAACAAGATGATAGAATTCCAAATCTCCAAAAGTAGAAATTTGTGACCTGTCGATTGAGTTTATAATCAGCCATTGCATGAACATACTGCATCTTGTTCTCATTTGACACACAAACATCCTTGCCCCCAGGTTTCAGCTCAACAACATGCCGTTTACCAAATAACTCTTCAGTAACTGTGAAGTCTAGGGAGAGATCCCTAACATCACCATCATAATGCTGCAATTACAACATGTTAAAAGACTATTAGATGGACAGACCTCTTGGATGCTGAGTATAAGACATTGCAATTTGTGAATTCATGTCCAATGGTGCAAATGCACCTACGCACATGCAAGACATATATTGTGCACCAGAAAGCACATACTAATAATCAAGGAAATTCATACAAACAATCAATGTGACTAAACCCAGCAGTCAGTTCTCAACAATAACTTATTTCAAACAATATAGTTCACTATGCAACAAGTTCGAGTGTTCACAAATTATAAAACGTGAAGTGGAAGCCACTCTCAAATAACACGGAATAGTATTCTAAGGTTAGCTGGACTAGTTTTGTTTAGATTAACTTTTAAGAATAATGAATAATCTTCACAAAACATTTCACAAAGATCTCAGGATGACAATTTGAGTTTAAGAATGCTACCATGTCAGAAGCTTGTAAATAGAACTAACTTAAGAATACTATAAGTTGTCTGCTGCCCTACCTCCCATCCCCCAACTATTCTGCTCCAATTGTCACCTATTTCTTTTTACTTTCTTTTCTTCTCTTTACCTATTCTTCCTTTCCCCAGCCCTCTCTATCTTTTCAACTGTGTGCTTTTAAAGAAATTGGGATCTACTGGCAGGTGACATTTTGTCACTCAATAAACTTACAGCAGCCCTCATCCAACAGTGCGTTCAACACTCCAGAAGCTTATGAAGTAGAGCACTGTAATCACTTTCCATGTGGCACATCATTACCCTCTACTGGCCTTTCATATGCTTCATTTCAATTCCTTTCCAACTATATAAAAATGGAGAAACAACTTTTTCCCTGATATTCCAATAAATAAGCATAGAAGTTTAATGAGCGAGCTTGATCAGATGAAATGTTGGTTAATTGCATTCATGTTCAAAGCATCTATATACTGTAGGTGTTTGGTTACTGAGATACCACAGATGTAAATATGTTAGGTTGAAAGACACTGAAATAGAGACATAAAAACAAATATATGAAATAATTTTGAAGTTAATTTTTGTACTTTTAAAACAGAAGGTATAGAGGTCACATGTATCCAAAGACAATATTTTTATTTTTTATCTCAAAACTATCACAATAAGCACCTCTTAATTTCAAACTTGTCCAACTACGCCATGTAAGGATAGAAATAATTTTGATTATAGCATTAAATCCGACCAAGAGGTTAACCTAGGGCACAACCATGGTCACGAGGTAGAGGGTCAACATCAGATTTTTACTGAAAAACGCATCAAAAAAAAGTTGTTTTGACTACAATTTTTTCCAAAGAAAAAGTTAAACAGGTTTTTTACTCAAATTTTGATGGAGTTTTACCCTCGAATGACCGGATCATTGGTCGACCTAGGTTTTTGATCGCTTTAGAGTGGATTAATCCTTCCTCTAATATTTTTTAAATCAAGACCCCGGTTTGTCTGGGTCTTGGGGCAACATGGCAAGCTGATTCTGATTTTACAATTCTATAGTACTATTACTAATTTCAACAGTCAATTTAAACTAATACGGTAAAATAAAATCTAATATATTTTTTAAAAATGTGTAGTTTGACAGTAAAAAGTTAGATTTTTTTCATATTTTATTATGTTTTGTTTGCCATTAATCAAACAAGAAATAGAGAGACACATTGTCTTATACACCACTAACAAACACAATTTTGTCACCTTTGCTATTCTATCTTGTCTCTTTTGTCTCCATTCTCTATTTTTTCTACTTCTGGACAATAACCATATGTTCTCTAAATGTATGACTTCATTTATTGACATTGTATATAGAATTCATAATTGGAATATAATATTTTTGTGGTCATTTTATCATAGTAAGGCAAGAATAAATATTGTGCTCGTCATCTAATCCCAAGGTTACTTATAGGACATCTAGAGCATGCAAATTTCTGATTAACTATTATTTTCACAGCATTCATCCACCTAAACTGTATTCTATAAGCATCGTCTTCTTAATTCCTGGTTGTCCAGAAATCAGAAATCTCGTTATCTAACTACAGCATTTAAAGCATAATTTGATGCAACCACCGAAAGTTAACCTTAAAACTACATGCATAATTATAAATTGATTAGTAAGTTTGACAAATAGAAAATGTGGGACCAAGGAAATTATAGCTCAGGAACATGGATGTGCACGCAGTGTGATTCCTGACAAGGGTTTACCTTCACATACAAGAGACTCCTGTACAACTCTGGATCAAGTGTTGATAGTTCATCAAGAAAGCTATATCGGCCTAACAGCTTTTGAACAAACACATGAGAAAACGAGTAATCTAGTAATATTCCTTCATATAGAGCTTTCCCAACAACTCTTCCGAGAAATTCAATCATCTGAATACCATTCTCTAGATATTTTGCAGTTGGATTGGGAATTAGATGTCTCTCTGAAGTTGAGCTTTGTGAAAATAGCCCATGCCTTTAACAGTAATAATATGTAAAATGAGGGGTTAAAAGGTTGCTTCTAGGAGAGTACATAATGGAAGAATGAAAGAAACAATTGTAGAAGCACCAGGACAAACTTACTCAGGGGAAAAGGCAGATTTTGATATATCTGTCAGAAACTCTTTAGATAGTCCACCATAGTCCAAACCAGCCTCTGGAAGGCCACATTCACTAACAAATGAAACATGAATGGATGACTTCAACCTTGACCCAAGAGAATTAAGCTGATGAAATCCATCTTCAACGATATGACTGCGACGAACTACAATCTCCACAGCTCGTGAACCAGGTCCTGTAAATTCACCAGCCATTTTTCTAGAGATTTTATCCATGTTTATAAACTCTCTAAACATTTGAACCCTGTGAGGATAATCCATCTTGTCAGCAAAAAGCTTGGAACATGGAAACAAAACCAAACCAAAACAAAAACAAAAGTAAGAGAGTTTGTGAAGGCCATCAAAGAAAATGGTCCCATGGGAAAATGAAATTTGGTGAAACAGGGATGAATGAAAGAGTAATAATATGAAGTGAAGCTACAAGCAAGCTAACATTCAACCGAAAGAGACAGAACAGAAATGCAGGTTTTCATGGAAAGAATACAACGAACAAAAAGAAAAATGCACATTTTTAGAAAGAGTTAGGTCAAGCACAAGTTGACCATTTTGTGAAAAGTCATGATGACAACCATTGGGTATCTTATACTTACCTTTCTTCAAATGGATATACATGTGGAGTCACTGTGATTACAGAACCCATGCTTGGAACAGTCAAAGCATCATCTGATTTTATATTAGCTGACATAGCTTCATGAGTTCTGGCAGCAAATGCAATTGGAGCCCGACCCTTTCTAGCAGGTGAAAGCCACAAAACAGGGGGGCAGAACTGATGCCTGCAATCTCTTTCATACATTAAATGCAAGCATCTGATTGCAGAATCCATAAGGGGCCTATCCAGCTGACTTATACTATGGGCCAAGCCATTGTATGCTAAGGTATTAAGCACTGATGCAATTCTTTGCTGTTGCTCCAACATAAATGGAACCTAAATCACCACAAAAGTGCACAAGTTAAAAATATAAACTACAAATGGACAGGGACAAAAAATAAAATAAAAAACTTGCCTGTTTTTCATAGAACTCTATGTCATCAAGAACTAACAGCAGGTGTGAGTAGGTACCACAGAACAAATGAAGAAGGCATGACATTTCTCTTGAAATCTTTTGTGGACCACACCTTAATAGTTCTACATCCCAAACATCATGCAAATCATCATCGACCTGTGCACTAGGATTCCCATGAACTGAATCTCCATGATCTACCCCTGCTTGTGACTTTCCTGTAAGTTTATGGAATACATTGACCAACTTATTACCTCCATCTTTACTGGGTTGTTTTTGTTGTTTGTTCAGAAACCCATCCTTTTTGTTTGCTGAAACTTTCCTTGTGTGACAATCATTAACCACGGAAATGTCTCTACGTCCAGGAAAAAGTAAATTTTCCAATGCTTCCCATAGGATAACAGGAAACCCAGGAGTAAATGAGAGCATATTGAGAACAGGCAACGACCCACCTGTAGGATTCAAGATCGCAAATATACGGAGCATGCAAGAATAGAAATATGCAATACCAAGAAGGTCCAACTTTTCTGAGTATTTAAGAGTTTTTATGGGCAAAGTCTCATCCCCATTAATATTGGCATCCATCTTTGACAATGCCAAAAGTTTTGTAAGATGCCACTGCTGACAAACAGGTTTGAGTAAGCTCACATATGTCATCTTTAAGGCACATGTTTCAGTCTCGCACAAAGCTTTACCCATGGGCTCAGCAGATGTTTCTGCAATGACCTGAGCATATTGGTTCTCCTTTCCAGTCAATCCACCATCATCAAGCCATGACAACAAGTTTTCAGCAAGAATGATCACAACATGGACATAGACTGCATAGTCCAGTCCTTGATTGAGGCCTCCAGGTTCCACATAATCATTCTCATCCCCTGTAACTAGGCAAATGGTGTTTGCAAGAGCCCAACCAACTGGCAGAATTGCTTTGGAAGAATGCAGGATTTTCAATTGATCCACCTCTGACATCTCCTTTAAAATAGTATCTCTCAAAATCTGTAATCATCTGCCACAGTTTGAGCAGTCTCCAATGTTTTTAATAATATATAAAATCAATAAACAAGAACCTTAGGACTTCAAAGTCTTCAGGAATTAATACATTTTATTACTTTAAGCTCAGCATGAATGAAAATATATTGAAAGGATTTGCTGAGTAACTACCAGGCTTTAATGAGTTCATTTAGTTACAGACTCAATGAAGTTCAATCCATTAAGCTACATCTTTTATTCAGTGGCTCAGATGAGTACAACAAAAGAAAGGGTGAGTAGCATTTTCTTTTTGCCATGCTAGTATTACAAATCAAAAGACCTCAATAAGCAATGCTTTACTATATAGAGAAAATAGAAAGATAAGCTTCACTAGTTTGATATATTAGAATTAACAGTTAATTGCTGCAAAATTTTCAATCAATCTCCTCTGGTCAGCAATGAGAAAGGAGAGGGAAATTTAATTAGAAAACAATTGCCAAAAGTGTAAAGTTTTTTTAGGCTTTTAAGTTAATGATTGAGCTCAGGTAATATCGTCTAGTGACCTCACTTTGGATTTGATGGCTCAACTCTAAGTAGAGAACTATATCAAGAAAAGATAAACATACAGGACTGAATCTATGCAGACACCCTAGATAAGCTAAGTTGAAAAAAACAATGTACAATACCGTAAAGTGAGAGAATATGGATCCAATCAATAGAGCTATTGACAAACAATTTGCACAAGCATTTCCAGTTTGAGCAGCTTGTTTTGGAGGATATAAATTTCTTAGATCACAGTATTACAACTTTCCATTTTACATGCTGTAAGCAAACAGGTGGGGTTTCTAGAAGAAAGTTAAAGGGCTAATCTTTTTGCACTGTCCTCTCTCTAATCATCATGTATTTCTGATATGCTATACAATATGAGAGCTAGACAATTGTTAAGTCTGAACTTGATCATACAAAGCTTCAAGAGTACTTTCCAAGTCTAAACCTCAATAGCAAAAAAGCCAATTTGTATAGTTCATCTCTCCATAAACTGGATAAGATTACACCAGTAATCTACCCTTAATTGAAGCATTTTACTAAGTGGATCAAAATGGGCAGAAAAGGCACAGGCATACATATAAAAACTGAATCAGTTGGCAATGGCTGACCATAGAGCACGCATGCAGTTATTATGGGTAAATAGCAATACAAAAAACAAGAAATAAGCAATTATTTTTGAAAGCAAAGCATTAAAACAAAATCAACTGAAATATATCATTAGAAAAATTTTTGCTTGAATAGTAATGATCCTTACCAGTAGAGTCTGGAAACATGGTGAGAGAATAGACTTGTGCTTCAGAGCAGGAAGAAGAGCAGCTGGCAGACGTTGCGTGAGCCAGGGAATTGTGAGAAGAAACAAACAAAACTGTGCAGGGGCGGAATTCATGTCCACCATGTCAGGGTCAATAAAATCAAAATTTGTCACAGTAAAAGGCCTTAGAGCTAAAGTTATTGCACTTGCAGTGATCAAGAATCTATCATCTGTCTGTGCCAGTGTGCTTGTTTTTGAACAAAAATGAATATCCAAATTGTTAATGTATCGTCTAATAGATAAGTACAAGCCACTTTTAGGTCTTGCCATAAACCTGACCAAATCCTTCCATGCAATATCTCCATCCTTAGGATTATTGTTGGCAATGTTTTTCCAACATTTCTGATCAGTCAAAACAACAAGAAGACGCATCGCAAGAGAGGTAAGAACCAAGATATCTTGAGCCTGTTGATGAGATTTATCACAATTAGCAAGGATAATTGAGCAGAGAGAAATGAGCTTCTGTGCTTGATAGGTCCATGTTCTTCTCTCTTCCGCTGTACCCAATGCCAGGGAGCAAAAGTTTTTGCCTAAATCTGCACAAGAGATTGCATTACATCAATTCTATATCTCAAGTATAAAAGAGCCATTTCCAAAGGATGACTAAATGACTAAAAAAAGAAATTTAGGATGATGCATTATTAGTATACTCAAATGATATGTGGTGATGTAAATGAAAATAAAAAAAACATGGTGGGTGGGAGTGTACCAGAAGAATTGATGCTTTCAAGAAGAAGCTTAAAGCAAGTGTGGAGGCGGGGTATATCTGCATCTCGAATCTTGTGATGCCGAGTCGATAGACAGTGAACGAAGAAAAGGAAAGGTCTCAAAATTCGAGTGGAAATCCAGCTGCTGCTCATTATGGTTAAATCATTCTTCACCAATGCTGCTTCTGCTTCCCATTCAAATTGAAGCTCAACTGCTGCTTTCTTTGTTGCAATCAAGCGTCTCCAAACCCTCTATATATAATCAAAATCAATTATGTCTTCTCTTCTATCTACTAAATAAATAAAACATGTTTAATTAATTAACCTGAATAAAGATAGCAGAAGCAGTAGCGCGCCTAGCATAATTGCGTAGCTCTCTTTCGTGAGAGACTTTCTGGAGAAGCGCGTCCCTTGAAATCTCCCTTGCGCTTGCTCCTCTTAAAGATACCTACCTCATCAAATCAAACAATAATTCAGTTGCAGTTCAGATATTAACTGATTGATTGTTGAAGAAAACTAATTCAAATAAAAAAGAGAAAGAACCTGATGCTTGCGAGATAATGATTCGTCCATTGAACTTGGATTGAATTGGATTGGGGCTGGTGATATGAGCGTTTAGTAGTGAAAACGAGTTTCTTGCCTGGGCGCTGCGCCGGCTTCTAAACTAATTGATTGTTATGTATATTTTTATTGATTAACTAAAAAATTAATTAGTTAAATTATTATCAATTAGTTTAAAATTGACTGCACCGCGGTCAAATTTTGAAATTTTTTCTTTTTTTATTTTATTTTAAATGAATTTTTTTTACGTGTGTTTTAAATTATTTTGATGTGCTGATATCAAAAATAATTTTTAAAAAATAAAAAATATTATTTTGATGTATTTCGACACGAAAAGCACTTTGAAAAGCTACCGCAACCGCACTCTCAATCAGGCTAGAAGTAAGTGAATGTTGCTATTGTTCGAAATGTTTGGATAATTATTTAATTGGTAGATTGTCTATGTGCATCGAAATACAAGCCAAGTGGCTCACATATATTTTTCTATTATAAATAAAATACATAAAAGAAACTTAGCTATGTATAGCTTCATATATTTTATTATCGTGATATTATATTTGAAATATCATACATAAAAAAATACAAAAGTCAATTTTTAATAAAAACAACATCGAATAGTGAATTATCTTGATTATTATTCTCGTTGTTATTATCATGATTGTTAAATTATCAAAATTATTATAGTTATTATAGCAATTATTATAAATAATTAATATTATAATTATTATAGATAATTAATATTATAATTATTATAGATAATTAATATTCTAATCATTATTGAGAATATTATCGCTGCCACTATCATTATTGTTATAAAAATAAATTTATTGTTTTAAGATTTATTCTTCATGTTATTATATTTAAAATATTTTAGAAAAGTAAGATCAAATTAATTTGATTTTTAAAAAAAAAAAAATTAGCTCATTTTATATATACACATGTGTGTGTGTGTGTGTACATGTATGTATGTATGTTTTAACTATCACTACTATTGTTATAATATTATTAAACTTATCATCATCATCATCATCATCATCATTATTATTATTATTATCATCATCACTATAATTATTTTTATTATTATCTATATCTTTGATATTATTTTATGATCTATTTTTATTATTATTATTACCATACTTACTAATATCATAAGCATTGTAACCATTATAATCAATTATTATTGTTAATATCATTATCATTAGTAATGTTACTATAGTGTTTTCTTTTTATACATATATAAGTATAAAATCAACTATTTTTTTTAATCATTGTAGGTGTTTGCACAATTTAACTTTTATAATTAACTTTCATCTTCGGGGTAATTTAATAATTTTCATTGTTTATTTAGTTGATATAGTTATTATTTATCATATAAATATATTATGAAATGAATTGATCCCAATATAGTGAATTTAGTGATTCAGTTATCCAAATCTTAACATTTTTTTTAATAAAAAAATTTATATGCTAAAATCAGTTTAAATTTGACGTGGCAATACGTGAGTTTAATCTAGTATATATATAAGTGCGAAAATACTGTAGTTAACAATCGTATTTTGAAAGAATAGTTACAATGTTTTTTTCTCAAATGATTTAGCTTATAAGTTAATAATGTTTTCATCACACACACACACACACTATACACACACACTATATATATATACACACACACACACACACACATTACCTAACAACTAAAAGACATGGGAAATTTTCTGTTCAGTTCACTATGCATTGTGTCTTATTTCACTGTGGATTGCGACACTGTGGAGACGATTTTGGGCTTCATCATCCAGTGTGTTGTGTTGTTTTCCTAGGGGTGTTTTTGGTTTTTGGCTGTTTTTTACTTTCCGCTTTTGTATAGTGCATTGTCACCTCTAACCTTTGAAAAAGACAAAATAGTACATAAGGACGAGGGGCTTCGTCGGATTTTCACAAATTCAATGCATAGTGCACAGACGAAAAAAAACCCTCAAAACGATAAAATAGTGCAAAGTGAACGGGGACACAGGCGTCCTCTCCCCATCAATTTTTTCGTGAATCTCGGTGATGCGAATCTCTTGATCACGTGGTCACGCAACCCACAACCAAGAATGAGATAAGATCCCGGAAAGCCAAAAGAAGGTCTGATAGGAGTGTGACACAATGGAAACCTGCCCCAAGGCACCAACACTATTGGAATGAGTAGAATGACGCCACGAAGCCAGTTAATCTTCGATAAGTCAGATTCAGTTCGTTCAAGAACTAAAGAATGCAAGAATCTCTCTTACACAGAAACTGAAGAGTTCAGAATGAAGTTTCATCAATGGCTGCTGAAGTAAGGGTTACATGAGTTTATATAGTCCTTAAAAGTAACCCTAATGGACCTTTTATGTGGACTTAACTAACCCAAAATCTTAAATTAAAGAGCCCATTACTTAATCCAAGGAAGCCTTGGATCCTATCTGAAAACAAAGTCTTAATTAAGCCTAAACAAGCCTTGGGCTGTAGCTAACTAACTTAAATAAAGCCCATAAGGTTTATTTATTCTCTTCCATCCAGCCCATCAATCCCATGTTTCCATGTTGTAATAGGACTCTTTTGGATCCTTTTGTTGTCCTAATTTCATGGCCCAAATAAGGTTGTATTGGACCCCTCCTGCACATGGATAAGATGTACTAAGGTCTCCTCTTGATACTCCAATGGTCCTTGCAATTATGCCCGGGTTGAAACCTTCAAGACCAATGCATTCATTGCCTCTTTCAATGCCTTTGTCCTAGACCGCGTGATTGGACCATTTGAAACCTGTAATGGGTCGATGCTGGTGTTTTTGGGCTGGTCCGCATCATCCCCTCTCTCCTCGAAAGGATTCGACCTCGAATCAATATCTGTGTCAAACAATGTAAGATCAGCAACATTAAAGGTAGCACTAACACTATACTCACCTGGAAGATCAATTTTGTATGCGTTGTCATTTATTCTCTCCAAAACCTGAAATGGACCATCACCACGAGGCTGTAATTTTGATTTCCTTTGGTTAGGAAACCGTTCCTTCCGCATGTGAACCCAAAACCAATCACCGGGCTGGAAAACAACTAGTTTACATCCCTTATTTGCTTTAGAAGTGTAAAGTCTGTTCTTTTTCTCTATTTGTAGTCGAACTCCTTCATGGAGTTGTCTCACCATCTTTGTCTTCTGTTCACCATCTAAACTTACCCTTTCTTCACAAGGTAAAGGAATTAAGTCCATAGGAGTTAGCGGATTAAAACCATAAGCAACCTCAAAAGGAGAAAAACTAGTCGTCGAATGCACAGTTCTATTATAAGCAAACTCAACAAAAGGCAAACATTCTTCCCAACTTTTCAAATTCTTTTGTATTACAACACGCAAAAGTTGAGATAATGTTCTATTGATGACCTTAGTTTGCCCATCTGTTTGAGGATGACATGTTGTCGAAAACAAAAGTTTGGTTCCCAACTTTCCCCACAAGGTCTTCCAAAGTTAATTAAGGAATTTAACATCACGATCTGATACAATACTCTTAGGAATGCCATGCAAACGTACAATCTCCCTAAAGAACAAGTCTGCAATATGAGATGCATCATCTGTTTTATGGCATGCAATGAAATGAACCATTTTAGAAAACCTATCAACCACAACAAAAATGGAGTCTCTACCTTTTTTTGACCTAGGTAAACCCAAAACAAAGTCCATAGAGATATCTACCCAAGGTTCAGTAGGCACAGGTAATGGTGTATAGAGACCATGTGGTTGTACTCTAGATTTTGCCTTCCGACAAGCGATGCATTGTTCACAAATTCGTTGCACATCTCTTTTCATTTTTGACCAATAGAAATGCTCATGCAATACATACAAGGTTTTCGCAACCCCAAAGTGACCCATTAAACCACCCTCATGTGCTTCACGAACAAGTAATTCACGCAAAGAACTAGCAGGAACACACATTCTATTTTCTTTGAACAAATAACCATCCATCAAATAAAACTTACCGAAAGCCAAATTTCCACATGCATTATAAATCTCAGCAAAGTCAGAATCATTACCATACAATTCCTTCACATATTCAAAGCCTAGCAATCTAGTATTCATGGTGTGTAAAAGAACATACCTGCGCGAAAGTGCATCAGCTACGATGTTCTCTTTCCCTTGCTTATACTTGATCACGTAAGGAAAAGTTTGAATGAATTCAACCTATTTTGCATGTCTCCTATTCAACTTACCTTGTCCTTTCAGATGTTTCAAGGACTCATGATCTGAATGGATGACGAACTCTTTTGGCCACAAGTAATGCTCCATGTTTCGAGTGCTCTTACCAAGGCATCGAGCTCTTTGTCGTAAGTCGGATAGTTCAAGGTCGCTCCACTTAACTTCTCGCTGAAATATGCAATAGGTCTTCGATCCTGCATCAAAACAGTACCTATTCCCATTCCAGACACATCACACTCTATTTCAAATGCTTTTGTAAAGTCAGGTAAAGATAAAACAGTTGCAGAACATAATTTTTCTTTCAAAAGAACAACAACCAATTCTTGTTCCTCCCCCCATTTAAACCCAACTGACTTTTTAACAACTTCATTCAAGGGTGCAACTATTGTACTGAAATCTTTCACAAAACGCCTATAAAAACTAGCTAACCCATGAAAACTCCTTACCTCACTTACCGATTTGGGTGTAGGCCAATCCCGGATGCCCTTAACTTTCTCCTCGTCCATCAAGATACCCTTTGCAGTTACCACATAGCCAAGAAAGTCCAAACGACATTACTAACTATTCATATAAACCATACTTAGTCTTAAATGCAGTTTTCCACTCATCACCCTCTTTCATCCTAATCTGATGGTACCCATTTTTCAAGTCAATTTTAGAGAAAATGCAAGATCCATGTAACTCATTTAACATGTCATCAAGCCTAGGAATAGGGTGTCTATACTTTACCGTTATGTTGTTGATTGCTCGACAATCAACACACATCCTCCATGTTCCGTCCTTCTAAGGCACAAGTTGCACCGGTATGGCACATGGGCTCATACTCTCACGAATGTAGTCCTTTTCCATCAGTTCATCAACTTGCCTTTGAAGTTCTTTCGTCTCCTCAGGATTGCTTCTATATGCTGGCCGGTTAGGAATTGAAGCTTCGGGTACGAAATCAATTTGATGCTCTATCCCTCGCAATGGAGGTAATCCGCTTGGAGTATCATCGGGGAACACATCATCAAACTCCTGCAACAAAGAAATAGCAGCACTAGGCACAATATGATCAAGATCATTAGTGTTAAAGCAAGCCTCCTTGTACACAAGTAAAATCATTGGCTTGTTAGCGAAATATACAAATCTGACTTCACCTTCTCTAGCATAAAAATTAGGTTGTTTCTCTAGTTTTTCCACACAATTCTCACTACTCGTCCTGACTTTCTTCTCTCCTCTTGTCTTACCCCCACTCTCAGCTAGATTTGGGTGTTTTTGAGTGGTCGAATGGTCTGATTTGTTGGGAGTGTTGGACAAATATTTGTTTTTGTTTGGATGGGTGGCTGAAGGGGTTGTAGAGGTTTGGGTTCTGTCCGAATCTGATGGTTTTCTCTCCCCATGTTCCTCACCTTGATTTTCTCTCCCCATCGCCTCATGCCCTCTTTTTAGCTTTATTTGATCGTCATACACCTGTTTGGGTGTAAGAGGTACAAGAGTGATGGTTTTACCATCTTTTACAATGGTATACCTATTCTTAACCCCATCATGAACTGCCTTCCTATCATATTGTCATGGCCTCCCCAACAAGATGTGACTTGCTTGCATTGGTACCACATCACATAGAACTTCATCAACATACTTCCCAATCGAAAATGGGACCACAACCTGCTTAGTCACTTTCATTTCACCACTATCATTCAGCCATTGCAATCTATATGGTTTCGCATGCTTAATAGTTCTCAAATTCAGTTTATTAACAAGGGTGGTACTGCAAACATTAACACAACTTCCACTATCAATAATTAAACCACACACCTTGCTTTGTACGTAACAGCGTGTATGGAAGATATTCTCTCTTTGTTGATGAGACTCATCATCCTTGACTTGAACCTGAAGTGTACGCCTTATAACCAAGGACCCTGCAACCGGTAATGCTAACTCATCCTTATCAATATCCTCCAATGGTGGCATGCCTTCGCAATCAGATTGGTCACTTTCAGATTCCATATCACCATCATCTCTAATCATCACGATTCTCTTGTTTGGACACTCTGAAGCATAATGTCCATGCCCTTGACACCTAAAACATTTAACATCACGAGTACGTTTAGGTTGAGTTTCAGATTTACCTTTGGGACCAGTAGGGACATCAACCTTAGCCGTTGTTCGTTCAGTTTTAGAAGGAACAAACGATCTTGGCTGGACAGTACCCTCTCTCTTTAGATTCGTTTTCCACGATGATGAAGAACCCGGATTAGATCCTGGCCGAACATGTCCCTTCCTGAGTTGTCTCTCTACCTTCGTAGCCATGTGAACCATGTCCTCTAGCTCCACATAGTGTTGTAGCTCAACCACATTGGCAATGTCACGATTCAACCCATTAAGAAATCTAGCCATGGTGGCTTCTCTATCCTCAACAACATTGGCATGAATCATTGTTATTTCCATCTCTTTGTGATATTCATCTACTGTCTTATAGCCTTGATTCAGACCTTGGAGCTTCAGGTATAGGTCTCTATAATAGTGGTTTGGCACAAATCATCTCCTCATTAACGCTTTCATCTCCCCCCAACTCTGAACGCGCTCCCCATTCCTCCTCCTACCGATCACAATTTGGTCCCACCAAATCATTGCATACGCTGTAAACTCAATCATCACCAATTTCACTTTTTTTGTTCAGAATAGCTATGACAATCAAAAATCCAATTTACTTTCTTCTCCCACTCCAAATAAGCCTCGAGATCATTTTTACCTTCAAAGTTAGGAATTTTCAGTTTGATGTTGTTCCCATCCATATCTTCATAATTCCCCATGCCACGAAAATTCACATTCCTCCAAGCTCTGCTCGGTCCAGACCTAACTCCTTGGCCAACAGATGCAAAATCATAGTCATCTTCGCCCATATCTGCGTTTTCATCAACATCCTCTTCAAAATCAGATCTGTTATTCCGTACGTCCATACGAACTGTATTTCCTTGGCGATCAACCCCACTATTCTGTTGCTTTATTGAATTCACCTCATCTTTCAGATCTTTGAATGCCCTCGATATCAACTCAAGTTGTTGACCCATAGCTCGTAATTGGAACGCCACGTCAACATTTTGTGTCCCTGATTCGTTGTTTTTAGACATTCTTTGAATCTGCAAAATTTGGTTAGTAGCAAAAAAAAAATATATAGATATCCTCACAACTCTCGTGTATCACACAAAAAAAATCAAGGTTTTTTTCACTCTAATAAGCTCACTATGCCTTTTACCTTACAACTTGCTGTCTTTTGGTTCTTTCAGAACTAAAATCAACAAATCAAAGTTAGTAGCCTTCGCAGCGCACTCTAATTATGATTTTCAGACTCAAGCAGCAATAAAAATACTGAAAGCAAAGCAAAACAAAACTGTGATTACGATTTCGCGAGTAGCAAAGCAAATTCGTACGAATTGTGGACGATACAAAGACACGAAATAAAAGAGAAGCAAATACTAGAGAAAACAATTACTTGACTCCTAGATAGCTGACAATAGATGAAAACAGAGAATTAGACAAAACTAAACAGTAGGGATCATGTTTTGAGACTTGAGCAGAATTTAACCTCTTATGCAATTTTTACGCAATAGAATTGAAACCAAGACCAACCAATTTTGAAACGACCTCAAAATCAATATTTAGTATTTTCGTACTATGTAAAACATAACACTCAATTTATAGGCCTTTCTCGTACTTCTAGGTACACAAACCCTTAGATGATGAATTTGCGGCAGAAATGAACCTCCAATATATCCCTAGATATAGATTATTGTTGATTTTAATAACGTAATTATCATTTTGCCGTTTAGTCCATAAAAGTTAATTCTCGATCCTGGGAGTATTTTACATTTTTCCACTACATCTGTGTATCATTAGCAGATTGTGTTGGGGTGTTTGCGTCTGCTTCGTTTTTATTTGAACATGAAAACTACGATTTTTCCCTGGAAGCACTAAAAAAATGAAGGTTGGATTTGTCGCCCGAATAAAAGTAATTATATATTTTATTTTTTATTTTGACCTAAATTCTTTTAATATTTTGGTCCTTCTTATGTAGTCTTTATTTTTTGTCCATATTTATGCTTTTAGTTTTGGTTTTTGATTTTTATTATTTTTGTTGTTGTTGAGGTTTTATTTTTATTTAGCCTAGTCTTGAAATTTTAATTTATATTGGTGATAATTTCAAAATTGATATTTCTTCTTTTTTTATTTTTGCACTTCTTTTTTAGTATTTTCTTTAATGTTTATTTGTTGTTTTTTTCTATGATCATAATAAATTTTTTTGTTATTGTTTTTGTTTGTTCTTTTGTTAAATCTTGTTTCTAGATAATTTTATGGTTTTCATTGTTTAAGCAATAATAATGATAATTTCAGTGATTTTTTTATTGTATTATTGCTTGTTGTTTTGTTTTTTTAGGGCAATTTAATAATTTTTATAATTTGAAAAGTAATAGTAACAACACTAATATTTTTAATTGTTATAATCATGATAATAATAGTGACATACAATGGATCCAATTTTTTTTATATAGGTAGAAAATCAAAAACTTATTCTTGTTTATTTATTATAGATGTTTACACAATTCATATTTTATTATTTTGTTTATTTTAAATTAAATTATGAGATGAATTGATTCTAATACAACGAAATCAATAATTAAGGTTTCCAAATGTTCTAGTTTTTTCAATGACAATGATAATTTTATGGTGATGATTTCATTGAAACCTGTTTAACAAATGAATTTATCAATTTTATATTGATAATTTCGTTAAAGCTTGTTATACAAATAAATTTATATAAATTTAAAATTCATATATTTTATTGAAAACTCATATTTTATAACAAAAAATTGCCCTTTTTATATTCCCAAAATTTTTAGCATTATAAAAAATCTTAATATTTTTTGACATTTTAAAAAATAATCTCACAATCTTAAATCAAAGCAATGATTTATTTGAAGCATTCCGTCATCTTCTTGTCTCGATAATTCAAGTCATATCAGACTGTGTTCAATGTCAAATTAAAAAGCTTTATTATTTGCCAATGCGCTAGTGATTAAGCTGATAGAAATGGGTTTAGGTCTGGAAGCAAGAGCGTAAACTTTGTCCACATGTGATTTTTCTTTGTTATTTCTAACTTTGCCTAACATCAATCAAAAAATATAAAATAGTGTCCTCTACTGATAAGACTACCTGCATAGTACACACATCCACTTCGGTTAGCCATCAATTAATAAATCATCCATCCAATTTTGAATTTTTAAATTAATTTTTTAATGATAATATGTGGTCGATGAATTGAGATTTTAAGATTTTTTATTTTTATATGCTAATACTAAAAAATATTATATATAACCTAGCTAAAAGTCTAATTCCACAAATTTCTAGATATTCTCCTACTTCTCTTGAAGTAGCTTTCGTAGCTGTATTATGAGTGTCAGTCAAATCTTTAAAATGACTTTTGAATAATATATATATATATATATATAGTTTTTTTTATATGTACTTCAATGGTAAAAAAAAGTAAAAATCATTTTAGAGAACTATTTTTTATATTATTTTAAATATAATGCAATTATTTTGTATGTAGTTTAATTATGCAATTAATTATAAAATTAGTAAGAGTAAATTATATAATTGAATAATTGCTTTTAAATATATGCAAGATGAGATCGAAATCTTCAAATATTCTCATAAGAAAAACTTTAAAACCCGTTAGGATCTTAAAATATCATATGACAAAATATAAAGCACAAACCAAAGCATAAATCAACAAATGCTAAAAAAAACCAATCTACTCCTCATGAAGCACAATCTAAAAAGAACCTCCAAGAAAGCGTTGAAACACTTTCACACACAATAAGTTGGAGACACGAAAAATTAACAAATTAGCAATTCTCTGAACCAACAATGTAGAAAAGAATGAAAAACAAAAAAAAATGACCACTCTAGTCTTATTGAATATCAAGAATGTCCACAATACTCCTAAAACACCCAAAGAATTACACTAAAAGGATGCAAATAGCATTTTCAATCCCACAAAAACAACCTCATTATGAAGTGAACTAAATTATAATCCCTAGAATCATTTATTCGCAAATGCCCAAAAAGGTTATCATTTATATACTTTCTCATACAAATACAAAACTGTCTCCAGATTAATTGCAAAGTGAAGTCAAAATTAGTTGAATGAGATGAACTAACAATATACATATTCTCAAACAACATCTGTTAGCAAGAGACATCATTAGTTAACCGACTTTCCCTCAAAGGCAATCCTCTTCCCATAACTCCTTGTGTCCTATGAAATTTAAAGATAACAAAGTAAAGTCATAAATGATACCTTTGTTTGTTTTCTGTTATCGAAACATAATTGAGTTTGTTTTCAAAAGCAAAACACAGAAACCTTGTTGGCTTGGTCAGATTTTATGAACAAACTGGTATGGAAACACATAGATTGATGGTTACATCAAACATGATAGAAGATCCTGTAACATTCAACAATATATCCATCTACTGTTTGCATTAAGAGGATTCCCCTAAACATTGAACATAATATGAAGATCATGCAACATTCAACAACATATCCATCAACATTTAACTCATTCAACAAATCAAACGTTGCCATGTATTTTGTAATCTTTATCCTTGCCTGTCATCGGCAAGAAAAGCCAAACGAATCAAAATATCACTGCTATAACACCTAAATTAAAAACAATCACCTATCACCAACTGAGACCCAAACAAACCATCACAAAGAATTTGCAAAACCAGCCCTTCAAACACACAATTAATCAAATCAAATACAAAATAAAATAAAAACCATACCTTCTCCAAAATACCCATCATTTGTAAATTCGTCATCTTCGTGAAACTAGATGACCAACACTCTGCTAATTAGTATCAAACTTGGAGCCAATATTCTGTAATATCACAATTTAGGCACAACAATAACAACCAAAAAAAGAGGTGAAGATAAAGCGATTGCATAGAAACCCTATATTGAATTTGATGTCAACTAACAAAAAACAAATGGAGCTAATAATTAATTCACAATAAGCACTAATTAAAAAAATGAAAGTTATCGTGACTTCTCGCTTTTGAATTTGTAAGGGAAGAGCAGAGCTTTTCTGTGTGGTGATGGGGGTGTCTACTTTCATAGTTTGTGGCGAGGTTAGTAGAAATATATAAGGGAGAAGTTGCTGGTTGAACTTGGTGTACTTAATTTATTCAACTATGTTGAAACCCGATTTTCTTTGGATTTGGGAGTTTGTTTGTTTATGCTTTTTGTCGTGTCTGTGGGGGAGAGATCAAGTGAAGCGGGAGGGTTGAAAGTGTTATGCCGAGAGGTAGAGGGAGAGGGGCACTTATTCCACATTTTATCTTTAGGGGGTTTAGAGGCTTCTTGAAAGAGGTGCGAGAGAGGGTTTGACGAGGAAGAGCGGTTAAAGTGCATTTCAAAAGTATATTATTTGCAATTGATCAAATTAATTCAGCCCGTCATTGAAAATCGGGCCAAAATTGGAAGAAGAGTCCATATTAATTGCTTCCGCCATCTAAAATGAAACTAAAACTGGGAAGAAGAGCCTAAAATCAAGCTATGCTAAAACTGGGAGGACAAGCCTAAATTAAAGTTGCCTCACTGTTACAATCCACATCCACGTGTGAATGAATAAGATTTTTACAAAGAAATGAAAAGGAAAAGGAAGTGAGGAGTGAAAATCATGAAGTTCACAGTAGAATGAGAGTAGATGAACAGGGAAAGCACGATCTCTGTTTTAGCTGTATGTGTATGTATATTAGTGCGATTGGATCAATCCACAATGACATGCCTTCTGTCTTCGGATGCCAACGAGCCACGACGACTACCTTGTACTTAAAATTTGATGATTGCTCTCTCTCCCTCTCTCTCCAGTTTTGATCACCTTTTTGAAAACAACCAAATTGACATTTCATTTCTCATCATCTATTCATTTCATGCCCGATGTCATTCGAAAGAAAAATAACAACTAGAACCTTAATGTTCAAGGATTCCGTCAAATTACACCCCTCTAGACCATCTCTCTCACTCTATTCGTTGTGTTTTCAGTCTTCACCTTTCGGTTTTTTATGCCTTCATCACAGAGTTCTATCCTTAACTTCAATTTCAAGTTTTGCTCATGGCTCTCTAGTATTGCTTTAATTTAAATATGTAATTTTTTAATTCAAAGTTTTTACTTCTTTCCTATATGTTGATAACATACGAGCCATTGGCCGCTGGAAGAAAAACAATTTTGCCTGTTTAAACATATATTTTTTTAAATTTTAAATTTTAGTTTTTATTCTGTTATTTTTTTTTATTTAATTTTGATCCCTTTACTTTTTTATAATATTTTTTGTATTAAATGCAACTTGCATTAGAAAACATAGTAAGTTCATCTTTGACGACGTGAAATGAGAGTAAAAACTTCTCTAATGCATGTATAGTGAATATTATCTTGATAGTGATTTTTTATCTTTGTAATTTTTTCATTTGTTTTGTGTAAGTACGACTTGATATATTTTTTGGTTAAAATAAATTTTATTTAAAAAAAATAATTTTTTTTAAGATTTATTCTTTATATTATTATATTAAAAGTATTTCAAAACAATGAATTAATTTGAGATTTTTAAGAACAAAACTTAGTTCATATATATATATATAATTATTTTTTAAGAGAAAAAACCTTAAAAATAATTGCTCTCATTATTTTAAACTCTTTATTATTATTATTATTATTATTATTATTATTATTATTATTATTATTATTATCATGATTATCAAATTGTCATAATTATTTTAGTTGTCATTATAACCATTATTGTAAATAATTAATATTCTAATTATTATCGGCAATATTATCACTCTTACCATCATTATCGTCATAAAAAGAAATTCAATTATATTTTTTAAAACTTTATTCTTCATATAATCATTTTAAAATTATTTTAGAACACTAGGATTAAATTAATTTGAAATTGTTTTAAAAAATAATTTATTTATATATATAGGCATAAATATTAAACAAATATCAAAATATATAATTAATCTCATATATTTATAAGAAAAAAACCTTCAAAATAATTGTGATCATTATTTTAAATGCTTTATCCATAATAAAATGAATATATAAAAAACTAAATAATCAAAAGGTTTGTTGGTTGATTATTTCTCTCATATGTATAGCATCATAAAAAAAAAAAATTAGGACCATTTACATTTTGTTAAAAAATTTGGATCTAGGTGTGGCAAAGCGTTGAGCAAGTCGCTCGTATTTCGCTGTGTATAATTAGCCTAATCTTTTCTCTTGATTTGTCTACATGTGGCTTCATATATTTTTTACTTACATGATATTATATCTGAAATATCATATATAAAAAACCGTAAAACTCAATTTTTTAATAAAAACAACATCTACTAACAAATTATTTTGATTATCATTATCATTATTATTATTATGATTGTTAAATTGTTACAATTACTATAGCTATAATTATAGCCATTATTGTAAATAATAAATATTTTAATTTTATTGGCAATACTAATCGTTGTCATTATTGTCATAAAAATAAATTCAATTATGTTTCTGTTATGTAAGATTTATTGTTCATATTATTATATTAAAAGTATTTCAGGACACTAATATTAAATTAATTTGATATTTTTTCAAAAAAAATAGTTCATTTTTTTTATATATTTTAAAGCATTAATATTAAATAAACATAAAAATATATAATTAGCCTAATATATTTTAAGAAAAAAATACATTTAAAATAATCATTATCGTTATTTTAAACACCTTTTCCATAATAAAATGAATATATCCAAATCTAAATAATTAAAAGTTTTGTAGGTTGATTATTTTCGTTGAGATGTACAACATCATAAAAAAAATCTACAACAATTATCATTTTTTTATATTTTAAAAAAATTGGTTCTAACAACAACAAAGCACAAGGCAAATAACTCTTATATATTTTCATTGTAAATAATTTGATCCAATTTTTTCACTTGTTTTGTCTACGTGTGACCTCATATATTTTATGTTTACGTGATATTAGATCTAAAATATCATACATAAAAAAGTCACAAAAGTTATTTTAAAAGAAAAAAAAAACATCAACTAATGAATTATTTTGATTATTAATATATAAAGAGAAATTAAAATTGAAGAAGGGGAAGAGGATGAAAAGGAGAGCTTGTATATCATATGGACCTTCTTTGTTAACAGGGTTCTTATTTTTTGTAATGATGTTATTCTTCAACTTGGTACAAATTAGGCCAAACATCTTCTTTGTTAACAAGGTTCTTATTTCCTCTGAACTTAGAAGATGTTTTTCATGATACGGATTTGAGGTTAAGTCTTTTGTTTTTTTTTTTAAGAAAAAATGATGATATGAAACCAAGTCAAGTTTGAATATGATCTTAAAATATTTATTGACTAGTTTCGAGATCATACATATCTTTTAAATCACAAATTGTAATGAGTTTGAATTTTACTAGGAGATACTAGGTAGATGAAAATACATTATGGTAAACTTTTAGATCAAATGAATATTAAAAACATATTATTTTAAATGGTTAAATTTACTTGGCAAATCTTATCAAATTTATCAAATTAGACTTAAGTTTACTGTTTGGGATATATTTGGAGCCACAAGTGAAATTTTGATATGATTCAAGTTGGACTGAAAACTACAAATTTTAATACTTTCAACCATATATTGTAGGCTCAAATTTGCTAAGAATATAAGAAAATAGATATTTGAGCTACTTAGAAGAATTTTAGCATAAAGACTTTGATTTTATTATCCTAATTTATTTTTATTTAATTTGTAATAGTATTTCTAATTTGTATTTGCTCTGACTTATTAGACATTGTTTAAGGGTTGATTTTATTATTGGACTTATGCTAATTTACACTCATTAGCTTGCAACCCAAAATATTGTTATTCAAGGATTAAGGCAACTATATACCTAAGGGGGGGAATTAGGTGTAAATACAATAATTATAGCAATTCTAAAATCAATTACTTTAAAGTAAAGAGATAAGACAGAGAGATTGCTAACTCGGTTTTTAACGTGGTTCGGCAAGCCTACATCCACGATTCAAGTACAAATCCGTACTTGAGTATTGTACTCTCTTACTAGTCCAAGTAACAAGATTACAAATCTTGCTTGATGAATCCACACCAAGACTTTTACACCACTTGAAGATATGCCCTCTTCAAGATTTTCCTTCTTCCCACTTGAAGATGTACCCTCTTCAAGATTTTTTCTTGGTGATATTCCCTCACCAATATCAAAGAGTTTTATACTTCAACTCTCAAGAATATTACAATGGTTGTTTTTGTAAAACAACAATACACTCTTAATAGTGTAGATATTACAAATGAAGATCTATGATCTCTTTATCTCACTTGATAACACTTAGAATATTTGAAGGTGTTTAATTGTAGTGAGAATGAAAAATACTCTTTGTGTTAAGATATGAAGATTTAAACACAAATATGAGTATTAATAAAGATTGATGATATGAAGATGTTTTTGCACTCTAATTGCCTCAATATAAGATATGAAAGTTCTTGTGTATTTATTTTTGCAATTAGGAGGGCTATTTATAAGTTTCTAAAAGAAACTAGCCGTTTATAGCCGTTTTAATGCAACTGTCATATCAAGCGGTCGACCGGTTCACAACGGACAAATAAAGAGGTCGACCGGTTCGAGTTCAAAAGACAATTGCGTCTTCAAGCGGTCGACCGGTTCACAACGGATAACCCAAGCGGTCGACCGGTTCGGCTTGAAAGACATTTTGTCTTCAAGCGGTCGACCGGTTCACAACGGATAAACATAGCGGGCGACCGGTTCAGCTCAAAAGACAATTTGTCTTCAAGCGGTCGACCGGTTCACTTGGTATACACCAAGCGGTCGACCGGTTCATGCAGAAAGGCAATTGTGACAAATTATCTTTTTCTGAATTTTTGAACCGATTGATTATGACTTAATCCTCTAATCATCAAACCCTTTTAATGCATGCAATGTGAAGTGTGTGAGTTCATTTTAAATTGTGCTATCAAGTTAGACATTTGAGATTTACATAATTTAAAGCACTAAAATGAAAACTTCTTCTTTGTCTTCACTTGCTTGCATCTTGGACTTCTTGGAGTGATTTCTTCGTGTACTCCGTTATGCTTGTTGATGTATTCTTTGTATAATACCTGTTTATCGCTTAATCTCATCCAAGCATATTATTAGTCCATTTTCTTTTTATTGTTATCATCAAAATATATAAAACATATAAGTGTGACATTATATGTCAACAAATATATCCATTTGTCGCAAAACAATTCAGTAGCTAAATAAAAGGAACTCAATTTTATAGTCTTTGTTAAATAAAAGGAACTCATGTTTACTCTTTAACTTGTTAGTTTATTTCATTATTGAACTTATGATAAAAAAGACTATATTATGTTTTTTAGATAAAAAAATATTCAATAGCAAGTTAAAGAGAAAACACAAGTTCTTTTTATTTGTTTGTGGCAAAACAATATTTCTTTATAAGAATTAAGATCGAACACTAACTTAATGAAAATTCTTTAACTTTATGATATCATTTGTATACTTAGAGCTCTTTAATACAAGGTTATCTCATGGTCTAAGTCTTTTTCTAATACCTTTGGTTCATAGGTATAAAATTATCTCAAACATAATTTTTAGTTTTTCAAGTTGTTATCTACTTTGTTATGGGTTTCTTAACGATGTAATCAAGAGGTTCATATAATTGGTACAAGATTTTGGTTCTAAAATTAGGTCATATCCATTATTTTCTTTTATTAGTTCAACTTAATTAGCTTTAATTATTTTTTATTTGGTTTAATATTATTTCATATATAGAATTTAGTATTTTGCATTTAGGGTTCCTTAAAAAAATATATGAGTTTTTTTTTCTCAAATTACATTAGTAGCATAAAAATTAAAAAAAGGGAACAGAACGTCTAAAAGTAATTTTTGACTAGATGTTGGGATTGCACATAAGAAAAAGGAGAATCTTCAGGGATTGGCTTTCACCAATCGAAGTTTCATGCATTTAGTAAACTAATGGAACCTTAGCTTTTCACTCTTCATTCATAGTAATTCATAATTAAATGAAATGAATATTTAAATAATCGGAGAGGGTTATGAGAAGGGAGGAGTTGCAGGAAAGAAAAATTATTTTACTTATAGTTGAAGAATCTTTTCTTTTGTAAAAAGGTCATATAAGTGAATTGGTTTCAAGACTAATCCGCCAGTTTTTAAAGACTTCAACTTTCAACTCAATTCACCGCCTACGTGCCCTATAAGCCCATTTATTACAAAGAATAATCCTTCCTCGTCTTACCACGAACACAAAATGGATTCAATATGTAAAGAGTTCGAGTTGAGCTCTCATTGGCTACTTTTTTCCTGTTAGGGTTAGGGTTTTTTTTTCTTAATCTACCACTATACACAAACAAGAGGGAGAATTTGAAACAAACCATATAAAAACAAAACATGGAAATAAGTTAAATAAGTTATCATGATATATAAGGGATATGATTAATATTCTCATACCACATGAAATCCATAATTATTATGTAATCAACAGCATATAGAAACAACACAAAAACAAGGTCAACCGAAACTAGTGCAAAAATACATAACCTTGTTACTAAGAGTTCACGTCCAAAATAAGGTTGAATTGACTTCTTTTTGCACATTGATGCATTAAGATCTCCTCTTGATGCCCCAATGGATCTCTAATTTATGCCTTTGTTGGAACTTGCAAGACTAGTTTATTTAATTCTTCTTTAATGTATTTATTTTAGAACTTGTAATTGACTTATTTGGAACATGTAATGGATCCTTATTGTTGTTAGAAGGTTAATTCATATCACCCCCGTCTCTATAAAAGAGTTCAACCTCAAATCAAAACTTGTGTAAAACAATATAAAAGAGTTTAACCTCTAATCAAAACTTGTGTAAAACAGAATAAGATCAATAACATTAAAAGTAACACTAAGAGCATATCAAGACTCTTCTAATATGGTCAATTCTACTATACTTAATTTATTTAAAAGCCTTTTCTCCTATTTTGTTATGAATAAGAGATGCTCTCATAAAAAGAGATTTATCTTGAACCTTATAAAAGACCAATAAATAAAAATCTGATCTAAAAAAACAATGAAACAACAATCAAACTTACCTTAGTTAGAGTGTACTAGGGGGATGTTTGCACAACATGTTCCCTTACTCACACTTTTGTAGACCATTAAGTTTTCTAGTGATCTTAATACTAGGTGACAACTTCTCAAAATAATAATCATAATGATATAATTATTCACAAATCCTTTTGCATGCATTCCATCTTTGAGAGCCCAGGAAATCATCAACATAACAACAACTGGATAAGTGTTTCCCTTTCCTTTTCCTTTTCCGTTTCCTTTTCATTATCATTATACTTTAATTGCAATATATTATTGATTTATTCTTTTCATGTTGTAAAAAAGAATTGGGTGTTTTGAGAATTATCAATGAAAAATATTTATACCCCCGTCACACAAATTAGTTACCCTAGCTTAAAATAAATCAAACAAGATAGTATACAGCAAGTAAAGGCAACATCTCACGAGGAAGATTTAATTCATATTTTCATGCTATATGTTATGTAATCGGGGAGGAGGGGTTAGAAGTTGTCCAGGCTAGGCTAAAGCAAACTAAGCAAAAATTATATAAAACTGAAATTTATCAATAATGCAAACCTTGGTCGCAACTCAACATCCACCTACAGATATCCGAACTGATCATGGAAATGACACATCAATTTATATTCTGAATATTCATCTCTTCATAAAATTGGTTCGTTAATGGATCCGCTGTATAACTTACCCTAACCATTAAAGAACCACGGTGTCTACACTAGTAATTTGATTCAATGTCAGCATTAAAATCTAGATAAATTGCTTAATTAAGAAACATAATTGTCCACAATATATGTTAGTTCAATTGAATGTTCTTCCTAAGTTTAATAACATAGATCCGCTACAATTATTAACTTAGTTGATTCACAATTTCATACATCACAACTCTGGTTTTTATATCAAATTAAGTAATAGATTGTCTATAATAATAAGTTCGAGTATGCTTTTAGCAATTAAATAAACAATCATAGAAAAATAAAAATAGAAGAACAAACATATTCATCATATAAACTGAAAAATTGAGGTAAAAATAGATCTCACAATTCTTGAAATCTGAAGGTTTCCGTGTCCTTGCAACCGAGCAAGAGACTTGCATGTTCATTGAACAACTAAATACAAAGATGGAAGAAAACATGATTTAGGGTTTGGATGAGGAAGATTTGTATTTTCTTTGTTGCTGGTCGAAACTTCCTTGCTCCTCTCCTCCTTTATATATGCTTAGAAACCCTAGTATCTATTTTACAAAATAGTCCTTCCATAAGTTGGCAGAAGTTAGATGTCCCTTGTAAAATTCATATTTCATTCATAACACATCATTTGGATCTGAACATTTGAGTGTTTATAGGTTGTTGCGTCCTACATCCAAAACAATTGGTTTACATCAATCAGAATTCTATAGCTCCAGATATTGAAGTTGGAATGGACGAAGATCGACATTGGCGATTGCAAGATTTGACTTTGAAGGTTGATATTTCCATGCCCTTCCTTATTTTATTTCTTTTGACTTAGTTTTCCAGAAATTTATGGATGTTAGCTTTCGAATGCAACTGAAATCATTTCATTTTGATCTTTAGAGCTTCCACTCTGCACAAAACATCGACTGAAGGTCAAATTTGTCAATCAACTCCAATTACCTCCTTTTTACATCTTTCATTCAAAAATGCCTTCAAAACATAAAACAAAGAATATCAAGGCATTTTATACATAAAATATATTCAAAACACTAGGTAAATATGGATGAAACTATCAAAATATATGGTCACATCAAATAACCCACACTTAGCTCTTGCTCGTCCTTGAGAAAGGATAGGTAAAAAAATTTAAATTATAAATAATCATGACCAATCTCTTAATCTCCCATCAATATCCAAGAATTCAAGTATTATATATAAGAATACAATCGAGACGGATAAAGAACATAAATTTTCATGAATTTGTTTCCATGCAAACTTAAAAACTCAATTACTCTTTGGGATTTAAAAGAAATCTATGTCATGCCAAAGTGATAGATCCTCTCATTGATATACACTCCAAAACTCATGTGTTTAGGGCTTATGTGTTTAAATCACTCAAATTCAATCAATGAATATGTTCTAGCATAAGCTTGCTCTTCAATCCCATCTCCATTACTAAAATATTACAAACCATGAATGAATCAAAAGGTCTTATTTTCCGGTTGTAATGGGGTTAAGGTTAAGGTGAGGTAAAAGAGAGTAAGAGAAATGGTTCAAACTAAAGAAAGTAGAGTTTTCTCAAAAAATGATATTTCAAATAAGATATTCCATTAAAGCACATCAATTTTCAATCTTTAAGCATCAATGCTTAGCTACTTTCGATTTCTATTCACTTTTTCTTCTTTTTCTATTTTTTTGCTCTTCACTTTTGGCAACTTTGCCCATCTCTTCCTCAAACATCACTTCTTCTTTCTTTTCACATCATTTGCAACCATAATTCCGTGAGATATCACAAGTATATGCTCTACTAATCCTTGGCCAGGGGAAATGAGGAAAACATATAAAAAGTTTAAGGCCTATACATGGATAAAACAAAGAAAAAAAATAAACAAGCTTAAAAGGGGCTCACTAAAGATAATATGCTTTAGGTTGGCTTTTTGGCTCAAGGGGTTAAAATTCCTAATGCCTTTATCATCTTCATGCATCTATGTAATGTGAATGTAATCTCAACAAGATACGAAGCAAGTTCTAGAGATACATACCATTAAAGGAAAGTGCAATCAAAGAATATAATGTTTAAGGATCAAAAGCATGCATTGGTATAACACTATAAAGTCAACATGATATATTTTCAGAGTCAATCTCTAAACCAATTAAACATTAAAACTTGCGTGCACACTTATTCATTCAATTTAAATATTCAACTATCTCACTTAATTCTCACACATAATACTCATATTCTCATAAACCAATGGGAGTTCATAAAGATCAATCATAGATTTTTTCTTTGTTTGGGAAGAATAAAGAATAAAAAAAAAGAAAACTGCCATTTTCCCAATACCCCCACACTTAAAACACAACATTGTCCTCAATGTTGAAAATGAAAGAAAAGGGATATAAGAGAATGACAAAAATGCAAAAATAAATAATTAAAAATAAACAAATAAATAAAGAAAAAGGAAAGCAAATCTATTTATTTTGTGTTGACTCATAGGAAGCGCTTTTATTTTATGTCATTGGCCCGACATGTGGTATGCTCATTCTTCATAGATCGGTTCAACTAAATCCACAGAAGCAGTGATTTTTGTCGTCCAACTTTCATAGAAAGGTTTCAAGCGATGCCCATTGACCTTGAGTACGTTATTTGTTTCTAAACTTGTAATTTCAACTGCACCATAAGGAAAAATATTAGAAACAACAAAGGGCCAAATCCAACGAGAACACAACTTACCACGAAAAAGTTTCAAACGCGAATGATAGAGAAGGATTTTGTCTCCAACATGAAACTCTTTTCTTGTAATCATTTGGTCATAAAGACTCTTAATATTATCTTTGTAAATCATTGCATTCTCATAAACGTCATTTCAAATCTCTTACAACTCTTGCAATTGCAACTTTCTTGCAATCCTAGTAGCATCATAATCCATGTTATATTTTTTTATGGCCCAAAAAGCTTTATGTTCAAGTTCCACTGGTAGATGAAATACTTTCCTATAAATCATCCTAAAAGATGACATTCCTATTGGTCATTTATAAGTCGTTCGGTAAGCACAAAGTGCATCACCAAGTCGTAGACTCCAAGTCTTGTCGGTTGGGTTGCATTGTCTTTTCCAAAATAGACTTGATTTCTTGATTTGAAATCTCATTTTGGCCATTTGTTTGAGGATGGTATGTTGTAGAAGTCCGATAAGTAATATGATATTTGCGTAACAATGCTTCCATTGAATGATTGCAAAAATGCATGCCATTTGGACAACAACTTTAGCATCATTAGTTTATGTGGCTTTTGCCTCAATCCATTTGGACACATAATCAACTGCAAGAAGGATATAAAGAGCGCAAAAATAAGAAGGAAATGGACCCATAAAATCAATACCCTAAACATCAAAAATCTCGCTTACAAGAATATTTGTTGAAGGCATTTGATTCTTGTAAGTGATATTGCCTGTTTTTTTGATAGCCCTCACATGATTTGCAAAAATGAAACGCATCCTTAAAAATAGAAGGCCAATAAAAACCACTTTCAAGTACCTTATGGGTCATTCTTTTTGCTCCAAAATGTCCACCACAAGAATGAGAATGACAAAAGATGAGAATGGAATGGAATGAAATTCATATTGTGGTACACATCTCCAAACTACTTGATCCACACAAAATTTCCACATATGAGGATTATCCCAGAAATAATACTTAGCATCAGCTCAAAGCTTATTTTTTTTGGATGTAGACAAACCTAGAGGGAATTCTTTGGTGACTAAATAGTTCACAAAACCAACATACTATGGTCTTATGGAGGAATGTAACACATACAGCTGCTCATCAGGAAATGTCTCTCTTATTGTTTCAACTTGTATATCCTTGGTTTTTAGTTTTCAGCACCTTTTTTTGTCTTTGATTTCAGGATCAAATTCTTGTTAAAGCAAGATCCACCTAATTAATCTTGGTTTGGACTCTTTTTTCTTCAAAAGATACATTAGAGCTGCATGGTCAGTGAAAACAACTACTTTTGTATCTAGTAAATATGACCGAAATTTTTCTAGAGCAAAAACTACTGCAAAAAGTTCATTTTCAATTGTATGGTAATTGCATTGTACTCCATCTAACATGCTAGAAGCATAAGCTATAACATGCAAATTCTTACCAATTCTTTGCCCAAGAACAACCCCTACCTTATATTCACTCGCATCACACATTATCTCAAAAGGTTCATCCCATTTTGGTGGTTAGATGATAGAGGTAGATATGACACACCTTTTAAGCTCATCATGGGCATCTTTACATGTTTGATCAAACACAAAATCCATTTCTTTGGCTAATAGTTTGCACAAGGGTACTGCAATCTTCGAGAAGTCTTTAATAAAGCGCTGATAGAAACCTGCATGGCCAAGAAAAGAACGAACTTCCCTCACACATAAGGGGTAAGGTAATGATGAAATAACAATTATTTTAGCTTTATCAACCTCCAATCCACTTGAAGACATAACATGTCCAAGAACTATTCCTTGATCTACCATAAAATAACACTTTTCATAGTTCAAGACAAGGTTAGTTTCAATGCACTTTTTCAAGATCAAAGATAAGTTTTATAGACATCTATCAAAAGAATCACTATAAACCGTGAAATCATCCTTGAAAATCTCAATTATTCTTTCAAAATAGTTAGAAAAATACTCATCATGCATCTTTAAAAAGTTGCAGGTGCATTATAGAGACCAAAGGGCATTCTTCTATATACATATGTACCAAATGGACATGTAAATGTAGTTTTTTCTTGATCCTTAGGATTAATAACAATCTAATTGTATCCACTATATCCATCAAGAAAGCAATAAAAACACTTACTTGCTAGACGTTCAAGCATTTGGTCCATGATTAAGCTTTCTATTATCAACACACAATCTCCATCCACTCGAGATGCGAGTAGGAATGAATTAATCATCTTTGCTTTTTACCAATGTGATTCCAGTCTTTTTTGGGCACCATATGGATTGGTGCCACCCATTTACTGTTTGTGATGGGTAAATGACTCTTGAATCTAATAGTTTTGACATTTTAGCTTTCACGACCTCCATCATGGGTGGGTTCAACCTCCTTTGCATTTGTCTTGTTGGTTTGTTATCATCCTCTAATAATATATGATGCATACACATTGAGGGACTAATGCCCTTGACATCGGCGAAAGTCCATTCAATGGATGTTTTGTGGTCATACAACAACTTTACAAGTTTTTCCTCTTTCGCACTGGTCAAACCTTTTGCTATGATAACAAGAGTGTATTGTTGTCGCCAGTGAATACATAATTCAAATTATCATGGGGAACGGTTTACAAAGCCTGCAAAGGTTTCAATTCTAACTTGGAAGCTTGTAAAATAGATGGCAAAAGTTTTATGTGAAAGTACTAAATCAACAAAGACATTACCATGGGGAGCGATTTGCAAAGCCTGCAAAGCCAGTGCTACTTCGTGCACGTTTTGGGGAACACATGTGTGCCTCTCCATCTCCTCCAATTGTATAAAATAATAGCCATAGCTCAAAGTTACACGTAATCCATCCACACAATCAAAATCACAAACTTGCTACACACACTTATCAACTTTGTTACAACATGTGATAGAATAAACATTACTATAAAGATATTTCATTGCATCATGAAAATTAAATTCAATCTTTTCATATTTGACCTCCGTAGACAAAGTATCTTTACCACAATCAATCTTTGTATTGGTATTTTTCAAGAATGGTCTCCCAAACAATATAGAAGTACTCGAATCATAAGAATTATTCTCTATATCAAGAATATAAAAGTCACATGGAATGAGCAAGCTATCAAATCTTGACTAGGACATCTTCAATCACACCAAGTGGGTAAAAAAAAACTATGATCCGCAAGTTGTATGACAATTTTGGTTTTTATGCACCTAAATCACATGTAGCCCTTTTAAAACTAGCATTTCCAATAACACATGGGATAGTAAATGCACCTGGTCTTTCTGCTTCAAAGGCATATTCTTTTGAACAACAGCAAAGACGACTTCTCCTATACTTACCATTTCATGACCTTTTAGTTTAAAAGCTCTTTTGGTAGTGCACAACTCCTTCAAAAACTTAGCATACTTGGGAATTTGTTTGATAGCATCAATCAAAGGAATGTTCAGTTCCATTTTCTTGAAAACCTCCAAAATCTCTTTTTCTTTGTCTACTTTCTTAGACCTAGAAGAAATCATAAGAAAGGGTGGAGTTGTTTTAAAATTGGAATTCATTGAGTGAGTTACCTTTGGAGTGGTCATTGTTGTCTCATTTTGTGAAGGAGGAGTAGGTTTCTTCTTGTTACTCAAAGGAATGTACATTCATCATATCACTATATATCTAACACTTTGACTTGTTTTCTCCAAGTTCTTTCCACTTCATTGCATGATTGCATTAATATTCTCTTTTGGATTGAACGCTTGGGAGTACAATTTTCCATTTATTTGTGTTTTTAGTTTGCCCACACTTGAAACTATTTGCCCCATTTGCTTCTTCAAGTTCTGTATACTTAACCTTATTCCTATTAAAAAGACATTAAATTTTGCTGCAAGGTCACAGTGTTAGAAGCCAAAGTTTTAATCATCTCACGAGGAACATCACTAGATGATGTCCCCATAACATTAAAGTTGATGAACGGAGGGGGATGTCTCGCTTGATTATTTTGTTGGGGATGTGGTTGAAATCCATGGGAATGAAACTATCTCCCTTGATTGCCTTGTTGAGAGGGGTTCCCGTAGTGGAAGTTGGGGTGATCTTTCCATCCAAGATTGTACGTGTTAGAAAAGAGATCATACTTACACTGGGGTTGTCCATTGAATGTTCCATCAATTGCATTTGCTTGCTCAATGTAATTTTCTTGCATTGTTGGGCACATATCCGTAGCATGTCCTTATAGTGAGCATATGCTACAAACTTTTACCTGCTGTACATTTCCACAAGCCAAAGAACGCATAAGAGAAGTAAGATCATTAATTTTATTCTCAAGGTTAGACATACTTACCTCATTCACTAGTTTGTTTGAGAAGTCTCCACAGATACCAAACTGTTTCAAGTTGGCTGCCATGTTTGAGATTAATTGGCATGCAACACCGATTGTCTTATCTACCAATGCCCCTCAACTTGCAACATTAATTATACTACGATCAATAGACATCAATCCTTCATAGAAGTATTGAATGAGCAGCTGATCAAGTATTTGATGATGAGGGGATTGAATGCACAATAGCTCAAATCTTTCCCAATACTCAACGGTGTTTCTCCATGAGATTGTCGAATCCCGCATATTTCTTTTCTTATGTTGGCAATTCAAGATGATGGGAAATATTTTTCAAGGAAGATCTTCTTCATGTCATTCCAAGTGTCAATAGAACCTGGGAGAATAAAAAACCATGCCTTCCTTGCCCCTTTTAAAGAGAAAGGAAAAGTTTTCAACTTAACTTTTTCCTCTTCAACTCCATTTGAATTCATGCCAACACAAACCATGTGGAACTACTTGAGATGAGTGTGAGGATCTTCTCCTGCAAGAGAATGTTGGCAGCAAATGTATAAAACCAGATTTGAGTTCAAAGTTCACATTACTGTCTATGTAATGGTTTGTTTTCCACGTTAAGAGCAGCAAGCTCCTTGAGTGTTTGATGTCGTGCAATGACCATGATGTTGACGCAAGCTTCCTTTTGTAACCTGCGTAAAGTGTTTTCTATTTCAAGATCAACCTGCACTTGATGACTATGATTAGCAGAACGGGTTACAGGCATAAATTGCAAAGAAAACTCAAAAGAAACCTACCACACAAGAAATTGAAAACAACGCAATAAGGAACAGAATCCTATGCTAGAAAACTAAACGTGTCCAAAAACCTTAGAAAGCGATAGAATTTGGCCTCGATAAGGTGGGGCTACTCAAAATGTTGTTTTCCTTCAAGAAACAAACGACCAATACCTAATTCCATCAAAAAGTCTGTTTTGAATAGTACCGCCACAAACACATATATGTTTTCTCCTTTTCTTTTCTTTTTTTCTTCTTTTTTTAGAATGAGTAAAATTCACAGCAAGTAGAATAAATCACAACACAAAACAAGAACACAAGTATCATCTAAAATCACATCCCCAGCAACAACGCCAAAATTTTTTGCCATGTCGTGGCCGCACAAATTAATTACCCTAGCTTAAAACAAATAAAAAAAGATAGTATAGAGCAAGCAAGGGGTTGATCCCACGAGGATGATTTAATTTAAATTTTCGTGCTATATGCTATGCAATCAGGGGGGGTTGGAAGTTGTCTAGGATAGGCTAAAGCAAACTAAGCGAAAATTATATAAAACTGAAATTTATCAATATAGCAAACCTTGGTCCAAATCAACAGAAATCAGAACTAATCATGGAAAGGACACATCAGTTTATATTCTGAATATTTATCTCTTCTTAAAATTGGTTCGTTAACTGATTTGTCGTATAACTTACCCTAACCATCAAAAAACCACAATATCCATACTAGTAATGTGATTCAATGGTAGCCTTAAAAACTAGATAAATTGATCAATTAATAAAAATAATTGTCTGCAATATATGTTTAGTTTGATTATCTACAATAATAAACAAGCATAGGAAAATAAATATAAGAGAACAAAAATATTCATCATATTAACTGAAAAATTGAGGTAAATTTTATTTCTATTTCCTTATCTTTCCATAAATTTATGGATGTTAGCTTTTAAATGTCATTGGAATCAGTTCATTTCGATCTCTAGAGCTTCCGCTTTGCACAAAATACCGACTGAAGGTCAAATTTGTCAATTAGCTTCAATTACCTCCTTTTTGCATCTTTCATCCAAAAATTACTTCAAAACATAAAACAAAGAATATCAAGGCATTTTATACACAAAACATATACAGAACACTAGGTAAATATGGATGAAACTATCAAATAATATGGTTGCATCAGTGATTACCTATTGTTTTTAATTTTTCGCATATCATTATCGTTAAATTATGATAATCAATTGTATAGGTACAAATATAATCATCTTAGCTTAGCAGAAATTTTCAAACAAAAGTGATTACCTTTTCTTTTGTCGCAGATACACTAGGGTCATGGCAGCGTGAAAAGTCAATGTCTTTTTCCTCACTTTTGTGTTTTTTTTTTGGAGTGATTATCTATTTTCATATCTTCATTGATGAGGTTTTGTGTTAATATTATTATCCTTGGATGTGTTGATGTGCTCCAGTAACATTCATTGACACTTTATGTATTTTTTTCTATTTATAATGAATCATGCAAATAGACGAATGACAACATTTAGGTTGATGTAGGTGTTGGGAAAAAACTATTTTTTCCTACCCTTTTGTGTTGACAATATTTCGAAGCAATTATCCATTTTTGTATTTTTGCTGATAAGGTTTTTATGGTGGTGGTGTTGTACTAGGGCATGTTGATGTGTTTTAGTATATCAAATCTTATATTTGTAAATCTTATATTTTATTTCATAACTAAGAGACTTATTGCTTTAATACCACTAGTTATAAAAATTATTTATTAGCCCACAACATAGTGCGGGGAATCTAACTAGTAATGACCTATTATGTGTTTGCCTCTACTTTACTTATCATTAGCCATGTACAACCTCAGATGAACTTGTGATCATGTTTCTTGTATTCTTTTACATTGTATGTTCAATATATTTTTATTGTTATGTGTGATTGTATAGTCAACCAAAACCAAGGTAGGTTTTTTTTTAAAAAAAAAACTATTTATTTCTAAGTTTGGTTCTTTTAAGTTAATATTCTTTCTAGTCATAAAAGCTTTATGCATTGTTTTGAGACCTAATCTAAATACTAATCTTATGCTTAACATGTTCATTCCCAATCCTATTTTGATTTTTATTTGAAAATGCCTTGGATGATAAGTTTTTCCCCCTTTAGGTTTTCAAATATAATCAGAACCATCCATCCATGCATGCATTCTTTTAAACTAATTTCCAAAATCCAATAAATTTAGAGCAAAATAAATAGGCATTTAAAAGGCTGACGTTAAGATATTTTTCAAAACTCATATCATCTCTTAATTAAAAAACATGTTTAAAACCAAAAATATATATTCATGTTTGTGCTTGGGATAAATGGACATACATGGGCTATTATTTCAAACATCAATGGAACTAATGTAAGAATTTATATATTTAAAAAAAGAATATTAAAATATTTAGGTCTAATATCAACCATGTCACTTTGGATTATTGATTTATTTAATGAAATTCATAAATATACATGTTAATAATAAATAGAAAATACAAAAATAACCCTTGAAAGTTTATCCACTTGATAAGAATACACATACATGATTCATAATATCAATGTGTGTAAACACTAATAAGGAGAAACAAACATTACAAAACTAAATCATAAAAAATTGATTGATAAATAACAAATCTTAAATACAAGTGAACCTTTAGTCATTGTTAAAACTCATTTTATAAGAGACTTTCATGTCACTAGATCTTATTCCAATAGATAAACTCAAGATGGTCATTATTAAAGCGAGGATGAGGTGTAAAAGCCAAGATGACATTCATTCAACAAATATATGAGTGAATCTTGAGTATTATAGTAGATATGAACTTTAAAAAGGCATTATCCATGGACCATTACTAGTATTTGGACTGAGTCCGATATAAGCCCAATAGTCATTTAATGGCATTACTCTTTATATTATTGGTCACATATCATGATCAAGAGTCACTACTTATGGAAATGTCAAATCAACAAGAATTATCAAAAAATAATAGCTAGAAGCAGTAAAGATGAACCATATCTTAGAAATGGTTTGGCTTAAACTAAGACCAAAGAATATGGAATTTCTTGTGTTGGTGCTCGATATATTGTGCGATATGCCAATAAAGTTTCCCTATTCTATATAGTCGTGGTAAGAGTTTTTTCATGCAGCCATCCCCAAAGACGAGGGGCATGGAAAAAGATTTTGTTAATAACCATAAAATTATAATTATAATTTTTAGGACTCGCAACCTATTATTAAGGTGACCAAGTAACCTAATGGTATACGAGAGTCCGGGTAAGGGGACTTGTTGTGCAAGGGAAAAACACATCACCCCTAGTGCACCTTACCTCCATTGGTGGTTTGATTGTCTTTCTTGGTCAGATTTCTATTTATTGGTCTTCTTCTAAGTTTCAAAATAGATCTCTCTTCGTGAGGGAGTCTTTACCTTATCAATTCAAAGACCTAATCGTTCTAAGGTCTGAATTTTAACACTGCATTTATTATCTTTTATATCTAAGAGTGTACTTTATAATGTTGTTTTACACCCTAATAAAAAAAGTTTACAACTCAAAAAATGATTATTGAAAGATTTTTAATATTTTGGCCAAACTCTAACAAGTAATCATAAATTAGTTACGATATCTCATTTTGCATTTTAAAACATGCAAAAAGATGTATATTATTTTAAAATATGGTCAGAAAATGTTAGGATTGGCCTAAACCAAAATCAGCAAGTGAGGTAAGGAGTTTTGATGGACTTGCGAGTTTTTATAGAAGGTTTGTGAAGGATTTTAGTACTTTGGCTGCACCTTTAACTGAAATTGTTAAAAAGTCATTGGATTCAAATGGAATGATGTTAAGGCTTTTAATTTGTTGAAAGATAAACTTTGTTTGGCACCTTTTTTAGCCTTGCTAGACTTTACGAGAGCTTTTGAAGTTGAATGTGATGCGTTAGGTATAAGTATAGGAGCCGTGTTAATGCAGGATAAAAGGCCCATTGCGTATTTTAGCGAAAAACTTAATGGGGCAGCTATGAATTACCCTACATATGACAAGGAGCTCTATGCCTTGGTAAGAACTCTAGAGACGTGGCAGCATTACCTGTGGCCTAAGGAGTTTGTGATACATTCTGATCATGAATCATTGAAGCACTTGAAAGGGTAAGGTAAGTTGAGTAGGAGACATGCCGAATGAGTGGAATTTATTGAAACCTTTCCGTATGTGATCAAGTATAAGCAAGGAAAAGAAAACATTGTGGCTGATGCACTTTCGCGCAGGTATCCTCTTTTATCTACTTTGGATGCTAGATTTCTAGGATTTGAACACACAAAAGAATTGTGCAAGGATGATAGAATTAATTAAGAATTAGGCTCCTAAACTTAATTTTTCACCAATTAAGCCCTTAATAAAATTAATTTAACCAATTTAAAGTATAATTGAGTCCTTACACTTAATTTGTCCCATGATTAAATCACATTGGCTTTTTAAAAATATTATTATGCCTTTTGATCTAATTTTTATGCTGATTTATTGTATAATCATTTATTTTAGCCTTGAATCTGCATTTTCTTTCATTTTTGGGCACCATAGAGGTACAATTGAGCTCTTGAATCCGTTCAAAATTTTCAACTTGATTTTTTCACCACATCAATCTTTTTTGTTTTATTTATTTTATTTTTCATTTTTCAAGTAACTCTTAGAAATATCCCAAAAATGGGTTATTACAATCTCCCCACTCTTTACCATGATTACGAGTATAGTCTCATGAGAGACTCTAGATATCGTAAATGATGTAAAGAAGAAAAAGACATGGAAAAGAAATTACTCGATCAAAAGATGGTTTGTCCTTATGAAAGTATTCGAAATGAGGCTATAAAGCACACTCAACAGGGAAAGATTATATAGGGTTAGACACCACATTACCTAAGAAATGAGGGTTAAATAACACACTCAAAGGATTACAAAATGAATTTATGAAGGGAAAGATGATATTTGCAAAGACTTGAAAGACAAAAAAAAAGGGTGACCTGAAAAGGTGATTTTTTTTTGAAATGTGAATTTTAGGATTCAACCACATACACAAAAACAATTTTTTTTTTGAAATGTGAATTTTTACACTTTTATGTTTATATATTTTTTGAGTTAGGCTTGGCCCACCCGAAAAGGTCAGCCCACCCCATTTGGACCAAAATACCCCAACTCTACTAGGTGTGGGCTGGACTAGACCAAGTTAGGGTAAAATGAGTATAGTCAAAAAACAAATTATGTGAACAGTGTAAAATGAATTAATTCACTTTGTTGTTCATGTATTATGTGAATATTATCGAAGTTGAATGAAGGAGAAGGGATGGAAGAGGTGTACCTTGCATGGAGTACTCTAGTGTGACAAGGAAGCTCTACTGGTGGTTGTGGTGGCATCGTTGGCCATAAAATCCATGAAATCATGACAATTGCAGTCATGGAGAGGAATAGAGAGGAGAAAAGAGAGAAGATGGCAAACCTTGGGTTGCTTCACAATGGAAAGGACACTATTATGGTGGCTATGAGGTGTTGGTGACAGATGGTGGTAGTGGTGACAAGAAAACGAAAAGGAATCGCTGGCGAAAACAAATTAGGGAAAAGAGCAAGGTTTCCCCCCTTGAATGTTAGCTTTCGATTATTCCTCCCTCAAGCTATAGATTTCACTTCTATTTATAGTTGGTAGAAGAGGATAATCTTATCTATATTGGGATAAAATTTCAGTCACTCGTTCAATGCAGAACTATCCTCACTATTGACTCAAAGTAGGTGTCTTGAACTACCAAATGTGACAACTACAATAGGCTCCCTGAGTTGTCAACTTTAGGACTGAACCATCGCATCTATGGTGTTAGTTAGCCAGAACTAACCATGCCCTAATATAGTCAAAAATCAGGAAATCGTTGTTGTGCATGTTTTGTCAAAATTTGATCGAAGGATAAAGAAAAACATGAAATGTGTAAAGTTGGTACCAAAGTAGGATTTTAAGCAAATTTTGGGGATGAAAATGAATAGACTAGACGACGCGTCATTGGATACACTAATGAACCAAACGATGCATCCTCTAATCCTCTCTTTTTCTCTACCAAAGTTCAATTTGATCCTTTATCTTATAATTGTTTTAGTTTTATCCCTCGTTGACCCAAAACCGTTAGTTTTGTGTAACTAAACCCCTATCAAAATTAAATATCTCTGACTACTACCCCCTTTTTTTTCTAATTCGAATAAGTTAGAAAAGATAAAGAATAAAAGTGGCTTCAACCTCAGCCAAACACAGAACTGGGTTCAAGCTTTAAGTAAATTTACTTTAATTAAATCTTTAATTAAATTAAGAGAACAGAAGTGGAAATGCGGTTAGGGCAACAGTATCATACAACAGTATCATACTTTAATTAAATCTTTAATTAAATTAGGAGATCTTTGTTATGCATGTTTTTTCAAACTTGATTGAAGGATAAAGAAATGACATGAAACCTGTAAAGTTGGTTCCAAAATAGGATTTTCAGCAAATTTTGGGGATGAAAATGAATAGACTAGACAACGCATCATTGGATACACTGATGGACCAAACGACGTATCCTTTGATCCTCTCTTTTTCTCTATCAAAGTTCAATTTGATCATTTATCTTATAATTGCTTTAGTTTTATCCCTCATTGACCCAAAACCGTTAGTTTTGTGCAACTAAACCCCTGTCAAAATTCAATAGAGCCCCTAAATTTATGGGGGCTTTTCACTTTGGTCATTAGTATTGAATTTCTTTAATTTTGCTCTTAAGTAACCTCCAAAATATGATTTTCTTGCAATTTTACCCCAAATATCAACTAATTAACTTGGTAAAAATTAAGCTTGGTCACTAGAATTTCTTTAATTTTGCGCTTATAAATAAAATTATTATTAATTATCTAATTTATTTATCTTTCTATTTATATTGAATATAGACTTTTCTAAATAAACTATATACAAATAATTTGTACAAGTACTAGATATATAATAAATATCATTATTATAAAAGAAACATTTGTCTTAAATAACAAATTTAAATTCATTAAAAGCTAAGTAAGAAACAATTATGATGTTTTTATAAATTATTTAAATAAAATAACATATATTAAGTTCTTATATCAACTACTTAGCAAAGTTTATGCAACAATCATTTCTATGTTCATAATTTGTATGTCTACTTCGCCTTAATGCAATCTGCTTCTTCTTTATTAAGTTCTTATATCAACTACAATAGTTGCTATGTTCACAATTTGTATGTCTACTATGCCTTAATGCAATCTGCTTCTTCTCTTTAGCTCCTTCATATTATAACAAATATGCAAACTACAATAGGTATTTAATACTCAAAATTACAATGTGAAGTATAAGATATTTTTGAATAGTAAGCAAAAAACGAGTGTTCATAACATAACCTTCTAATATCTTATGAACAAACAATTTTCCAGAGATCTTGAACCTCTTAGCCTTACTAGTCATATCAAACAACTCTTTAAGATTTATACTTATAACAAACATAAAAAATTTCATGTTGCAAATACAATTCAAGTGACATTTTAACCAAAATCACAAATGTAATCTAATTATCATAATTAATATTATGTTGAAATTTACTCATAACTTTATCATTATCCTCACCAAGAAGAATAAGGATATATCACATAAATAGTAAAATAGTTTTTTTTTTCAGTTAGGAAATATCACATAAATTATTTCATGATAATTTTAGAATTTTTTTCAATTAGGTTTCTTCTTAACTTTTTTAGGTTTAGAATTGTAATCTTCTATATTAATTACATTGTACTTTTCAGTTTTTAAAACATATTTATTATCAAGTCACAATTGATCACCCATTCCAATTTAATTTTTGACCAAGATCACAAGAGATAAAAATATGTGATAAGTGATCTCGGGGATTGCATACTATATATTCCTAACATATTTACAAAGTATGCTTGGTCGCATAACTTATTTGTGAAACGTGAATTTTACTGAATCAATGAGAGAGAGAGTAGATCCCATCATAAATGAGTGGAATGTGAAAGAAAAAAAAGAATTTGGATCACCAATGATGAGGCAACCTAATCCATGTTAGTATTAACTATATTAATAAATAAGGGAAAAATAGAAGAGTTCAAAAGAATATTCAAGTAGATCCTGACTTTTTAATTCAAAAGAGTTATAACTCTTCAACTTTATAAATATGCTTGTTAACAAGTGACAAACATGTAAGAAAATGAAAAAAAGGACATTTAAAAAAACCTAGGAAAAGAGAGAAGAAAGGATTCTGAAAAAACCTCTTTGAGAAAAAAATATTATTGCAAATAAAGTATGGTATGTTGAATAAAAAACTTGTGTTTTTTTATATTATTTTAATATAATTATACTTAAACTAGTGATACAGATTTTCTAAATCATATTTAACGTCCTATCCCCAATATTAGTTTCTACTATTTTTTTCTAACATGCGGGCTAGAGAAGAATATATGGCTGTTGAGATGGATGGACTATGCTTTGATGGCTAGTTCTAAAATGATGTGCGGTTATAGAAGATTCAAGTTGTTTGTTAAGTTTACAACAGCAATATTTTTATCATGGATTGATTGATAATATTTACTACTGATTTAAAAAGAAACAATTATAATATAACTTTTTATTACTACTGATTCTAAAAAAAACAATTATATTATAACTTTTTATTACTACTGATTTAAAAAAATATATATTATAATTTTTTTAAAAAAAGTTATTTTAGTTATCTTAATTCTTAACTAAAATTTAGTTAAAAATTAGAAGAGAACTCTTAGCAAATTAAACTATCTAAAACAGTTGCAATTTTGCAATTCGCCGCCTCTTATTCATGGCTTCCATTCCTCAAACCTCCGTTACCACCGCTATCACCCTATTTCCCATATCTCTTCCATCCCAAAACTCCTTTTACTTCCCTTCAAAACCACCATCAACCACCAGCCAACCACCGCCTCAACCACGCACTTCGCACATTCTCTCTAAACCCATCCACCACCATCACCGTCATATCTCCTCCTGCACATCTCAATTTCTCCTATCCTCACCCCTTTCTCTCACTAAACCCCAAGAATCCTCTTTCCCTATAGACCCTAATTGTCATTCTTTTCAGACCAAAACTGACTGTCTCGTTGAAGTTGACGGTTTATTCAATTTTCTTCGCTTGTCGGTCAAGTTCACTGACATTCGTCTTGCAAGAGCCCTACATGCTTCCATTCTCAAACTTGAAGAGGATACCCATCTGGGCAATGCTGTCATAACAGCTTATATCAAGTTGGGTCTTGTTGTTGATGCTTATAGGGTTTTTATGGGAATGTCTACTCCCGATGTGGTGTCTTACAGTGCTATAATTTCGAGTTTTTCTAAGTTGAATCGAGAAGCTGAAGCCATCCAGCTTTTCCTTAGAATGAGGATTTCAGGTATTGAGCCTAATGAGTACAGTTTTGTTGCTATTTTAACTGCCTGTATTCGGAGTTCGGAATTGGAATTGGGTTTGCAAGTTCATGCTTTGGCAATCAAGATGGGTTATTCACAACTTGTTTTTGTTGCCAATGCCTTGATGGGTTTGTATGGAAAGTGTGGCTGTTTGGATAATGCAATTCATTTGTTTGATGAAATGCCTCAAAGAGATATTGCGTCATGGAATACCATGATTTCGAGTGTGGTGAAAGGTTTATCATATGAAAAAGCCTTAGAATTGTTTCGTGTCTTGAATCTTAATAAAGGGTTTAAAGCTGATCAATTCACGCTTTCGACTCTTTTGACTGCTTGTACTAGGTGCCATGCTAGGATAGAAGGCAGACAGATTCATGCTCATGCCATTCGAATTGGATTAGACAACAATTTGAGCGTGAGCAATGCCATTATCAGGTTCTACACTGGGTGTGGAAGTCTGAACCATGCGGTGGCTCTGTTTGAGAGGATGCCATTCAGAGATATAATTACTTGGACTGAGATGATCACAGCATATATGGAATTTGGGTTGGTGGATTTGGCTGTAAACATGTTTAACAAGATGCCGGAAAAGAATTCTGTGTCTTATAATGCACTTTTGACAGGATTTTGCAAAAATAATGAAGGGTTGAAGGCACTCAATTTATTTGTTAGGATGGTCCAAGAGGGAGCAGAGTTAACAGATTTCACATTGACTAGTGTCATTAATGCTTGCGGATTGCTCTTAAAATTGGAAATCAGTAGGCAAATTCATGGTTTTATTGTCAAGTTTGGTTTCAGGTCAAATGCTTATATTGAAGCAGCTCTGATTGATATGTGCTCAAAGTGTGGAAGGATGGATGATGCTGATAGGTTGTATCAGTCAACTGATGGGGGTAACACAATAATCCAAACATCAATGATATGTGGCTATGCTCGAAATGGGCTGCCAGAGGAGGCAATTTGTCTTTTCTACCGTAGCCAGTCGGAGGGGACAATGGTTCTAGATGAAGTTGCATTCACTTCAATACTTGGTGTCTGTGGAACTTTAGGATTCCATGAGATGGGGAAGCAAATCCACTGTCACGCTTTAAAAACTGGGTTTCATGCTGAATTAGGGGTTGGAAATTCCACAATTAGCATGTATTCCAAGTGTTACAACATAGATGATGCAATTAAGGCTTTCAATACTATGCCAGCACACAACATAGTTTCATGGAATGGTTTGATTGCAGGCCAACTTCTTCACCGGCAGGGCGATGAGGCCTTGGCTATCTGGTCAAGTATGGAGAAGGCAGGCATAAAGCCGGACACAATCACTTTTGTTTTGATTGTTTCAGCTTATAAATATACTAGCTCAAATTTACTGGATGAATGTCGAAGTTTGTTTCTCTCAATGAAAATGATTCATGATCTGGAACCCACTTCAGAGCATTATGCCTCCTTAGTTGGTGTTTTGGGGTACTGGGGTCTCCTTGAAGAAGCAGAGGAGTTGATCATTAAGATGCCTTTTGAGCCTGAGATTTCTGTTTGGCGAACTTTGCTTGACAGTTGCAGACTCCATGAAAACACAAGCATTGGAAAGCGTGTTGCAAAGCACATAATTGGGATGGAGCCCCGGGATCCTTCTACATATGTGCTTGTATCAAATCTATATGCTGCTTCTGGGAGGTGGCATTGCTCAGAAATAGTCAGGGAGAATATGAGGGATAGGGGGCTTCGAAAGCACCCATGTCGAAGTTGGGTTATAAATAAGAAGAAGCTTCATACATTCTATGCAAGAGATAAATCCCATCCTCAAGCAAAAGACATCTATAGTGGATTAGATATACTAATCTTGAAATGCCTAAAAGCTGGATATGAGCCAGACATGAGCTTTGTTCTCCAGGAAGTCGAGGAGCAGCAAAAGAAGAATTTCTTGTTCTATCACAGTGCAAAACTAGCTGCAACCTATGGACTTCTGAAGACCAGACCTGGAAAACCCATTCGAGTTGTGAAGAACATCCTTCTATGTAGGGATTGCCATTCCTTCTTGCAATATGCATCAATAGTCACCCAGAGGGAGATACTTTTTCGGGATGCTTCTGGGTTTCATTGTTTTTCTAATGGTCAATGTTCGTGCAAAGGTTATTGGTGATTGTTCTGTACTTACTACCTAGTCTCCTAATCATGAATTCCTACTGTTATTAGTCGTATATTGTTTGTATTCAATGGAAATAAGAGTCTAAGTTAGATGGAAAAGAAAGGAAGTAATTAATTTAGCTGAGATGTGTGTTAACTCGATTCGAGAAAATATGGAAGGCAGCAATGTTTGTAAAATGTTTTGACAAATTATTTGTATTATTTAAAGAAGGAAATTAGGATTTGCTTAGAGGTAAAACAAACAAAAGCTTCATCGCGGATCAAACGAAATTATATAATGGTTTGGGTTTCGAAATAATGGACTGAACATTTTTCTTTAGCATGCTTGTGCTTCCACCGGGGCTGCGATTGACTGATAACATTGTTTAGAGCCTATTTGGCTAAGTGGTTGAACTGCTGTTTGACCAAAATTTGATTTTAATTTATTTTAAATGAATTTTTTTTGTGTATTTTAAATTATTTTGATATGCTGATGTTAAAAATATTTTTTTTAAAAAAATATTATTTTGATGTATTTCGGCACGAAAAACACTTTGAAAAGCTACCGCAACCGCACTCCCAAACAGGTCCTAGTCGACAACGAAATACTTTAAGTACTAATACTATGCAAATAATCTATATAGCGTCAATTTGTCGATCACTGAACCTTATATTTTATCTTTAAATTGCTAACTAAATAAGGAGCCTAATAAAAGCATAATCTATATTATAGAAATTTACATATCAAAGCTCTATAGTTACAATCCAAAAGCACATTATGCATGTAACAAAAAGGTTCTGAAAAAAGTTTTGCTAGGTAACCAAAAGTCAAATTCGTGCTTGTAATGAGGTATGGGGATTCAAGTGATCTAAAAAGTGACTTTACACTTAAAAAACCTGAAAAAAGAACCAAATAAAATAAGATGACTTTGGAGCTAAAAAATAATGACTAAAAAAATAATGAGAAATTCTTTCATATGGAAAAGAAAATGATGCGGATCAGCCCAACACCAAGCGTAATCATGCCAATGATCCATTGGAGGTGCCAATTGGGCCAATCACAAGAGATAGGGCAAAGAAGCTTAAAGAAGCATTGAATGGGCTTGTTCAGAACTTATGGAGCAAGATGGACTTAGAAGGGCTTGGGACATTTAAGGAGCATGAAGGAGAGCCCAATTCATGTGGAACAAGGGGTTGATATGTCCGGCCCAATACCATCCTTGTTAGGCTTGTTTTATTTCCTAATGCTACAAGGATAAAAAGCCAGCAATTTATTCTCCTAATTAAGTAAGGAAGTTGGCCATATCTTATTCCTAAATAGGGGAGGACTATTTAATGTTTTTCCTAACATAGTAAGGAAAGTAATTAAATCAGCAACAAAGGAGGAAATTATCCAAGCTTATTTAGGATGGTAATATTCAGATTTTTATTATTTTCTTCTTAGTTTTGGGTTATTATTGCTTATTTGGGTCAATTGTAAGTGGGCTTCATATAAGTCCACATAAAGGGGGTCCATTAGGGTTTCTTTAAGTTTAGAGTCAGTATAAATAGAGGCATAACCAAACATGTAAGGGATTTTTTTTCATATTTTTCAGATCAATAAACTTCTTTGCAGCACTTGTGTGTTGGTGGGATAATCTCCCTTCCTTGGTTCTCTAAAGAACTGAAAACGACTTATCGAAGAACAACTGACTTCGTGGCGTCATCCTTATACTTCTCGTTCGCGAATCTATATTCGTTGGGTGGGGGTTTTCGTTTCCAATAGTGCTGGTGCCTAGGTACAAGTTATCTTTGTGTCACACTCCTATCAAACCTGATTTACTTGGCTTTCCGGGAATTGGTGTCTTTGCGTGTGGGTTGCGTGACCACGTGATCTCGAGGTTCGCATCATTTGGTATCAGAGCTTGGCTCCATTAATCAGGTTAATCCTTCTAAAATTTTCGTTTCTTATTGTTTCCACAAAAAAAAAATCCTTAGTGTCCAATTTCTTCTTCTCTTGATTTGGTATCATATATATAAAAAAAAGAGGTTATTTCGTTTGGTTCCTGACCAAAATATATCAGTGGCATAAAAAAAAAGAAAAAAAAAGAGAAAAAAAAAGTCATTCAAAAAGGCAATCGTTTGTTTCTGCCGCAAAGGAAAATTTGACCAAATCAAGTCAGAATGAGCTCAAATTTGATTATGTTATTACTGGGACCCTAATCGCACCATATATTGATTTTGGGGTCAATTGGATATCATTTACTTTGGGTTTCAAATTCGGGTCTAATTAGGTCTGATTCATAACGTTTTTTCCTTCAGTCTATCAAACCTTATCGTAAGGTACTAAAACTTCATATTCTGTCTATTTGGGTTGGTAGAGCACTATATCTGAAATTTTGGCTCAATTGGACATCATTGACTTTAGGTTCCAGATCCGGACTTAACTCGTAAACGAGTCTGTTTTGTGTCAACTTTTGAAATTCGCTTTCTTTTTGTCGTTTTCGCAAGAACCTTAAGAAGGCGAGACGAGAGGTGTGAGCGTGTGAGGACATTCAGAGTGTTTGAGCGAAACACGAGCAACGTGAGGATTTTTTTTTCACTAACCAATTTTTGCAGGTATTATCATGTCAGATCAAAACAACACACCACCTCATCCGGAGAGAGATCTTACGTTCCAAATGCAAGCCATGACACAAATGATTGAGAGGATGAATTTTGTGATGGGAAACGTGTGTGATAGACTTGATAGGATGGAGTAACGTGTAGAGGCTGGTACAAGCACCCAAAATGTGAGGAAGCTTGGAGTCGAACAGAAGAAAACAATGGCGATGAAGGCCGCAAGGCCACGGTGGGCTGATTATGAGGATTTTGAGGAGGCTGTTGATGATATTGGTGATGGTGATTTTGAGGATGAGGCCATAGGCCATCGGGAAGGTTTTCAGCAGCCTAGAAACCGAAGGGATTTTGGGAATAAAACTAGGGGCCAATTCGGCCAAAGGGAAAATTTTCATAGAGTTGGGGGACATGCTGATTTAGATAGTGATTTGGATTCTATCAAACTGAAAATACCTGCTTTTCAAGGTAAAAACAATCCCGAGGCATATTTGGAGTGGGAGAAAAAGGTGGATTGGATTTTTGATTGCCATAACTATTCGGAGGCAAGGAAAGTGAAATTGGTTGTCATCGAATTCACGGATTATGCACTGATTTGGTGGGATCAGAATGTTATTAGTAGAAAGAGGAGTGGAGAGAGGCCGGTAGTGTCGTGGGAGGAGATGAAAGTGTTAATGAGAAAATGATTTGTGCCTAACCACTATTATAGAGATTTGTATCTGAAATTGCAGGGTTTGAATCAGGGTTCTAGGTCCGTGGATGAGTATTTCAAGGAGATGGAGATCGCCATGATTCGGGCCAATGTGATTGAGGATCGGGAGGCTACTATGGCTAGATTTTTAAATGGGCTGAATAGGGACATTGCTCATGTTGTCGAATTACAACATTGTGTGGAATTGGAGGACATGGTCCATATGGCAACAAAGGTGGAGAGGCAAATAAAGAGAAGGGGCAGTACACGTTTTCAGACCACTTCGGCAGCACCCTCCTCAATATGGAGGCCGAATTTTAAGACAGAGGGGGCTGCCCAGCAAAAGCCTTATGCAAGGGCCGAACCATCTAAGGCCGAAAAGGATACTCATACGGATGGGAAAGTTAAATCTGAATATCAACCTACTCGTGATAGAGATATTAAATGCTTTAAGTGTTTAGGGAAGGGGCACATTGCATCTCAGTGTCCAAACCGAAGAGTTATGCTTACAAGAGATAATGGGGAGGTTGAATCTGAAAGTGACAAATCTGAAAGTGAAGAGATGCCACCTTTGGTAGATTGTAGTGATGAGGAGATTGCATATCCTGTTGAGGGAGAGGCCTTGGTTATAAGGCATGCGCTGAACATGCAAATCAAAGAAGATGATGTAGATCAGCAACGGGAAAATATATTTCACACTCGATGTCATATCCAAAACAAGGTATGTAGCATGATAATTGATGGAGGTAGTTGTGCTAATGTTGCTAGTGATACCCTTGTGAAGAAATTGAATCTGAGTTGCATTAAGCATACGAGGCCTTATAGATTGCAATGGTTGAATGAATGTGGTGAAGTGAGGGTTACTAAACAGGTTCTAATTGCGTTTTCTATTGGGAAGTACTCTGATGAGATTTTGTGTGATGTAGTCACAACATGAGTAGTCACCTTTTACTTTTGTTTTCAAGATTAAGGGGCTGCATGGTAGCCTAATAAGCCTTAAATTGGCTTCATAATATTTTATTTCATTCACTTCTTCTCATGGCAAAACATGAATTTAATATTTTATTTTGTTAGCTACAACAAAGGCTTGTTTGAGCATAATTAATACTTTGTTAGAGTTTTGAATCAATTTTGAGTTCACCTCATATAAATCCACATAAGAGGTCCATTAGGGTTAATTTTTCAAGAACTATTCAAACTCATGTAACCAAAATTTTGACAACCTTTGATGATTATTACTTCTGAAATTTTCAGTTTCAACATGTGAGTGATTCTTACATTCTTCAATTCTTGAACAAAATTAATCTGATTGATCGAAGATAAGTTGGCTTTGATACTTTTTTTGTTTTTCAATAAAAATAAAACAATTTTAACAACTTTGATACTTTCTTTTGTTTTTCAAAATGTGATATATATATATATATATATCACATTTTGACGTTGAGCATGACCTAACTAAATTGGTGGGCATCTATGCTGGGCCAAAATGGCCCAACAACTTATTTGATTGGGATGGACTTAATGTGCAGCCCAATCTCCTGCCTATTGTTTACAACATGAACAATAGTTGTTGGAGGTGAAGGAAGTTACTTGGCGACGAAGGAGGTTCTGACTAATAGCTGAATGGGAGTTGAAGAAGGGAAGTAGCTACTAAAGGTGGATGTTATTGTTGCTATGTGGAGAAGAAGATATTGAATCTGTCTAGAATGGAGAGGAAAAGGTGTTGAATCTGTTGTTATGTGATGTGACCATATTATCTAATAGTTTCATCCATATTAACCTACTGTTTTGCATATGTTTTGTGTATAAAATGCCTTCATATTCTTTTTTTTGTTTTGTTTTGAAGGCATTTTTGGAGATGATTGATAGATTTGACCTTTAGTTGGTGTTTTGTGCATAGTGGAAGCTCTAGAAATCGAAATGAAGTGATTCTAGTGACATTCAAAAGATAACATCCATAATCAGCTTTCAAAGTCAAATCTTACAATCTGCCGATATCGACCTTTGTCTATTCCATCTTCAATATCACAAGCTGTAGATGTCTGATTGATGCAAAATCAATTTTCATGGATTTAGGACACAAATACCTATAAACGCTCCAAATGTATGCTCAAAATGATGTCATTTGATGGAGATATGAATTTTACAAGGGACAACTAAATTCTGTCAACTTAAGGAAGAACTATTTGTTATTCAAGGATTAAGGCAACTATACACCTAGGGGGGGGGGAATTAAGTGTAAATACAATAATTATAGCAATTCTAAAATCAATTACTTTAAAGTAAAGAGATAAGAGAGAGAGATTGCTAACTCGGTTTTTAACGTGGTTCGGCAAGCCTACGTCCACGATTCAAGTACAAATCCGTACTTGAGTATTGTACTCTCTTACTAGTCCAAGTAACAAGATTACAAATCTTGCTTGATGAATTCACACCAAGAATTTTACACCACTTGAAGATATGCCCTCTTCAAGATTTTCCTTCTTTCCACTTGAAGATGTACCCTCTTCAAGATTTTTCCTTGGTGATATTCCCTCACCAATATCAAAGAGTTTTATACTTCAACTCTCAAGAATATTACAATGGTTGTTTTTGTAAAACAACAATACACTCTTAATAGTGTAGATGTTACAAATGAAGATCTATGATCTCTTTATCTCACTTGATAACACTTAGAATATTTGAAGGTGTTTAAGTGTAGTGAGAATGAAAAATACTCTTTGTGTTAAGATATGAAGATTTAAACACAAATATGAGTATTAATGAAGATTGATGATATGAAGATGTTTTTGCACTCTAATTGCCTCAATATAAGATATGAAAGTTATGTGTCTTTATTTTTGCAATTAGGAGGCCTATTTATAAGTTTCTAAAAGAAACTAGCCGTTTATAGCCGTTTTAATGCAACTGTCATATCAAGCGGTCGACCGGTTCACAACGGACAAATAAAGTGGTCGACCGGTTCAGTTCAAAAGACAATTCGTCTACAAGCGGTCGACCGGTTCACAACGGATAACCCAAGCGGTCGACTGGTTCGGCTCGAAAGACATTTTGTCTTCAAGCGGTCGACCGGTTCACAACGGATAAACCTAGCGGTCGACCGGTTCAGCTCAAAAGACAATTTGTCTTAAAGCGGTTGACCGGTTCACTTGGTATACACCAAGCGGTCGACCGGTTCATGCAGAAAGGCAATTGTGACAAATTATCTTTTTCTGAATTTTTGAACCGATTGATTATGACTTAATCCTCTAATCATCAAACCCTTTTAATGCATGCAATGTGAAGTGTGTGAGTTCATTTTAAATTGTGCTATCAAGTTAGACATTTGAGATTTACATAATTAAAGCACTAAAATGAAAACTTCTTCTTTGTCTTCACTTGCTTGCATCTTGGACTTCTTGGAATGATTTCTTCGTGTACTCCATTATGCTTGTTGATGTATTCTTTGTATAATACCTGTTTATCGCTTAATCTCATCCAAGCATATTATTAGTCCATTTTCTTTTTATTGTTATCATCAAAATATATAAAACATATAAGTGTGACATTATATGCCAACACTATTTTGTAAAATAGATACTAGGGTTTATAAGCATATATAAAAGAAGAGAGGAGCAAGGATGTTTTTGCCAGCACCAAAGAAAACATAAATATTTCTCCTCTAAACCCTAAATCATGTTTTCTTCCATCTTTTTATTTAGTTGTTCAATAAACATGCAAGGCTAGACTCTTTTGCTTGGTTTCAAGGATACGGAAACCTTCAGATTTCAAGAACTATGAAATCTATTTTTACCTCAATTTTTCAGTTTATATGGTGAATATATTTGTTCTCCTATGCTTATTTTCCTATGATTGTTTATTTAATTGCTAGGAGCGGACTCGAAGTTATTATTGTAGACAATCGATTGCTAAGTTTTGTTGAAATTCACGGATTAAAGCAACTATGCACCTAAAAGCGGAATTGGTGCAAATACAATAATTATAGCAATTCTAAAATCAATTACTTGAAAGTAAAGAGATAAGGGAAAGAGATTGCTAACTCGGGTTTTTAACGTGGTTCGGCAAGCCTACGTCCACGACTCAAGTACCAACCCGTACTTGAGTATTGTACTCTCTTACTAAACCAAGTAACAAGATTACAATTTCCGCTTGATGAATCCACACCAAGACTTTACACCACTTGAAGATATGCCCTCTTCAAGATTTTCCTTTCCCACTTCAAGATGTACCCTCTTCAAGATTTTTCCTTGGTGATGTTCCCTCACCAATACCAAGAGTTTTATACTCAACTCTCAAGAGTTTCACAATGGTTGTTTTTGTAAAACAACAATACAGTCTTAATAGTGTGGATATTACAAATGAAGATCTATGATCTCTTTCTCTCACTTAATAGCACTTAGGATATTTGAAGGTGTTTAAGTGTAGTGAGAATGAGAAATACTCTTGGTGTTAAGATATGAAGATTTAAACACAAATATGAGTATTAATGAGGAAAGATGATATGAAGGTGTTTATGCACTTCTAATTGCCTCAATATATGATATGAAAGTTCTGTGTAATTCGTTTTGCAATTAAGAGGCCTATTTATAAGTTTCAAAGAGACGTTAGATATAGCTAGAAACTAGCCGTTGGAAACTAGCCGTTTATAGCCGTTTGAAACTAGCCGTTTATAGCCGTTAGAAACTAGCCGTTTATAGTCGTTAGAGTGCAACTGTCATATCAAGCGGTCGACCGGTTCATAACGGACAAAACCAAGCGGTCGACCGGTTCACAACGGATAAAATAATTTGTCTTCCAAGCGGTCGACCGGTTCACAACGGATACCTCAAGCGGTCGACCGGTTCATGCAGAAATCTATTTTGACAAATTATCTTTTCTGAATTTCTTGAACTGATTGATTATGACTTAAACCTTTTAATCATCAAATCCTTTTAATGCATGCACTGTGAAGTGTGTGAGTTCATTTTAATTTGTGCTATCAAGATAGAAATTGAGATTTACACAAAGCACTAAAATGAACACTTATTCTAAGTCTTCACTTGCTTGCATCTTGGACTTCTTGGAGTGATTTCTTCTTGGACTCCATCATGCTTGTTGATGTATTCTTTGAATAAAACCTGTTTATAGCTTAATCTCATCCAAGCATATTATTAGCCCATTTTCTTTTTATTGTTATCATCAAAATATATAAAGCATACAAAGTATGACATTATATGTCAACAAGTTTGATATCAAAACCGGAGTTGTGGTATATGAACTTATGAAGCAACTAGGTTAATAATTGTAGCGGATCTATATTATTAATCTTAAGGAGAACATTCAATCAAACTAAACATATATTGTAGATAATTATGGTTCTTAATTGATCAATATATCTAGATTTTAATGTTGCCATTGAATCAAATTATTAGTGCGGACTCTGTGGTTGTTTGATGGTTAGGGTAAGTTATATGGTGAACCCGTTAATGAACCAATTTTAAGCACAGATAAATATTCAAAATATGAATTGATGTGTCCTTTCCACGAGTAGTTTTGATTTTTGTAGGTGGATGTTGATTTGCGACCAAGGTTTGTTTTATTGATAAATTTCAGTTTTATATAATTTTTGCTTCGTTTGCTTTAGCCTAGACATCTTCCACCCCTCCCCCCCAATTGCATAACATATAGCATGAAAATTTGAACTAAATCTCTTCTCTTCTATTTTGTTTGATTTGTTTTAAGCTAGGTAATTAATTTGTGCGACCGCGACATCGCAACATTATGGGTAATGGTGGAGAGTAAGATTGATGAATCCATATTAGTTGATAGTTGTACTCATATTGAAGAAGTTATTTTTGGATGGAGAATTAAAAAAGGTGGAAATTGATAGATTTGACCTTCATTCGATGTTTTGTATAGAGCTTGAGCTAAAAAGGTCAAAATATAGTTATTCTAGTTGCAGTACAAAGCTAACATCCATACCTTCTTACAAAATTTATGGCAAGAAAAATAAATAAATAAAAATCATGGAAATCGCAGCCTTTAAAGTAAAATCTTGTATTCTATAAATGTTTACCTTCAACCATTATGGCATGAATATATTGAGCTATTTAAGTCCATTTGATGCAAACACAATTTTTTGGTTTCCAAACTCAAAGAGATATGTTTTTCTAAGTTGACATGAATTTTGTTATGACATGTTTTTTGAAGAAACAATTCCAACTTACATCCCAAATCATTCAATCCAATATCCATGTCTTTATTTCTACATTTTAGCTCCATTAAGTGAGAGATTGAAGATTTCATGCAAGATTATTACTCCTTTTCAGGAAAATAATTATTGAGGTATTTAAATGTAAAACTGTGTACTTAAGCAAGGACTATTTTGTAAAAAAGGAGAAAATAAGGAACGGGGTGGCCAAAATAGAGAAATACAAATACTCTCTCCTAAAAACTAGAATTCAAGCATTCTTCTATTTTATTAAGTAGTTTTTCCATAGATATGCAAGGCTAAACTATTTTTGGGATTTATTTTTCTATTTATTTTCAATTTATATGATAAATGCATATGTTTGTTTTTCTATGCATATTTCCTATTATCGTTTACTTTAATTCTAGAATAGTCTCTAATTATTCTGAACACTTTATTGCTAAGTTTACTATGAAAACCGAACTTGTGGTAGATAAATTTGTGAAACAACTAAGCTTAATAATTGTTGATAATATATGTTATTAGTCTAAGAGAGAACATTCAAATAAATCAAAATTATTAATGGACAATTTTGTTGTATAGGTTAATGAATTTATCTAGTTTGACATTGAACTATATCATCATTGCAAACTGTTATTGTTGGTTGGTTAGGGTTAGTTATATAGCGAATGTATTAAGTAACTAACATTAAGAAAAGATAAAAAAAATCAAATATAAATTGAGGTTTTATGTAAAGGACTGGTATCAAATATAAAGTATTAATTTTTATAGGTGGATGTTTACTTGCGATCAAGGTTTGTTTTCTTGATAAATTTCATTTTTATTTCATTTTGCTCTATTGTTAAAATTTGCAATAGTCTAGATAATCAATAGCCAAAAACCTTAAATTGCATGAAATCCAAACTAAACCTTCCTTGTGGGATTGATCCCTTGCTTTTTCTATACTATGTCCTTGTGCTTACATCGAATGAACTTCTGTAGCTACAGATAGTGAAATTGTAATGGTCAAAGTCAACACTATTAATGACAAGATTTTACTTTGAAAGATGTGATTTCCTTACTCTTTTTTTATTTATTTTTCTTGCCATATATTGTCAAAAAGGTATGCATGTTAGATTTGTAATGCCATTGAAATCACTTCATTTTGACCTCTATAGCTCAAACTCTACACAAAAAATCAGTTGAAGGTCAAACCGGTCAATTTCCTTCAATTTATTCCTTTTTTCATTCAAAACATAAAAAAAACATTTTTTATATAACATAGGAAAAACACTAGGTAAATATGGGTAAAACCATCAAGTACTATTGTTGCATCAATGTCTACTGATTTAGGATTTAGGGTTTAGGGTTTATGATGCGGCAAGTAGAGGGGTACTGGTAGATAAGACACCAGGGGTTGCATGTCAATTGATGTCAAATATGGAAACCAATCATGGAGACTTCTGAAGCAAACGACTAAATGAGGTAAATATTACTGAAATTAAGAATAAAGTTAATGATCTTACTTCTTATTCATTATTTGGCATGTGTAAATATCCAGCAGGTAAGAGTTTTAAGTATACACTCTCTACAAGGACTTGATTTAGATATGTGTGTAGCAATTCAAAATGATTACATCAAACAAGCTCATGTACATTTAATGGACAACTTCAACGTAAGTATGATCCCTTTTCCAACACTTACAACTTCGGTTGGAGAGATCATCCAAACATACACTATGAGAACTTGCCTCCTCAAGGCAATCAAGGCTAATAGTTCAATCCCCATGGGTTTCAGTCCCAATAGAACTATAAATCAAAACAGGCCCCCTACATTCATAAATTCCAATGTAAAGGGGTCATCAAGTGATGATCTTCATTATATGATGAAAATCTTGGCTGCGAACAAAGTAACATTGCAACAAAAGTCATATCTCTTCAATAGGAAGCATGATCAAATATGAAACACATGGAGAGCAAAATGGGGCAACTAACTTCAAGTGTAGGAAAATTAGAAGCACAAATTAATGGAAAATTGTCTTCCCAAGCATTGAATCCAAAAGAGAATATTAGTGTGATTACGCTATGAAAGGGGAAAAAACTTTAAGAGATAAGGTCTAAACTAATTGAGATGGAGGAAGAAGAGGAGATAGAAACCAAATTGAGCATAAAAAAGAAGCATGAAAACAATGAATGTCTGAAAACAACGAATGCTTGGAGAGTTGTGAGGATATATTTTTTTGCTACTAACCAAATTTTGCAGATTCAAAATATGTCTGGAAACAATGAATCAACGACACAAAACACTAATGTAGCATTCCAATTATGAGACATGGGTCAACAACTTGAGTTGTTGTTTAGGACATACAAAGATCTAAAAATGAGGTGAATTCGATAAAGCAACAAAATAGTGGGGCTGATCACCGAGGAAATATAGTTTGTGTGGCCGTACGGAATAACAAATCAAATTTTAAAGTGTATGTTGATCAAAATACAGATGTGGGCGAAGATGACTATGATTTTGTATCTGTTGGCCAAGGAATCAAGTCTGGACAAACAAAGCTAGGAGGAATGTGAGTTTCCATGGCATGAGGAATCATAAAGATATGGATGGGGACACCATTACACTGAAAATTCTAAACTTTGAAGGTAAAAATGATCCTGAGGATTACTTGGAGTGGGAGAAAATGGTCGATTGGATTTTTGATTTTCATAGCTACTCTGAACAGAAAAAGTGAAATTGGTGAGATCAGATCGTAATCAGGAGGAGGAGGAATGAGGAGCAATCCGTTCAGACTTGGGGAGAGATGAAGGTTTTAATGAGGAGACAATTTGTGCCTAACTACTATAACAGAGACTTATACTTGAAGCTCCAAGGACTGAATCAAGGCTAGAAGAAAGTAGATGAATATCATAAAGAGATGGTAATAGCAATTATTCGGGCCAATGTTGTTGAGGATAGAGAAGCAACCATGGCTAGATTTCTTAATGGGTTGAATTGAGACATTGCCGATGTGGTAGAGCTACAACACTATGTGGAGCCAAAGGACATGGTGCCAATGGCTACAAAGGTGGAAATACAACTTAGGAAGGGACATGTTCGGCTAGGGTTTAATTCAGGTTCCGTATCATCTTGGAAGATGAGTTTGAAGTGAGAGGGTACTGTCCAACCACAATCTTTTGTTCCTTCTAAAAACGAACAATCATTGGCTAAAGTTGGTGTTCCTACCAGTGCCAAAAGTACATCTGAAATTCAACCTAAATGTACCCGTAATATTAAATGTTTAAGGTGTTAAGGGCATGGATATTATTCTTCGGAGTGTCCAAACAAGAGAATAATGATGATTAAAGATGATGGTGATATGGAATCGGAAAGTGACAGATCTGATTGCGAAGGCATGCCACCATTAGAGGATAGTTATGGGGATAACTTAGCATTACCGATTGTGGAGTCCTTGGTTATAAGGCGCACAATTCAGGTTTAGGTCAAGGAAGAAGAACTAATCAACAAAGAGAGGACATCTTACATACACACTGTTACGTACAAAGCAAGGTGTGTGGTTTAATTATTGATAGTGGAAGTTGTGTTAATGTTTGTAGTACCACCCTTGTTAGTAAACTGAATTTGAGTATTGTTAAGCATGTGAAACCATATACATTGCAATGGCTGAATGATAGTGGTGAAACGAAAGTGACTAAGCAAGTTGTGATCCCATTTTCGACTGGAAAATATGTTGATGAAGTTCTATGCGATATGGTACTGATGCAAGAAAGTCACATCTTGTTGGGGAGACCATGGCAATATAATAGGAATATAGTTCATGATGAGGTTACAAATAGGTATACCATCCCGGATGGAAGATGGAAGGGTCTCATTTTTACGGGTGACCTACCCGAGTTAGAAGATGGAAGGGTCTCATTTTTACAGGTGACCTACCCGGCTGGAAGATGGAAGGGTCTCATTTTTACGGGTGACCTACCCGGATGGAAGATTGGGTCTCATTTTTACGGGTGACCTACCCGAATGGAAGATGGAGGGGTCTCATTTTTACGGGTGACCTACCCGGATGGAAGATGGAGGGGTCTCATTTTTACGGGTGACCTACCCAGATGAAAGCTGATGAAGATGGAGATGCAATGCATGATGATGCATGGATACTTACCTGAGAAATATAGGTCCCCTTCCCTTGATGCTCCATTGTCGTAGGATGTCTTTGCCGAGTCTCCAAAGCTTTGTTGTCATTCATTCATCAAGTCTCAAGCGCATTGCTTCTTCTGGCGTATCTGTGATGATTTCTGCTCTCAGTGCTTATCAAGTTTAACATTGCCCCCAAGTGTGGTGTTGCTTGATTCCTCGTGAAGGAGTGTAACAAGCCATCAATTTTCTTGAATTCTCTCAACAACAGCTCTTGGGTTTGCGTGTGTTTGCTAACAATCATTGCAAAGCTTGCTAGTGCCGACCTCATCTTCGGTTGTCGATCAGTTAATCAATTTTCTTCATCAATTGAATCATGTTTCTCTTGTAGTTTGTCATCATCAACCTTCGTGGAATTTTCAAGTCATCCATAAATGCATCCAAAACTCATCGGTGCATGCTCCATGCTATCATCAATAAATTTCTCTTAGCTTGTGAGAGGAGATGTAATGCTACCATCACCCATATTCATGTGATGAATCTCGCCTTGAATTGATGCAACTATTCGGCCATGCAATCTGAAACTCCTCGTCATAGACTCAATTTCTTCTAAGCAAGTCTTTCTTGTCAGTGCGAACAATTATGATATTGTCATTAACGAAGTTTTTTTTTCTGTCTCTCATATTCATGCAGTGAACTGAACCTTGAGTCGACTAGTTTCGCAACAATTATCTCATGATCAACCTTTATGACATGTATACTCTTCAACATTTATCAAAATGCAACCATGCAACAATATCTTTGGAGACAAACAAATCTGCGAGTAAGACGATATTTCTGAAATCTAAAGTTGCCCTTCAAATGCAATCTTATTCTCAATCACTATTGAAGCTTATCACACCATCACTCTCTATTAAGCCATGTTGCCCTGAGTTGAATCCGTTGGTGCTCATTGATAAATTTCACTAAACCAATCCTTTGCTTATTCTTCTCTACCCCCAAGCTGATGTGAAATTATTTGCATTCCTATCAAGATCCACATTCTGGCCTCTAACTGCTGAGCATTCCGATGATAGCCGAGAATTGTCAATGTCAAGGATTCTTCAAATCCGGTCAATATTTTCTCTAAATCTTTCTTGTTCTAGAATTAAGTCACTGATTTCAAAGATCATGTGCTTCCAAAGTCTAATCATTGTAATAAAATCAAAGAGATGTCATTTGTTGAAAATCAAAATCATGTGGTCAAATACCCAACACACGATATTCAATAAATGCAGATTTGAAATATTTTGTATTTTGCAAACAACAATTAACTCATTGTGAGATTGAAATTGTCTTTTTATGGTTTTTTTTTGGGTTTCAATTCTAATCTCAGATTTTGGGGCATGTCCTTTGATGGTACATGATGAAGTGATGATTTGTGGTTTTCAAACAATTAGAGCTGAGTAAAAACTTGAAGTTCAGTTGAAAATTTTGTCTCATCTTTCAGTACTTACCTTATTAATATGCATAACAACTTGCAACTTTTTCATGAAATTATAACCCTTATGGAAAAACTCTAACAAATTCTGAGAGCGCCACTTATCAGTTAAAATTGCTCGCTTGATCAAGAAGGACTTTTACAAGCATGTAATGAGGCTATGGTTCATGGCTATAAAAGAAAGGGATATTCATTGGCTCAAAAAAGTGTTTAAGGGTTTCAAAGACCTAGGATCACCATCATCTAGTCATTAACTCCTTTTCTCTTATTGTCTTAGTAGAAGAGAACACATCGAAATACATTAATTATCTCCACATGATTCTTCAACAATCAAACAATGCTCTAAGAATCTCTACAACCATGTCATTCCTTTCATTGACAATCTCAAACTTAAAAGGAGAATACTAAAACTCGAATCATCATTTGTCATATGATGTTATTTCATCTCTTGTTGCATTCAAGAGTCTAACAAAACAATTATACACAATCTTCTTTTAATAGATAACTTATCTTGAAGACTCAAAAATCTTAATAACATCTCTTCCCACATGAGGATTGACCACAAATACTAAACGGACATATCATAGTTCAATATTCTCTTCTTTTTTTTTGAACTTGTCCTTAGCATTGACTCTTTGTTTTTGTCATGTCCTATCTCCATTTAATTGTTCCCAATTTTGGGTCTTCATTCATGAGCATTCCCTTTCTGTTGATTCTTAACGTTGTCACTGTATCCTCAAACTACAGATCTCTTATTGCCCCCTATTGTACTTGCCCCCAGTGTGAGGGTGTGATCCATGTCGGGTGTTTCAAAAAATTATAATATCAGGCTCAAATTGGGACTAACAAGGGATACATATTTCAAGAATAGTGAAGGAAATAAACAAAGATGGCCTTTTATCATTTCAAGCAAAATTAGTTTTAACTGATAAATTTTGACCTCGTCCAATGTAATGATTTGGACATGCAAGAGTCATGATTTACGGGTCCATAAGTACCAAATCCATTACATGTCAATATGCATACTAATAAAGCATAGTACTATGATGTGGTTCAAAAACTTGGTGTATGGGCTCAAAAATTGTTTGGTCACCTGGTATTGGTCATCATGTCTTTTAACAAAAATTAGTTCAATTTTGCAATCAAAATACTTTCAATTTTCAAAAATGATCAACTTTAAATTTTGCATGTTGGAGTTTGATCAAAATATTTTGTCAAAAATAAGAATGTCAAACATCTCTTGATTTCAAAACAACAAAAAGACAAGATATTCATCTTCAATGAAAATGATGATTTAACCCCAAAACATAAGAATTTTATGCTCATTGATCTATTTTTTAAACACATGCTTCAATGAAAATGATGATTTAACCCATCATTACACCTGATTTAAACATAAGAATATCATGTCATGTCTTCTCTCTCAAGATATTCATCTTTGCTTTAACAGACAAAATTATGCTCAAAATGACATGGTCTTCTGTGCATGGCGGCATAAAACTTTCTGATTTGACAGTGCCGCAATAACTCCATCTGATCCGGAGAGAAATCGATTTGATACTTTAAACAGGCAGACAACTTCTCCGACTGATACTTACTTCTGAAAATGGATTACTCGCACTTCCTCAAAAAAAAACCTGAATTTCCACAATCCCCATTGATGATTGCACTAACACTCTTCGACTGATGCTTGCTTCCAAAAATGGATTACTCGCACTTCCTCAAAAGAAAACCTGAATTTCCACAATCCCTATTGATGATTGCTCTAACGTTCTCCAAATAATATCTGGGCATATGTCCCACTTGATTTCACTAGAGAGCAGAGAACTTTGTTGTGGGCTTGCAGAAGAAACATGAATGATGACTTTGTATCGGAACCGGTTCTTCTCAGCAATATGAAATGTCCAATGACTCTTGAGTCTTCGAAGGATGACAAATTGAGGGACCCCTATTTCAAAACTATAGAAATGCATGTTGAAATGCATATGCATGTTTTTTTTTGACAATCTTGCCCTTTAAAGAGCGACACGTGATTGTAACGACTGTATGCTAAACAAAAACTATGAGAATACATGTTGAAATGTGCATGCATGAATTTATTTATTTATTATTTTTTTTGACCAACTTGCCCTTTAAAGAGCGACACGTGGTTGTAATGACTGCATGCTAAACAAAAATATGAGAATGCATGTTGAGATGTATATGCATTTTTTTTACGGGCTCGACCCTCGAGAAAGGACACGTGATCGTAATAATTGCGTGATAAACAAAAACAATGGGAATGCGTGCAGAAATGTACATGCATGCTGACTTTTTTTTTTTTTACTCTTTCGAGGAATGACACGTGATCATAAAAATTACATGTTAAACAAAAAAATGGGAAGGAGTGCAGAAATGTATATGCATGCTGATTTTTTGTTTTTTTACTCCTTCGAGGAATGACATGTGATCATAAAAATTACATGATAAACAAAAACTTGTGAGAATGCATCTTGAAAAGCATATGAATTTTTTTGTTTTTTTTTTTTTGCTCACCCGTTTAGGAGTGAAACTTAATTGTAACAATTACATGATACACAAAAACTATGGGAATGCATGTTAAAATGTATATGCAATTTTTTTTTCAAACTCGTCTTTCGAGAATTGACACATGCTTGTAACAATTATGATACCCCAAAACTATGAGAATGCATGCAAAAATGCATATGCAAATTTTTATTTTTATTTTTTTTTACAAACTCGTCTTTCGAGAAGTGACACATGCTTGTAACAATGGTATGATACACAAAAACTATGAGAATGCATGTAAAAATGCATATGCAACTTTTTTTTTGACAAACTCGTCCTTTGAGAAGTGACACATGCTTTTAACAATTGTATGATACACAAAAGCTGTATTTCTGCTGAAACCCAACAATGCAAAATTTCTAAGCGATGATTACTATGTCACTTATTGAATTTAAATTGCCTCGAGAAGAGTTTGCCTTAATGCAAAACAGAATGAAGGTAACACACACCCTAATCTTTACACAACAAAGGATGAGTTTGCTACATTGGACTCTAAAACAGAATGAAGGTCTCTTGCTGCCCAGTGATCACCTTCGTAAAGGCAATATAGGGTCTTAACAGATAATGGGATGGTACGTATACCAATCACTACCGTCTAAGCTCTCAGCGAAGAGTTGGGGTTTACACAACAAATGATGAGTTTGCTACTTTTAGCTCTAAACAGGGTCTCTTGTTGTCCCAGTGATCACCTTCGTAAAGGCAATATGGGGTCTTAGCAGATAATGGGATGATACGTATATCAATCACTACCATCTAAGCTCTCAGCAAAGAGTTTGCTACTTTTGGCTCTAAACAGGGTCTCTTGCTGTCCCAGTGATCACCTTCCTAAAGGCAATATGGGGTCTTAGCAGATAATGGGATGGTACGTATACCAACCACTACCATCTAAGCTCTCAGCGAAGAGTTGGGGTTTATACAAACTTCAACCTTGACTCAAGTCATAGGTAAGCTGCTAGTCCCCCACGTAACTTAAAATTGCAAACTACAATGATATAATTGAAATAAATTAACAACGCATGAACATATATACATATGCACAAATTAAAATGCAAAAGACTTGCTAAAAATAAACACCTAAAATTCAAACAGATTGAAACAAATCACATCAAAATATTCAAAGCTTAGTCCAATATTTTTCAGAAAAAATACCGTCCCCAGTGGAGTCGCCATTCTGTTGCACTTCCCCGTGCGGCGTCCCGGGAGGGATCCTGGCTCTCGCATGTGGAGTTTTGGAGGAGTCGCCACCTTGCTGTTGAGGGTCGCTAGGAACACCCGATTTGTACTAGTCTGCTCAGAGATTCAAGGGTAAGGGACTGGTTGCGTAAAGGGAAGGTATTAGCACCCCTAATACGCCTTACCTGAAGTAAGCTGCATTGTCTATTTAGATGTGATTTAAAATGTTTCAATAAGTCAGTATTTATTCATAAAAAGTGTTACAATTAAAAAAGAAATCGATCACTGCTTAAAAATCCAGTAAATTTTATTGATTATTATTATTCACGCTAAATATTTTAGATAATAAACTTTTAGAATTTATTTATCCAAACACCGAAAAGTAAATAATAACGTACTATTCCCGCCGAATATTTTGAGTATAAACCTTTAAGATTTATTTATACGAATATTAACAGTGAATAATAAATTCCCAAAGACAAATATTAGTTTTGAATTTTTACAAAGAAAACACATTTTTTATTTTATTTTATATTCTTTTTCTTTATCAAAACAAATATAAAATTGAATAAATAAAACACAACACCCACTCGCACCATCTCTTTTTCATTCATTTTTTATCAAATTAAAAGGAAATAAAATACAACTCACACACACATTGTCTTTTTCATTTTCATTACATTTCATAAATAACAATTGAAATACAATAAAAGTTCAACTAAACACATGAACATAAAAAAAAATACAAAAAAAAAACTTAGGAACAGGGTCGGAATAGTGGCAGCATGCAGGGGCTGTGGCGCGTCTGTCAACGCGCCACCATCACTGGCGGCGCGTGGCTCCACGCGCCTCCGCAAGGGACCAGCAGGAACAGGGGGCAAGCGGATCTGCTTCTTCTCCTCGACCTCTCGCCGGTGATGGCCTCCGGCGACCTGCAAAACAAACGCACAACACAAGCAACAAACAAGAAACAAGATTCAAAATTTACCAAAGCTAACTCTTCTCGGCTCCTTAAGATTTTGGACCCGTTCCCTTCTTCTGCTCTTCCTCGCCGGCGAGAGTGCTCTAAGGCCTGCAAAATGGAGCAATAAACAACAAACACAAGCAGTAAACGAGGGTCAAGGTTCGAATTTCGCAGATCTGTTTTCGATTCCTTCAACTCTCAGATCTTCTTCTTATTCTTCATTTTTCTTCTTCTTCTTGACGGAGAAAGGTGGCTTCGCGACCTGCACATCAAAAACAAAACACCACAAACACAAACGTAAAATCAAATGGGTTCTTCCCTTCTTCAAATTTTGACCCTCTTCTCGGCTTCTTCTTCAGAGGCTGATAGGTTGCTATGGTTGTGCTTTTAGTGGAGAACGGGTGCTGTGTTGTGGAGAAGGGGACGACTGAACGGAGATGAAAGCTGGTCGGAGGTGGAGAGAAAATAGAGAGGTTGCCGGAGAGAGTGAAAAATGGAAAAGGGCCTGAGATGAGAGGAATGGTTGTGCTGGTTATCTCTGGCTTTGGTGCAGACGGGGGACTGCCGAGGTGAGGACTTGAGGGTGGAGGCTAGTCGGTCGTGTGAGAGGGTTGTGGTGGTCTGTTGGCCAGAGGGGATTACTATGGTGGCTGAGCAAGGGACGATCCAGAGAGTGAATGAGGGAGTGAGGTTGTTTGTCTGGGGTGCTGAGGTAAAGAAGATGGGCGGCTGGAGATTGGAATGGGGAGGTTGCCGATTGTGAGGAGATAGGGACGGGGAGAAAGAGATGGGTTTAGAGTGGGGAAGAAGATCGTGAGGGTTGGCTCTGGCGATTCGTGTGAGGAAGATGGAGAAGAATGGGAAATGAGGAAGGGTTGCAGCGCCCCAAAGAGAGGGCCGGCGGTTGCAGCCCTTCTTCAAAAATTTTAGGGTTTTTTCTTGCTTAGGGTTTGGGTGTGAGTGAGAGTGAGAGTGTTTTTTTTTGGTCCTTTATTCTTGTGGCCATGCACTCTATTTATAGAGGTTTCCATTGACAAAATTCAAAATCAGCCTTTAGCTTCCATGCTTGTTTCAATTCGGTCCTTCATTTCCAATTTATGCGAATTTCACCCTGCATTGACTGTTAGATTCTCACTTTGTTCAATTTTGCCCCTGTAACATGATATTTTTGGATTTTTGTCTTTTTTAATTTTTTTCTATTTTTTTCTTTTTCTTCCGAAACATAAAAAATAAGGTGGTCAAAATTTGGGTAGCAACAATGAGGTTACAAATAGGTATACCATCGCAAAAGATGGTAAAACCATTACTCTTGTCCCTCTTACACCCAAACAGGTGCATGATGATCAAATAAAGCTAAAACACGAGTATGATGAGGAAATGGGGAGAGAAAATCAAGATGAGGATCAAGGGGAGAGAAGACCATCGGATTCAGCTAGAACCCAAACCACTACAACCCATTCAGACCATCGGTAAGACAATAGGAGTGAAAAAAGTTAGGAAGAGTGATGAAAATTGTGTGGAAAAACTAAAGAAATAATGAAGTTTTTATGTTAGAGAGGGTGAGGTCAGATCTGCATATCTCACTAACAAACCAATGATTTTTCGTGTGTACAAAGAGGCTTAATTTAATACTAATGATCTTGATCATATGGTGCCTAAAGCTGCTATTTGTTTGTTTTAGGAGTTTGATGATTAGTTCCCCAACGATACTCCTAGTGGATTACCACCATTGCGAGGGAAAGAGAATCAGATTGATTTTTTAGGTGGAGCTTCAATTCCTAAACGACCATCCTATAGAAGGAATCCAAAGGAGATGACTGGGCTACAAAGTTTATGAGCTAATAGATAAGGGATATATTTGTTAGTGTATAAGCTCGTGTGTTATACTTGCGCTACTCATGCCTAAGAAGGATAAAACATGGATGATGATTTTTGATTATCAAGACATCAACAGCATAACGATTTTGATTCGAGTTCGAATCCTTTTGAGGAGAGAGGGGATGATATGAAATGACCCATAAACACCAGCAAGGACTTATTGACCACCTTTTCTTATTATTTATAGGATTAAGGAGCTGGATGGAAGGCTATAAATAAGACTTATGGGCTTTATTTAATTTTGTTAGCTAGAGCCCTAGGCTTGTTTGGCTTTAATTAAGAGTTTGTTTTCAGCTAGGATCCAAGGCTTGTTTGAATTAAGTCATGGGCTTTTCAATTTAGGATTTTGGGTCAGTTTTGAGTAAACCGCTTATAAGTCCACATAAGAGGTCCATTAGGGTTACTTTTTAAGAACTATTTAAACTCATGTAACCCTAATTTCAGCAGCTATTGATAAAATTTAACTCTAAACTTTTCAGTTTATGTGTAAGAGTGATTATTGCATTCTTTAGTTCTTGAACGAACTGAATCCGACTTATCGAAGATTAATTGACTTCGTGGTGTCATTCTACTAATTCCAATAGTGCTGGTGCCTTGGGGCAGGTTTCCATTGTGTCACACTCCTATCAAACCTATTTCGTCTTTCCAAGATCAAATTTTATTCTTGGTTGTGGATTGGGTGACCACGTGATCATGAGGCTTGCATCACCTTACTAACCCCGGAGTGAACTGTTTTGTTTTGTCTTATATAGGGTAGATTTGTATTTATACATTTTTAGAAAATGTGAAATATCTATAATATACCCGACGATAACTGTGTATTTTTGTCTTATATATAGGTACTATGATTATTTTATTGTGCATAGAAATACAAAAAAAATCAAAAATACCCCTGGACGCAAGGGAAACATCACCATACACTAAGAGGTAATATAGTACTTTCACTATTACAATATCACAATGCACTAAGACGTAAAATAATACTTTCACTATTACAATCCATAGTAATCTAAGTCTAGGGGAACAATGATGTTTATTGTGCATTACTATTGAAAACCACGATCTCTTTTAATTTTTTTCTATAATATTAACTCTTTAAAATAATATAAAAAACTAAAAAATACTCATGACCAACTAATTAGCATTATCATAACCCAATTTCTAGGTTATTCCCAAAACTCTACCCAAAATAACAAAAATAAAATAAAAAGGGCTGGTGTTAGCAGAAAAATCAAGGTAGAAATTTTGAACATTTTTAAAAGCTTGTCCGTACCTTTTTTTGCCCAAAAAAGAAAGAAATACAGATTGAAGGCTAAAATAATTTAATATTGGATAAATTTGTATAAAAGTTAAGTCGAAAGACATAATTATATTTTTATGGGCTAATTCGATTTAATTATCGACCAATTTTAAAGTGTAATTATTCTTTGGAATTAATTGAGAGCCCAACGAAGGATTTAATTAACCACAAGGGCTTAATCATACTTTTAATGGGTCAAATTAATTTTATTAGGCGCATAAGTAGTGAGAAATTAAGATTCGAAGTTTAATTTGGGTGAAATCGGAAGCCAAAATTAAAGATAAAAACATCATTCTTTTTTATTTTTCCAATTTGAAAAACTCTTCTCTATCACAACCTATTTATTTCAAATTAAAAACAAAATGTCGGTAGCATGCTTGGCCATACCAGCAACCATGCTCACCCACGCCCCCTGCCCTTCTGCAACACACAAGCCACCATAAATGGATGACCCCCCCATGCCTTAGCATGTTGTTGGTTACCTATAAAAGAGAGAAAATTTACACAGAAAAGGGGGGGATCACAAAAAAGGAAGCACAAAAAAGGGGAACAACTGGCCAAATAACAATGTCACAGAGGAAGAAAGAATTACAGGGGGGAGATCATCGAAAAATAGGAGGAAAAAAACTTTGACACAGGGGGGAGAGAAAATTTCAAAACTAGGGGAGAAATTGACAGTAACAGGATGAGAGGAAAATTTTGATAGTGAGGGACTGTCATGGAAAAAAACGGAGGAGAATGTTTTTTGGGAAAGTCACAAGGAGAGACCTAAAAACACAAGGAAAAAACTAGAGGAATTTTACTTAAGGGAAACAAAGGACGAGAACAACGAACACATGGAGAGACAAAACTTGCACTAACACCTTCCCTTTCGTCTCCCTCCACTCTTCTTCTCTGACGTCGGAAGAGTCACTCCGGCAAAGCTCTCTCTCCTCATGTTGCAACATCGTAACTCCTCTCTCTCTCTCCCTTCTTTCTCCGGCCAGCCAACAACTAGCTTTCTCTCTCCCCAATAGCATTTTCTCTCTCCAAAACGAGATCATCATCGTCTCTTGCTCTCCTTCAGCAAGCTTGTTGTGAACACCACGCTAGAAGCTCTTCACTAGCCATCACCCCAACTTTTTTCTCTAACACAGCAGCGACAAGGAGCACAACACAGGATAGCCACTTTCGACGCTCCTACCTACCACCATGGGCTATCATTTTTTATGCTACCATAATAGGAAGAACCACCTCGACCTCCTCTAACGACGACAGTGGCAGGTGACCCTCTCGTCGTGGTTAGGCGATCGAGTTACTGTTCATGCACTGTTAACTTGTTTTGTGTTTTTTCTCTTTCTATTTATTTATTTTGGGCGGGGTTGCTCTCGGTCCAACCTAGTTAGCTACCCGGTCCAGCCTAGCAGTGTTGAGGTTGGCCTACTTTGGCCGCCCCATTAGATGGGCCAGGCCAGGCCTGCATTTTTTTATTTTAAGAAAAAAAATGCATTTAAAAAATCAAAAAATGTGTTTGTTTTCATGAATATGGTCGGATTCCAAAGTTTTTCCATCATATTTTTCATAAAAAAATATACGTTGCATCTTTCTCATATTTTGAACAAAAATTAGATATTGTAACCAGTTTACAATTATTCGTTTGAATTTGGCCAACATATCAAAAAACTTAACAATTATTTTTGTTTTAGCTATTGGTGTAAAATTTCATTGTAAAGTACACCTGCAAATACTAAAAAAAGACTTTCTTTTACAACGATATAAAATTACATTGTAGAGTATACCTGCAGATAAAAAAATGTTTTTTTCTTGAAAATGGAGTGTAAAAATTTTTAACTTAGAAAAAATAATCAAACAACAATTTAGCTTGCCTTAGGTAGTGTGCACTCAGGGTAATGTGTCTTCCCCTTGCACAACAAGTCCCCTTACCCAAGACTCTCACAGACCACTAGGTTCATAGTAACCTTAATACTAGGTGGCGACTCCTAATAATTATAGTCGTAATTTTGTGACTATAAAACACACCTCTTTTTCACCGCGCGTTTTGTCTCCCCAATCCTAGGGATGGATGGGCTCGAAGCGCGAAAAAAATCATCATCACAACAAGCATGAATAGTGATTCTTGGATCTCCTTTTCTTATCACCTTTTCTTGTCATTTTTCATTTATCGGTTCAACAATATTTAATTAATTGGTGACCAATAGATGAATACAAAATTGATGATATAAACAACAATACTAATTAGATGAAAGAAAAATTAGTTAACTGCTGAAAAGTTAGCGAAAAAGCGGGAAAAAAGCCACTGAAAAAGTGTTAATAAATTGCTACACCAACAACCATAGAGACAGCAGCAAGATCCGACAAAGTAACTACTAGAATCCAACTTTTTTTATCCGTATAGGATTTACCTTTTTTCTTATAATAAGCATCAACAACTAGTATTGACATATGATTATATTCTCTCAAATTAAAAGTTTTTTGTGTTGCCTATGGAATAACAAGCCATTGTAATGTTAGTTATGATTTGGGAGCTCATAAGTATGTTTTAATAATTAACATGCATTTTTATTTTTTTTATATTTCTAGTGATTGAATCTTGTTTTGTAAGAGGTGTATGAGATTTGTGCGTAAGTATGTTATTTTTTGTTTATTATCCTTGGAATCATTAATATAGGCATACTACTTAATAATTTAATATAACCATTATACATTTAATACAATCAATAAATTGTTTCATACAATTCAGTATAGCATTTGATTTTGTTAACTTTTATTTCTAATGGTACAATTTTCATGCGTTGTTATTTAATAAACTAAAAAATTTATTTTCTATTTTTTTATACTACTACTTTTCTTAAATTATAAAGTCTTATGTAATGAATAATTAGTTATAATTCTTTTACTTTATCATTCATAATTTCTTTTAAATAATAAATTGTGTCTAAAGGATCTTCTTAGAGCTTTCAAATACCTCTTATTATAAATAATAGTGAAACCTTATCTAATAAATTATGACTTATCATTAAGTTAAGTTATCACTAGTAATTTTATAAAAATATTAACTATATAATACCATATAAGTATTAGAGAAAAACATTATTACAATGAGTTACACATTTTTCATTTAACCAATTCATTGAAGTAATGTACCTTATATGAAACCACACACACAAAAAAAAAGTATCATTTGATCCTAAAACCAATCCAAAAGAAAAGCACACTTTCATAAGAGAATAAATACTTACCAAAAACAATATACACCTACCACAATATATTGAAAAGACCCCTGATGATGTTTTGATACAACAATGTTACAACCTTACAAATAATGCTATAACTATATTAGAGAAAGATAACACTCAAATTTAATAAAAAAAATCTAAATTTACTATTGCTCACTTTTTATTGTTCAATAATCTTTTACATGTTTTTTTCTTACCATAAATACATTATAAATTCTCTTTATGTACGTACATCATTGTTCAATATTTACTAGAAGATAAACATTTCAAATATGGGTTATTCTAACAATAAAATGATTTATATCATAGTTGACACACTAAAAAAATGATACTTAGATGAAACATTTAAATATGGGCTAGAAAATAATTATTGATTTATCTATAAATAATGGCCTATGCATCAACTTAAATTACATTTATATTAGTTAAAATTATAGTTTAAAAATAAATTGTCTCTTATAGTTTTTTTTTTTACTTTTCCTCTACAGTTTATAAAATTACATTTTGCATCCTATAAATTACCTTCCATATAACACATTACATTTGAGCAAAAAAAGGTTAACAAAAATGTTAGAATTATTTACAAAATTGACAATTTATTTACATTAATGACTAACAAACCCATGCTATGTTAAATAATGAAAATGCCACTCATACTTTATTTTCCAAAATAAACCCTAGCCAATAAAACTTGATCATCAAAAACATTTTACAGATCTATCTAATAATTGAAGATTTTGTCCTCTATTAAGTAGTTGTTATTCACTTGCATGGAATATTTCTCCCGGTTGCTTAAGCGGATGTCCCAACAGCAAGCCTTCAGGTTTCATCCGCAGTGCAAGCCTCTTGGTATAAGCCATCTTGCTTTCGCTGATGATGTCCTATTACTTGCTAGGGGAGATAAGTCTTCCATCTCCTCCCTCCTTGATCAGTTAAGGCTTTTTGGGCATGTTTCTGGTTTGGAAATCAACCCCTCAAAATCATCTATTTATTTTGGAGGAGTTAGTGATTGTGTGAGGCAAGAGATTATCAGTGAATCAGGTTTTGCAGCTGGCTCTTTCCCTTTCAAATATCTTGGTGTGCCTCCTAGTCAGTCAGTTTTCCCCCCTGCTGCAAAAGCTTGAGTCTACTGTTCAGAGTTGGAAGGGCAGGCAACTCTCCTATGCGGGAAGGCTTGAGCTTCTGCATTCAGTTCTTTATGGCATGGTTAATTTTTGGATCAACATTTTTCCCTTTCCAGAAACTGTCATTTTGAAGATCATCCGTATTTGCAGGAATTTTCTTTGGACTGGAAATGTCCAGAAATCTCATAAGGCTTTGGTTGCTTGGAAGAACGTCTGTTTGCCTAAGCAGGAAGGGGGAGTGGGGCTTTTTGACATAAAGGCTCGTAATAAGGGCTTCCTGGTTAAACATTTGTGGAATATTCATCAGAAAACGGACTCTCTCTGGATTAAATGGATTCACCATTTCTTTTTGCCGAACCAGACTATTTGGGAGGCGCAAGCTGCAAAAACCTCCTCACCTCTTTGGAAGACTCTTATCTCCCTAAAGAACCAACTAATTCATGACATAGGTAGTAGCTCTTCAGTAGTGTCTACTTTGACTGGTTGGAATGCAGGTAATGGTTGCCTTTCTGCTAATGCTTATGAGCACTTTATGGTAAAATATCATATGATTCGTTGGGCTACGGTGGTTTGGGAGAATTGGACCTTTCCCAAGCATAGTTTTGTGCTCTGGCTTGCGGTGCTGGGAAAGCTTAGAACGAAAGACAGATTACATTTCATTCTTGAAAACACTAACTGTGTGCTCTATGATCAGGAGCTGGAATCGCATTGTCACTTGTTCTGTAAGTGTCAATGGACTTCGAATTTGTGGGGAAATGTGGTTCGTTGGCTTCTTATTCATCGTCGGATGCCTACTCTGTCTAGTGCGATTCGAGGATTAACCCCTAAGAAGAAGAAGATGGAGTTTAGAATGAGAAGAGCCTCCCTCGGTATTGTAGTCTACCTAATTTGGGAAGAGAGGAATAAAAGGTTGTTTGATAACTCTTGCTCGTCTGTTGAGAGGATCTTCCGAAGATTCCAAGTTATATTCTTTACAGTGTTCCACTTCCATGGAAAAGACCATTTTTCCATTGACATTGGTTGAGTTGGTTGCCGGATACTTGGTGTTGGGGGGTTGCTTTTGTTGTTCTTCTGCTGCTTCCTCCTTGATTGGCCATTCTGTTGGGTCACTCTACTGCTGGATTCTGGTTGTTTTCTCCATGGGTGCTGCTTCTCCTCCTCCAGGGTTGCTTTTGTTCCGTTTGTTTTCACTCAATTAGTTGTTGAGTTTATTGTTATCTTGCTTGCCAGTGTTCTAACTGGGTTGTGAGCAGATATGTTTTCTCCTAGGCTAAGTATTGGCCTTAGGTTTCCTCGTTCTTCTGGATCGAAGGAACATTCTCTTCTTCGGTGCCATCTGTTTTCCTCTGCTGATTTTTCAGCTTGTTGTATGCTTTGATCTGTTAATACATACTTACATTTGATCAAAAAAAAGTAGTTGCTATTCACTTTTATAAGTTAGAGTTCGTAGGAAAAGTGGCACATTACTCTTCAATTAAAATCTCACTCATCTTGAGTTTATGCTTTTAACTTTGCTTTCAAGACCAAACTTTTCTTCCTTATGGTACCTTTGTCAATTAGATATAGTGAAATAGTTGGGGAGTCATTCAATTATATAGAAGTTTTGTTAACAATTTCTAAATAATAAAAAAAAAGTGCAAAGAAACTATTAACACCATTTACGCATTTTCCTATGATAACAACAATCTCAATAGATTCAATAAAAGATTTTATTTTATGTTTTTCCCTTTCAGTAGTGGAAATAATAAATTATAAAACCTCTATCACAACTTATGAAAGAAAAGCTAGAAATGACAAACTGAATCGAGTATTCAATTTACGTATGATTGCCTCTATTTGACTTTTGCCATTAAGATGAGACTAATGCAGTAGCAAAGATGACATTAGCACTGGGAGAAACTATAAGAATGGTTAGATACAATTATAATAATATTAAAGAAACCTAATTTGGTAAATCAATTTGGGTTTTTTCATTTAGGTTGAGAGATAATGTAATGGAGAGAAAGTAATTTCTTTTAGTATGTAATTTATTATATAATAGGCTAGTAACACCATTTCACTTGGTTTAAAATTTTAGGTTTTTTTTTCAAACCATAAAGACAAAACAAAAAGTAGTTAATGCTTTTAACTTTTGGCCAAACAATTTAGTTTATGAACCACCAAATTCTTCATTATCACATGATGATCAACCACATAAGTACAAAAATAATAAATTAAATACAAAAAAAACAAAAGTTAAAAAATTAGTAAGAGTATAAAAAAAACTAAATAAAAAACTTGTTGTATAACTACCTAATCTAAGATTATTTAAAAGAAAACAAGTTGAATAATAAATGGAGTGAGAAATACCTAACCAAATGGAAAACAAAAGAGTTCTGGAATATAAAAAAGATGGCTAGGGTTAAGTATGGATTTTTCCAAATGAATAACATCAAGACTACTTAATTTATAAATCAATTAATTAGTTTAAAATTTTTCCAATCATTTATATATAATTTCATAAAGTTAGTATTGTTAGTCAAATACGTATATTTTTATCACTGATTTCTTGAGTTTCATTATTTGAGTTATCATCGAGAGGAAATAAAAACATATAAAGATAATGTTTAAAGTGCAAAATGCTAAAAATAAGGGTGATCATACACTCATGTTAATGTTCCCTTTTTAAGAGATAAAAAATTTGATGATTGGTGATAAAAGATCTAGCACCTATAAAAAAATATTTTGTTATATAGAATTTAGGGACTCTCCAATGATATAGTCAATAACATTTACTAAAAATTACAATCAACAAGAGAATATATATTTTTTAAGAGCAAGATTGTTTATTCTTATTTATCACTACCATAAAATCAGCTAATTCATATGGAAATACTAATAAAAAGAAATTCATCTATATTTGACTGATAATATTACCATCAAAATGTTCTTGTTGTCATTTCTATTAGTACTTACCAATAGGTATTTCGATTGGTACTTTACTGTCGCCTTTAATAGTAGAAGAGTTTTGTTGGTAACTATCGGTGGTAAACACCGAGGAAATTAGAGTGGGATGCAAAAACCTATAACGTATTGTTGCTACCAAAATTTTGACCTACTTATTTTTATGTTTTAGAAGAAAAAGAAAAAAAATAGAAAAAAACCAAAAATCCAAAAATATCTTGTTAGAGGGGCAAAATTTAATGAAGGATCAAATTGAAACAAGCATGCAAGCTAAGGGTTGATTTTGAATTTTTCCTCTAAAAAACCTCTATAAATAGAGTTGTCCACCCACAAATAAAGGGAATAAAATAAAATTAGATACACCCAAAAAACCCTAAAACTAAAAAACCCTAAATCTAGGTTTTCCCTTCTTCTCTCCCGTGGCTGCAGCTGCCAGCCCCCCGGGGCACAGCTGTAGCCCCCCTATTTTCCCATTTTCTCTCATCTTTCCTTCTCTGCCATCTCCAGTCCTCCCTCAAGCTCCCAGCAAACACTTGTCTTCCACTGCTCACAAACCTCCAGCCACAACACCCCCTCAATCTCCTTCCCCTTCACTTGCCTCTGTAACTAGTAGCCGCTACCCATGACGAACCCATCATCGACAAACAGATCGGCCACCACAGCACCCATCACAGCCTCACGATCTCCCTTCATCCTTTACTTCCCGTTAGCCCCCTCACCACAACAGTAGCTCCCTTCACAGACCAACCCACTCTACCTTCCTCAGTCTCCTTGTCAGATTCGAGCCAAAGGCCACCAAACACACACCGACCAGCCACCGCAACAACCTCCACGGTCTAACTCCTTAGCCTCCACAACACCCTCTCTCCCTATCAAATCTGAACTCTAGCCACCAGGAAGAGGAAGAACAGGCTAAAGAAGAGCAGATCCGAGGAAGAATTGATCACCGAGAAGGATAGACCCGACATTTGCAGAATAGAATAATTTGATTTTGTGTGTTTTGTCTGTGGATTATGTTTTTTTTTTGCAGGTCTTTGGGAAACCCTTGTCGGTAAGAAGAAGAAGAAGAAGAAGGAGAAGAGGAGAGTTGAATGGCAGCTTGAGAAGAAGAAGACCATATCTATGATTTTGGGAAGAAGCCGAGAACAAATCTAAAAATGATGAAATTGATTTTGTGTTGTCTGTATTGTGTCTGTGTTGCTTTGGTTGTGTTTGCAGGTCTTTATGAGCACCATCATCGGCGAGAGAAAGAGGGGAGGAAGCCGATCTGCCCCCTGTCCCACTGCACCTTCATTGATGGTGGCGCGACAGTAGACGCGCCACCACTACCCCAGCCACGTCCACCAATGTTCCAGCACTATTCTTAAAGTCTTTTTTTGTATTTTTCTTTATGTTAATGTGTTTATTTCAATTTTTATTATATTTTTAATTATTTTTAAAAAAATGTAATGAAAAAAGATAATGTGTGTGAGTTGTATTTTATTTGTAAAAATATAATGAAAAAAATTTTATATTTGTTTTGAGAAAGAAAAGAGGAATATAAAATGAAATAAAAGAAATGTGTTTTTTTGTAAAAATTAAAAGGGTATTGGCCAATATTTGAAAAATTAAAATGAGGTAAGCTGCATTGTCTATCTCGGTGTTTGGATAAATAAATTCTAATGGGTTAATATCTAAAATATTCAGCGGGGAGGATAATAGTCAATAAAATTCACAGGATTTTCCTAAGGGGTGATCGATTTATTTTTTTAATCGTAACATTTTTTATAAATAAATACAACATATTTGAAGCATTCAAAATCACATCGAGATAGACAATGCAGCTTACCTCAAGTATGGCGTATTAGGGGTGCTAATACATTTTCTTTACGCAACTAGTCCCCTACCTTTGAATCTTTAAGCAGACCAGTACAAATCAGGTGTTCCTAGCGACCCTCAATAGCTAGGTGGCGACTCCTCAACTCCACTATGAGAGTCAGGATCCCTCCCAGGACGTCGCGCGGCAACGTGCGACAAAATGACGACTCCGCTGGGGACGGTATTTTCTATGAAAAATATTGGACTAAGCTTTGAATATTTTGATGTGATTTATTTGTTTCAATTTGTTTGAATTTTATGTTTGTTTATATTATAGTGAAGTTTTTCGCATTTTTATTGTATATGTATATTTGTTCATGCATTGTTAATTTATTTGAGTTATTTCATTGTGGTTTTCCACTTTAATTTGCTTGGAGGACTTGAGTCAAGGTTGGTATATGTACCATCCCATTATCTGTTAAGTCCCTATATCGCCTTCATGAAGGAGATCATTGGGATAGTAAGAGACCCTGTTTAGAGACCAAAGTAGCAAACTCACTATTTGTTGTGCAAAGATTAGAACTAATCATTAGGGCGTATGCTCTCTTCATTCTGTTTTGCATTAAGGCAAACTCTTCTCAAGACATTTTAAAAAAAATCAAATTTTTGTTTATTATACAATTGTTACAGGCATGTGTCACTCCTCGAAATGCAAGTTTGTAAAACAAAACAACACAAAAAATGCATCTGCATTTCAACATGCATTCTCACAAGTTTTTATTTATCATTCAATTGTTACAATCACATGTCACCTTGAAGGTCGAGTATGTAAAAAAAAACACAATAAGAAACATGCATATACATTTCAACATGCATTCTCATAGTTTTTGTTTATCATACAATTGTTATGATCACACGTCCTTCCTCAAAGGCCGAGTCCATAAAAAAACAAGAAAACATGCTTATACATTTCAACATGCATTCTCACAGTTTTTGTATAGCATGCAATTGTTACGACCTTGTATCACTCCTTAAAGGGCGAGTTTGTCAAAAAAAAACTAAAAAACCACAAAAACATGTCTATGCATTTCAACATGCATTCCCACAGTTTTGAAATAGGGGTCCCTCAATCTATCATCCTCCAAAGTGTCAAGAGTCATTGACATTTGACATTGCTGAGAAGAACTAACATCGACACAGAGCCATCATACGTGTTTCTTCTGCAATTCAACAACAAAGTTCTCTGCTCTCTAGTGAAATCAGGTGGGACATATGCCCAGGTATTATCTGCGAAGTGTTAATGCAATCATCAATGGAGATTATGGAAAATTCGGGTTTCCTTTGAAGGGGTACGGGTAGTCCATATACAATTCTATTTTCAGAAAGCAAGCATTAGCTAAAGAAGTTGTTAGCCCATTTAAGTATCAATTGATTTCTCTCCTAATCATGTGAAGTTATAGCAGCACTGTCAAATCAGTAAGTTTTATGTCGCCATGCATAGAAGACCATGTTATTTTGCGCACAATTTTGTCTATTAAAGCGAAGATAAATATCTTGAGTGAGAAGACATAATATGATACTGTTGAATTTGTTCTGGTGTTTGGGAAGTCAAAATATGTGCATTACAAGATTACATTGCTTGAAAAAGTGAATTTGCCGCAAAAAGAGTCTTTTCATCGTATGACAAATTTTTTTATGATTTGCGCACTTTGGTGTTTTTACAAGAGTGCTTCCAAGCTTGATTCACTTTTTATGTCAAATGAAGAGCACGGTGAAGCGCCAAAAAAAAAGAAGCCATCTTTTTGCGACATAATCCAGATGAGAGAGATGAGTAGTTTCAAGAATTTCAGTAATCAAGTGTGGAAGTTAACAAGTAAAAGACAAGTCAGGTTTTGTGGAGGATGTTATCGTCGACAATGTCAGCACTAAATTACCGCGAGCATAAGCGAGATCGATGAGCAGTGACAATACAAAAATGATTGTTTGGAGAGTCTGAGAAAAGTGTTGCATTGTCATTATCTTTCTCATGGACTTTCATGCTATCACTTTGTTTTGGGGTTAAATCTTCAGCTCATTGAATCATGTGTTTTCCTTGTCTTTTTGTTGTTTTGAAATCAAGAGATCTTTAACATGCTTATTTTTGACAAAACATTTTGATCAATCTCCAACATGCAAAATTTAAAGTTTATCTATTTTGAAAATTAAAAGTGTTTTGATTGAAAAATTTACCTAATTGTTGTAAAAGACATGATGACCAAGACCACATGACTGAATAATTTTTGAGCCTATACACCGAGTTTTTGAACCACATCATAGAACCAAGCTTTATTAGTATGTGGTGGTGTGGGAGCAGTGGTCTTTGCCAAAGCACTGCTTTTTGTTGTGGCTTGCGGTGTTGGGAAAGCTCGGAACTAAAGACCGTCTTCACTTCATTCCAGAAGATTCCAGTTGTGTTCTCTGTAATCAGGATTAGGAATCTCATTGGCATTTGTTCTTTAAATGTTCTTGGACCACTTCTTTGTGGACCAAAACAATTAACTGGCTTCATATTCAACACCAGATGAGCTCCCTTTCTAGTGCTCTGCAAGTTCTTCGTCCTAAGCGAAAGCTTTTGATCTCGAGGATGCAGAGAGCCTCTCTCGCCATGTTGGTATATCTTATTTGGGAACTTTTTCTCTTCGATAGAAAAGGTCTTCAGGAGATTCCAGGTGTTGTTCTTCACGGTGTTCCATTTTCACGAAAAAAACCATCTCTCCATTGATGTGGGCTGATTTTGTTCCTCCTGGAGGGGGAGCTATGGCTGTTTACTTCTTGGTTTGATCCTGGTTAAAGAGGTCCAGTTTGGTTTCATGGGGGTTACCTCCTTATGCTTGGTTAGGAGTTTGTATTGATGGTGTTGCTTTCTTTGGTTTTTGTGTTGTATCTTGGCCCCTAACCTTTGTAGTTGGATTGTGGGCAAGATCTTTGTTTATTCTGTTTTTTTGGTTTACCTGGGCTTCAGGAGCTTATTCCCTTGTAGGCCCTATTGTATATTATTTGTTTCTGTTCCTACTGTTCTTTCAGCTTGGTTTTATTCTTTGATCTATAAAATCTTACATTTGATAAAAAAAAAGCTTTATTAGTATGTATATTGACATGTAATGGATTCGGTAGTTATGGACCCGCGAATCATACTCTTGCACGTCAAAATCATTACATTGGACGAGGTCAAAATTTATCAGTTAAAACCAACTTTGCTTGAAATGACAAAAGGCCATCTTTGTTTATTTGCTTCATTATTCTTAAAATATATATCCCTTGTTAATCCCAATTTGAGCCTGATATATTCATTTTTTTGAAAACACCTGACATGGATCACACCCTCACATTGGGGGGCAAATACAATAGGGGCCAATAAGAGATTTGTAGTTTGAGGTTACAGTGACAACATTAGAATCAATAGAAGGGGGGATGTCCTATCTCAATTTGATTTGAGAGAACAATCAAATCAAAAGAGAATATTGAACTATACCATGTTCGTTGGTATCTTTGGTCAAACCTCATGTGGGTAGAAATATTTTAAGATTTTCGAGTGTTCAAGATAATTTATCCATCAAATGAAGATCATGTAGAATTGTTTTGTTAGACTATATTGAGTGCAACAAGAGTTGGAATAACATTAGATGACAAATGATGATTCGAGTTTTAGCATTCCCTTTTTAAGTTTGAAATTGTCAATGAAAGGAATGACATGGTTGTAGAGATTCTTAGAGCATTGGTTGATTGATAAAAAAATCACGTTAAGATAACAAAAGAAAATGAGTTAACGACTAGATGATGGTGATCCTAGGTCTTTGAAACCCTTAAACACCTTTTTGAGCCTATGAATATCCATTTCTTTTATAGCCATGAACCATAACCTCATTACATGCTTGTAAAAGTCTTTCTTGATCAAGCAAGCAATTTTAACTAATAAATGACACTCTCCAAATTTGCTAGAGTTTTTTTTTCATAAGGGTTATAATTTCATGAAAAAGTTGCAAATTATTATGCATATTGATAAAGTAAGTACTGAAAAATGAGATAAATTTTCAACTGAGCCTCAGGCATTTACTCGACACTCTAAATTGTTTAAAAGCCACAAATTATCACTTCATCATGTACTATCAAAGAACATACCCCAAAATCTGAGATTAGAATCGAAACACCAAAAAACCCATAAAAAGATAATTTCAATCTCATAATGGGTCAATTACTGTTTGCAAAAAAAATACAAGATAATTATAGGATTGCATGCATTGAATATCGTGTATTAGATATTTGACCAAATGAATTTGATTTTCAACAAATGACATTTATTTGATTTTATTGCAACGATTAGACTTTGGATGCACATGATCTTTGAAATCGGCGACTGAATTCCAGAACAAGTAAGATTTAGAGAAACTACTGACCGGATTTGTGGAATCCTCGACATTGACAATTCTTGGTTATCATTGGAAAGCTCAGCAGTAAGAGGCCACAGTGTGGATCTTGATATGAATGTAGACAATTTCACATCAGCTTGGGGGCAAAGACCCGCAGATTTGGTTATCTCCAAAAAGATATTGTCGAATGGGTGCATTTAGATAAATATTGAGGAGTATGCAAGCCACCGAGATTGAATGAGAAATAATTTTTTTTGAATACAGTTGACTCAAGGTTCAACTCACTGCGTGAATATAAGAGAAAAAAGAACCTCGTCAATAAAATATTATAATTCCTTATTGGAATAAAAAGAATTTGTTCAGGAGAAATTGAGTCTGCGACGAAGAGTTTCAAATTGCATGACCGAACATTTGAATCAATTCACTTCGCAATTCATTGCATGAATGTGGGTGATGACAGCATTACATCTCTTCTCACAAGCTGAGAGAAGTTTATTGATGATAACATGGACATTCACCGATGGGTTTTGGATGCATTTTTGGATGACTTGACAATTCCATGAAGGTTGATGATGACATACGATAGAAGAAATATGACTCATTGGCAATCGAAGATGAGATCAACATTAGCAAGCCTTGTAATGATTGTTAGCAGAACATACGCAAAGCAAAGAGCTGTCATTGAGAGAATCCAAGAAAATAGATGACTTGTTTCATTCTTTCACGATGAATCAAACGACACTACACTTGGGGGCAATGTTATACTTGATAAGCAATGAGAGGAGAGATCATCGCATATAGTAATAAGCAATGTCCTTAAGTTTAGTGGATGAATGACAACAAAGCTTTGGAGATTAGACAAAGACATCTTATGACAATGAAACATCAAAAGAAAGGAGACCTATATTACGCAAGTAAGTATACATTCATCATCAAGCATTGCATCCCCATCTTCACCAATTACATCCGAGTAGGTCACCCGTCATAATTAGACCCGAGTAGGTCACCATTAAGACCCAATTACATCCAGGTAGGTCTCGCGTCATAATCAGACCCGGGCAGGTCACCCGTCAATATTGAGACCCCATCTAATCCGAGTAGGTCACCCGTCATAATCAGACCCGGGCAGGTCACTCGTCACCATTGAGACCCCATCTAATCCTGGTAGGTCACCCATCATAATCAGATCCGGGCAAGTCACTTATCACCATTGAGACCCAATTACATCCGGGTAGGTCACCCGTTATAATCAGACCCGGGCAGGTCACCCGTCACCATTGAGACCCAATCTAACCGGGGCAAGTCACCCGTCATAATAAGACTCGGGTAAGTCATCCGTCACTATCGAGATTCTATTAACCGGGACAGGTACCTGTCATAATCAGACCTGGGTAAGTCATTTGTCACTATCGAGACTCTACTAATACCGGTAGGTCACCCGTCATGATCAGACCCGGGTAGGTCACCCGTCACAATCCAGACCCTACTAACTATCTCCATCATAATGAAACCATCTCCACCATTCTATTTTTTTCATTACAACGCTTACTATTTAAAATCTTTTGCAAGACTTTAGTCGTAAGCATTGTAAAGAGGGGGCATTTGTTGCTGCCCAAATTTTAACCTACTTATTTTATGTTTCAGAAGAAAAGGAAAAACTAGAAAAAAACTAAAATCCAAAAATATCTTGTTAGAGGGGCAAAATTGAATAAATTGAGAATTTAAGAGTCAATGCAAGGTCAAATCACACAAATTGGAAATGAAGGATCAAATTGAAACAAACATGCAAGCTAAGGATTGATTTTGAATTTTGCCTCTGTAAAACCTTTATAAATAGAGTTCTCCACCCACAAATAAAGGGAACAAAAAAAAATAGATACTACCAAAAAACCCTAAAATTAAAAAACCCTAAATCTAGGTTTTCCCTTCTTCTCTCCCGGGGCTGCAGCCGCAGCCCCCCCTTTTTCCCATTTTCTCTCATCTTTCCTTCTCTGCCATCTCCATTCCTCCCTCTAGCGCCCAACAAACACTTCTCTTCCACTACTCACAAACCTCCAGCCACAGCACCCCTCGATCTCCTTCCCCTTCACTTTGCCACTCTGAATAGCACGGCGTCGCCGCTGCCCACAACAAACCCATCATCGACCAACAGATTGGCCACCACAGCACCCACCACAGCCTCACGATCTCCCTTCATCCTTTACTTCTCGTCAGCCTCCTCACCACAGCAGCAACTCCCTTCACAGACCAACCCACTCTCCCTTCCTCAGCCTCCTTGTCAGATTCGAGCTAGAAGCCACCAAACACACACCGACCACCCACCACAACAACCTTCAGAGTCTAACTCCTCAGCCTCCACAACACCCTCTCTCCCTGTCAAATCTGAACTCTAGCCACCAAGAAGAGGAAGAAGAGCAGATCCGAGAAGAAGAATGGATCACCGAGAAGGATAGACCTGAAATTTATAGAAGAGAATAATTTGATTTTGTGTGTTATGTTTTGTGCTTGGAGTTTTAGATGCCAACAATAATTCTTATAAGGATATGTTATCAATACAATAAGAATGAATTAGAGTGTTGTATTTGAATGCCTAAACATAAATGAAGAACCTAATACAAATATCACCGGGATATTTGATCTTCTAAAATATTATGATGAACCATTATAGGATGGTTGCACAAATCATAGTAAATTATCAATTATGGCACAAATATTCACCATAAAGTTAGATTTTGGGTTAAGTGAAAAGTTTGTTATAATATAATTATCAAATGGAAAAAAGCATTTTACCCAAATATACTAAGTTGAAAGAGCTTTTATTCTACCAAATCCATGATGAAACCCCTCGGGCTAGGATACTAGAAAATTGACATGTGTTTAAACTTTTATGCATATTGTACTACCTTGAAAATTTAGAGTTAATCGATTGCAAGACATGTGCGGATCCTTACTATAAACACATGACTAGCAGGATACAAACTCTTGTCACACATAAAAAGTTTAGATACTTTCCAGTGACAGTTGCGGTGGCTATTCATGTCTAAAAAACTGTTGAGCACATGATAATTGTTCACATGGTAAAGTTGATGAAGTAATTGTGCACTCTTTTAATGGTGAAGCCCAAAAATACTTTAACCATATGCATCTTTGAAGTGGAATCAAGGAATGTGCATCTTGATTTTTGTATAGACGAAATCAATCCATTCTGGTCATTTGTTACTCCTTATTCTTCTTGGTCAGTGATATTCATGGTACACAACTTACCACCAGAGACATGTAGGACACCGGAGTTCATGTTTTTATCAATGATCATACCTAGTGTTTATAGTCTAGGCTTTGACTTATGATGCATTGAGGGAACTTTTTATAGATAAAGGTAGCTTTGATGTGGATTATCAATGATTTTCCTGTTTATAGAATGTTTTCTAGGTGAAGTACAGAGAAAAACTAGCATGTCCATACTACATGGAAAACAGCAAAGCATTCATGTTAATAAAGACAACAAAACATCTTTTTATTCTCACTAGTGGTTCTTACCAATATATCACAAGTACAAAAAAAAAACTTTTTTGTTAAGAGAGTTGAGAGGGATATTGCACACCCATTATGATCAGGTGAATAACTACATTACATGGTGTCAAAGTAAAACAACATTGGTGCACAACAGCACAAGTAATCAAATAATCAAGGAAAAAGCAGAATAAGGACCCAAAACTGGAAACTAAAACAAGATACAATTGAAAGAAGATTACATGAGATGATGAAAGATTACTGAGCTCTACTATTGCTACTTCATGACTTCTAACTTGATAAATGAAACCCGCATAAATAATTTAGTCATACAAGGGATAGGTGAGAGTTACACAAAAGGAGGTACTCTTTTATTCTTTTTTTAATGTTTTTGATTTTTTTCCCGGGATAATATAATATTTTTTATTGTTTTAGAAATAATAGTAATAATATTTTTAGATCTTAAGGCTTCGATGTTCCTGTTGTTATAATATGGTGTGTTCATGTGTTTCATTATATCAAACCGTACATGTATAGATGTTAGAATATTATATAAGAGCTTCCTTATTGGGATACCAATCTTCTTTGTCATAACTTTGATTTCATGCACATAGAAAAGAATGTGTTTGAAAATATGTTCAATAATATTATGAACGTGAAAGGGAAGACAAAGGACAACATCGATGCTTAAATGAATTTAACATTGCTTTGTCACTGTAAATATATAAAGTTGGTTTATGATATGTCACGGTCTATGAAGCTCAAAACCAATTTCACCCTATATAAGAATTCACAACTATTATTGTATATATGAATTAAAAGTCTGTATTTTCCTGATGAACATGCCTCAAACATATCAAGGTTTGTGAATTTGGAGTATTACAAATTGTATGGAATGAAGAGTCATGATTGTCATGTATTTATGCAAACATTATACATGTATAATGTTTAAAATTAACTTATCTCTTATGAATAATATCAATATTCAATTAATTCCATGCAAGTACTTTTACAATCTTAAGAGAAAAGTTCAAAAAATAAAACAAATAGCTTATTAAGGTTTCGATATGCAAGTCCTATGTTGTTGAAGATATCACAACACTTATCTCATTCTATTTTGAACCTCAATTAACAACAAGAATCAACCACGTCCCAAGGCATGATGATTGTGAGGAAGTTCCCTCGAATGGAAAATTGTCAATATCTCCTATCCTAGAAGACATATTCTAAATATTGTTGTTGAAAAAATATATTTATTAGAAATATAATTTAGAAAAACACATAATTTTATGTTTATTTAACTATGATGAACCAAGACCTTTTATCTAGTAATTATACCATTGAACATGTTATTTTCAAACAATTATTCTCTTACAAATATCATAACCCGATACTTTTTTGAATTCCTTGTAGACAACATCATCAATTTATATTGTCCAAAAACCCACAATTGACTAAATCCTATATCTTTTGATTACAAGATGAACAATTTTCCATGTGGTTCAAAACACATGTTAGTACTTTGTAATTATTTTTATTTCTCAGCATACTTAATGTCATTACATATTTTCTCCTTAATTGTTTATATGTATACTTCATGAACCATTTTTATAAACTTGGAAGAAATGTTAGTGATATCTTGTCTTTACTAAGTCTCAATCCTGCACGAAAGGTTAAGTCCTATAATGGGTATATTGTCAATGGACACATGTTTCATACTGAATAATATGGACATGGTGGAAGGACACATAATAATGGATTTTGTATTAAGGGATCTACCTATAATGAGTTTGAAGTTGACTATTATGGGAAGTTAAAAGAGGTAATTAAATTGCAATATCACTATGAGTAGAATAAATTTTTTTCATTCAAATGCTAATTGTATGACACAACTAATAGAGGAGTTAGAGTAGATCCCCATGATGGTGTTACGATGTTGCGGTGGCACAAATTAATTTCTTGCTTAAAACATACCACACAAGATAGTATAGAGCAATTAAGGGATCAATCCCACGAGGATGTTTTAGTTTAGATTTTTGTGCTATACACTATGCAAAGGAAAGTTGTCTAGTCCAAAGCAAAGGAAAAAGAAAAGTAAGTGAAAATTATATAAAATCAAAATTTATCAACAAAACAAACGTTAGTCGCAAGTAAACATCCACCTACAGAAATTAGAACTAGTCATCGAACAAAAAATCATTTATATTCCTAATACTTACTTCTTAACATTGGTTATTTAACGGATCCGACATATAACTTACCATAACTATCAAACAACCACGATGTCCACACTAGTAATTTAATTCAATGACAATCTTAAGAAATAAATAAGTTGATTAATCAAGAAATATAATTGTCTACAATTTATGTTTGATTTGATTTAATGTTCTCACTAAGATTAATATTGTAGATTTGCTACAGTTATTAACTTAGTTGCTTTACAAGTTCATATACCACAACTTTGGTTTTGATATCCAACTTAGCAATAGATTGTCTAAAATAATAACGTAGAGTCTACTTTAGCAATTAAATTAAATGATCATAGGAAAAATAAGCATAGAAAAACAAACATATTCATCATATAAATTGAAAAGAAAAGGTAAAATAGATCTCACAATTCTTGAAATATGAAGGTTTATGTGTCTTTGCAATAAAGAAAAAGAGTTTATTTAGCCTTTCATATTTGTTGACAACACATTAAAAAGAAAGAAGAAAACATGATTTTGGGTTTGGAGAAGAAAGATTGGTGTTTTTTTTTCTCGTCTTTTCTGCTGATTGGTCCTCTCTTCTTCTCCTTTATATATACGTAGAAACCCTAGATTCTATTTTACAAAACACTCCTCCCTTAAGTTGGTAGAATTTAGTTGTCCTTTTGTAAGACATATATGTCATTTATAAGACATCATTTGGATCTAAATTTTGTATTATTCATAAGTCTTTGAGTCTGGAATCCAAAACAATTGGGTTTGCATCAATTAGACTTCTCTCTCTCCAACTATTTAAGGTGGAATGACGTAAGGTCAACATCGACAGATTGCAAGATTTGACTTTCAAGGCTGCAATTTCCATGCTCTTCATTATTTTATTTTATTTTCCTATCGTTCCAGAAAGATATGGATGTCACTAGAATCACTTCATTTCGATCTTTAGAGCTTCTACTCTGCACAAAATATCAACTGAAAGTCAAATCTGTCAATTTGCTCCAATTACCTCCTTTTTGCACCTTTCATCCAAATATACTTTCAAAAATAAAATAAAGAATATCAAGTTATTTTATACACAAAACATATGCAAAACACTAGGTAAATATCGGTGAAACTATCAAATAATATGGTTGCATCACATGGGATGGTCAAAGTTACAAATCTAAACTCCACAATGTCAATGATGTCTTTGTTTTTGCCGAGCAATATCATTAAGTTTATTACACATGAACCCCTTCTTTTAGGAAGGATCATTCAAGAGTTGATTGATTATCCATTGTAAGAACCAAACCTGGTGGGGTTAGGTCGATGTCGAGGTTGTTCACGACAATAATGATGAATTCACACAATGAGATGATGTCTATCAAGTTAAAGAGTTAGTTGATCCATACAGAGTTGCTCCACAATAATGAGTTGTAAGAAAACTCAAATTTTACAGCACTGAGAATGTTTGTATTGATGTTAATGTTGAGTAGTTGAATGATATACCGCTTTCTAGTGGATATACATTATTCAATCACAATGATGATAACAATAAAATCAACATCGAAGATTATGATAAGAATGAGAACAAATTATTAGACGAGGAAGAAACTCTTTTAATTAATTTCAATGCAATAACAATGATGTAAAATTATTATTCAATGACTATGATATATATTGCCCAACATTACTATTGATGTTAATGTGTTGTGTGTTCACCTATGTTAAGTAATTGGAGAGTGGATAGATAAATAATATAGGTAAAATCTTTTTGATCAAAATGGTTCAACATCACTAGAAACATTGCACAAAAACTTGTCAACAAAATATTTTTTTCTGTTTTCCAGTATACACGAGAATCGTTTCCCCTATCCATTGCAATGTTTCATTACAAACATTGCACAAAGTATTGTCGATGAATAAATATGTCGATATTTTCTAATAGACACAAAAAACTATTTCCCTTCTCTATTACAATTATTCATTTCACACATCACACATGGTATTATTGATGGAGGTTTTTTGTCGCTATGTTGTTATTGTTCCGACGGAATGAAATTTCATCACACATGTTGTTATTTGGAGGGTATATTGAATTTTTCATGAAAGTGATGATTTTTAATTTAAATCACTAATGTAATTACAAAGTGAGTACTTGCAAATATCAATATTATTTTATACGTCGGTGATTCCATCGGTAAACGCAGTATAAAAGACCACAACCAAAACACATAGGCATTTCATATCTTGCTTATCTTTAGTCTTCTCTCTCTTTCTCTTTCTCTTTCTAACATACACACACACTCAAATCTTTAATTATTCTCTTTTTTTAATATTTTTTTCTCCTTGATTTGTGCAAGATATGTCTTCCTACATCTTCTCATTTTCTTTTCTCTTCTTATTGCATTATTTTTACATTATTGCTTTTATTAATGGTTATGGTGTGTGATTGTTGCATTATTTTTAATTAATTTTTATTATGTTAATAAATTATTAATTGATATCTTTTTAATTAATTAATTTTTTTTGTTAATATATTATTTAATTGCTAATGTTTTGTTCAATATTCGATTACATAGACAAATTAAGGTGTCTAGTTAAATTATTATTGTCATTATTTTTTAATTATTATTTTTTAGTTTTTACAATTTTAGAATAGATTTTTCCAAGTTTCGAATTAATTTATAAAAAATATTATAACATAAAAATAAAAATATTCGATGAAATTGAATTTTGCAAAACCATTTGAAGAAAATTAATTGGTTTGTGTCAATGTATACTTGTAGGTTTGTAAATTTTTGATGGTTTCTCGTATAGGGGATGTGATGCTGAAATTCAAATGGATGAACTATGTAGATGACTAGGGGAAAATACATTACCTAACATCAGTACAGGATTGTTGTTAATTGTTCATTCTGAGGATCATGAGTTTTTAGATGCCAATGATGATCAAGCACCTAGGGCATTAACTCCGAACATGGGTTTGTCACGTGTGATGCTACAAGTTCAAGGGGGTGTCCCTTTACTGCAGGATTGAATTACCAGCAAGTACACTGATGGAAGGATGAGCTTTCAACGTAGGTTTGAGCTTTCAATATAGGCTTTTTATTTTTTTTATGTTTTTATGATTAAATTTGTTTAAAATGTTTTTAAGATATAATTTCATTAAGCTAATAAAATCTCAGGTTTATAAATATAAAGGCCATGAGAGGAATAATAACAACCTTTAAATTATCAATGGAGATTCCATTATTTCAATGGAGTATGAAATTATTATTTTTTATTATTATCTTAATATATTTACTTTTATTAAATTAATGAAATTTATCTTTTCTAATTTTTAACTCCAAGGGATATTTTGATTGGGAGGAAGTTAATGATGATGTTGTGAGAAAAGTGTGGGAGAATCATGTTGCAAATAGGCAATTTTAGTATTGTTGGTAAAAAAAATTTCACACATATATGAAATTTTATTTTACATTTACTAACAAAGAAAACATTTATATCATATAGATTGAGTGATTTCTAGTACGAGGCACATGCTTGACCCAAGATAAAGTGGTCGTTTAGCTCCGTGGTTCACGCAGCGTTGCCTTGAACTGCGGAGTTGAAATTTAATTTCACCAAACGGGACCCCAGCGTTTTGCTATGGGTCCCACACTAAAACTAATTTTCTTGCCACAGATGCAAAAGCATTTGAGAGATGCTTTTGCATCTGCGGCAAGGAATTGACCGCAAAAATTATCGGAGCCATTATTATCACGTGTCATCCCTCATCTCCGTCGCCTCTCTGCTCCCTCTTCCTCACCTCCCTCTCTTTCAGTCCCTCGCCTCTTTGCTCCCTTACCATCTCCTGCCTCACCCGCACCTCCCTCGCCTCTCTCCTCCCTCCTGCTCCCTCACCCGCACCTCCCTCGCCTCTCTGCGCCCTCCTTCTCCCTCACCCACACCTCCCTTGCCTCTCTGCTCCCTCTTCCTTGCCTCTCTGCTCCCTCCCTCTCCCTCACCTCACCTCCCTCTCTCCCTTACAGACCTGACCGTCTTCCCTCGACTTCTCCCTCCCTCGCCTCATCTTTGTCTTCTCCCTCAGATCCCCCTCTCCCTCACCCAAAACCCCACCAACAGTCCAATCTCCACCTTCTCTCCCTCACAGAACCTCTCCCTGAGCCACACCCACCTTCCACCGTCCCTTCCCCCTTAGCCATACCCACCTTCCACCCTTCCTCAGCCACACCTGCACGAGGTCCACACTTCTCCCTCAGATCAACAGTTACCACGAAGAGCAGGCACGGGAGGCACTGATTTCTGCAGATCGAAGGTGTGTATACTTAAATTTCCCTCAGTTTTTTTCTTCGTATGAACAATAGTTAGCATAACACTACAAAGAAGCTAGGATTTTGATTGTATAACATTTCGACCATTTTAGATTTTGTTTATGAATGATGGGGAAAATTGAACAAATAGCTAGAAATTGATAATATTCTTACTTGTTTCGGCCATTCTTGACACAATTGGTATGAATAAATTGAGTGTGGAGTACAACTTTAGGAATAAATTGCATGTGATATTCTGCTTGCAGAGAAGCTAGGATTTTAATTGTATAACATTTCGGCCATTTTAGATTTTGTTTGTGAATGATGGGAAAAATTGAACAAATAGCTAGAAATTGATAATATTCTTACCTGTTTCGGTCATTCTTGACATAGTTGGTATGAATAAATTGAGTGTGGAGTATAGCTTTAGGAATAAATTGCATGTGATATTCTGCTTGTAGAGAAGCTAGGATTTAATTGTATAACATTTCGACCATTTTAGATTTTGTTTGTGAATGATGGGAAAAATTAAACAAATAGCTAGAAATTGATAATATTCTTACCTGTTTTTGGCTATTCTTGACACAGTATGAATAAATTGAGTGTGAAGTACAACTTTAGGAATAAGATTACTAGTACAGGTTGTTGTGCATGCACTTTACTATGATCAGCTTAAACTAAGGAGTGGTGCAGATGACCAGCCTGATGCTACTGCAACAAGGAGTCAATTGCAGTCTGATGTTTCACTTGTCAGAGAGAACGAGGTCTTGCGGTCAGAGCTTATGAAGATGAAGCTTTATGTCTCAGACATGCAGAAGAATCAAGGGAGTTCAACTAAGGGTATTGCAGTCGCTGCTCCTACGGCTACTGGGTCTCGAAAACATACCTTCTTCTCATCCATTTCGAAAACATTAGGGAAGTTGAATCCTTTCAAGCATGGGTCTAAAGATACTTTTCATATTGATGATAACATCGGTGTGGATATTACCAAGCCTAGGAGGAGAAGGTTCTCCATATCTTAGGAGTTAAAACTCTCTGGTTTGTTGATTACCTTCCATTGAATGTGTGTGATAATTTGTGTACACAGATTGAGGTGGATGATCCACTTGAATTATGTGGCGATGTTTTGTTTCCCTTTTATTTCTTTATTTGGATTCTAAATTATAATAGGGAGTGAATGTAATCTATATGTGATGTAAATGATTTCAAAAGGGATAAATTTGTCGAGATTTTTTTAAAATAAAATAAAATTTCAGTTAATTGAGGTTTTCATTGTGAATTAGAGGTTTGATTTGAGATAGCATAAATAGGTTTTGATGTTGATCCGGTTCTTGCAAAAATGCATCGTGTAATTAGTTTATGACGTGGGGGGAGCACAACAAGAATAATAACAAGCATAGAAAATTGAATGAAATAGGGTTAAATAATAAACAACTTCAAATCTTATTTTATTTGTAGAGCAATAATTTAATAAGTTTTGGTTTACAAGTTTTTATATAAAAGTCAGAACCCTAAAACAAAAATAAAAAAATAACATAGAATTCTAAGAAAAAATAACAAAATTGGATCGAACAACATTTTTTGAACTTAATATGTGAGTTTTTTGGAGCTTGGTTGGATACGACGAGTCCTAGCTTTTATAGAATTGAGTTCGTGATGGAATTGCAAGTAGTTTGATGAAAGAATAAAATTAAGTGTTTAATTTACTTCAATTATTTCAAAGATTATGTTATTTTAATTATTAATAAATATATGAAATTATTCCAACAAAATATTTATATATATATATATATGTATGTGTGTGTGTGTGTGTGTGTGTGTATACATGTGTATTTTTAATTAATTTCACAAGTTGACAGCAATATGAAAAGCAGGGTAACCAAACACACAAAACTAATTTTCATTAAACTCAATCTCAACCACAGTTTTAACCAAACACAAATTTCAGTTACGAACCGCAGCTAAAAGCGCTTTTCATAAACCTGTTTTTTTTCAACCTCAACTACAACAGCAACAGCTTTGCCAAACAGACCCAAAGTAACAATCTTCCCGTCAGCTTTCCATAGATTTCTCCTCCAATTCTTTCTTCCAAATTTCGACGTTTAAATTTCCTAAAATAATTCATTTAAGCTCCAAAAACCTGTTAAAACATTAAAAGAAATTCATTACTAAAAAGCACATCAATTATTATAAAATCTCAAATAAAAACAATAAATACATATGTAAAATAAGAGACTTAACGATACTTTTGATGCACAATTAGCACATAAACAAAAAAACTTATGTGTGAGTAAGAGAGCTTCCAAACTAGAAAAACATGGTAGACTCGAAGGAATTTAGGTTTTCATGCATCTCAAAGGCAATATGGGTAGATTACATTTAGCATGTGATGTCTGAGTGTTTCACGCGACGCTCCCACGTTTCAGTTCGCAAAATCAGAGTTGGTGTTTTCTAGGTTTTGCTAGCACTTACACTAACAACTCCATATCGTTCATTTTGCATGTGATAGAGATGATAATTGTTTATTAATCACATTAATAATTTTTCACATGAGTCTTAGACACAATCCATTATTGATGGAGATTTTGTTGAGACATATGTGTGGAGTAAAGATCGCCAATAAATAGTGTAACTACAATTTATGGATAGTCGCGCTCATTAATTCGCGGTATGTTGGTATTTTTAATTTTTTTATTTTGATCTAGATTTGTGGTGGGAGGCATGAATGTCTGGTGGACCTGACAGATATCTGGTATACATATTCTCAACATTGAGGCTAAGAATTTATGATTGGCTCGTAGTTTAGTGTTTCAACCATTGGAATGACCTTCAAATTGATTCCATTCACGCAAACTCTAAAGTTCTAGATGGCTTTAGCTAAGATAGTTTGTGATGAGAAGGATGAACTTCATGATGAGACAACCAAACTTCATAATGAGATGGCGAATTTTTGTGCTAAGAATGCCACACTACATATAATGGTTATGCAAAAGCAATCATATTGGGGTTATCCATGTACTCCTTTTACGCCCTGCAGTCCCAACCATTGTCATCCTCCTCCAACGTCGCCTCTATTTTAGATTTATTTTATATTAATTTTCAATGTTAAATTTTTTAATAATTTGAAATAAATATTTAAAAATTAAATTAAGTTAATATAATTGAAAATATATTTTCATTTTTAATTTACTTTTTATATTATTGAACTTTGTTTTATATTTTTTTGTCAAAGAAATAAAATCATAGTGATGAAATCATAGACAACATTTTGTCGATATTCTCTAGAGTTGAACAAAAAATACTCAAAATACCATTGTTATCGATGACTCTACCACAGAATGTTCCATTAATATTTTATAGAGAGTTGGACATAAATTACTCAAAATGTCACTATTACTAATGATTATACTAGCAAAATGATGAATAAATATCACTTTCAAAACATTAATGATAGATATATAGCTTTAACCTAACATTGATGATAGATAGATCTCACTTAAATATTTATTGAAATACAGGAGGTCATTTTGAGACAATTATACATCTAAGGATGTAAGGAGTGTATTATTCTTAACTTTTAACATTTTTATTAAAAGAAATAAGATAATCAAACAAATTGACATGACCTAAAACAAGGCTTAAATATTATCAATTGTATATGTATTTGGTTTAAAAAGATTTCAAATCCAAGTGTGATGTATTTGGCATCTTACTAAACCCATATACACTTGGACATGTAATTGAATCCAAAACAATTAGGTTTAGCATTTTATGAGATTCACATACATTTGGGCTTAACATGTAGTTGAATCAAAGGCATTTGGAACAAGTGTCTTGTTAAACCTATACCCAATTGGGTTTGACACCTTGATAGATCTATATGCACTTAGGCTCAGCGCATAACTAAAATAAATGATAGTTGGGTCTATCATATGACCAAACTCATATTTACTTGAGCTCAACACACAGGTTAACCTAAAAGTGTTAAGTATGGTATCTTGTCAACCCTACATGTATTTGAGCTTAACACATAGTTTGAATCCAAGAATGTTGAGTTTCATATCTTACAATACTCACATGCATTTGAACTCATGTAGGTTGAGCCCAAATAGGTGGAGTCTAACACCTCACCATACCTATTTGTATTTGGATTAGCATATAGCTGAGCCTAGTGATATTGGGCTTGGAGGCAATACTAAACCCATGTCACTTAAGCTTCACATTTTGTCAAGCCTAGATATATTGAGTTGTTATCTTGACTTTAATCATTTTAATCATGAGTTTTTAAACAAAACATATAGAAAATACATACATACATTATAAATGAATGAATTTGAAAAATTGATTCCATATTAAATTTATAATCTTAATGTCAACAAATGAATTATGATGATTCCGTAATTTTAAATTCAAAAAATCTTTAATCATTAATTAATAGTGAGAATGATAAACTAAAAACAATATTTTTAATTATTTTCAAATATTAAACAAAGTTGTATAGAATATAAAAATATATTTGAATGAAGAAATTAAATATAAATAGTTTTTATGATAGTTTTAAAAAATAATTACATTTTTTTAAAAATATTTATTTTAATTTATTATCTATATCATTTTGTCACACAATTATTACCAAAACTTTCATTATTTGAGAAAAAAATAAATTTAAAATATATTAAAAAAATTAAAAAAAACCTTTTACATCAATCAATTAAAAATATTAATTGCTGTTTTAAACAAATAATTTTAAAAACATTCATAAAAATATATTCAATTACAAAAACAAATACCTATGTGTCCGGGTTTTAAAGTTCCGGCTTTCATCCCATACTTATTTATAGAAAAAAAATAAAGAAACTGTGGGTCGTTTAGTTACGAACGCAAAACCATGGGCAGTTTTCTGTCAAACACAACAACAAAACCAACTGCTACGCTCTCTGTATTCTGGCATTTTCTACACTCACCATCCCTTTTTATCATTCATTCTCTACCAGTTAGCACATCTCCCTCTCTCTCTCCCCGTCCTTCTATTGTAATAATTATATATATACCTGCCAATCTTAACGGGCACTAAAATTTTCCAAGCTATTAAAGAAGTTGCTTTGCAGAACCTGATATCTCTTAATGATGCTTTTCAGCTTCAATATTACAGTTCTCGGTGCTTTAAGCAGTCATCTTTACTTGTTTTTGTTCTGAGCTTCAATTCACCTACTGTTTCTGGGTATGCATTCTTTTTTCTTTTATTACCACCGATCAATTACGCTCTAGAATTTCAGTACTCCAATATCTTAGTAAGTCCCAAAGTTGGTTGGATATTATTCCAAAATTCTTCAAAGTGTTAGAAAAGTAGCTGATGACAAACTTTTATCATTTGTAGTTAATTAATTAAGTATAGTTTCTAAAGTTGATGGAACACAATGGCTTAGGTGGTGGGATATTTCCGGGCATTGGATCAGGAATGTTAGGACTAGAATTGCCACTCCAACCACCAGAAAACTCACAAAACCCTAACCACTTGCACCATCCCCAAGTTGTAGCTTATTCTCACCATGAATCTGATAATCGCCAACACTCCCAACAATCTTTCAAACATTCCTATCCTTATGCCTCCTCCTCTAAGCCCAAACTATTATTATCCCCATTAAGTGATGAAGATGAGCCTTCTTTCACTGGAGATGACAGCACTACTGATGGAAAAAGGAAAATGTCTCCATGGCAAAGAATGAAATGGACTGATCATATGGTTAGGCTCCTTATAATGGCAGTTTTTTACATTGGTGATGAAATTGGGTCTGAAGGGAGTGACCCTATAGGAATGAAAAAGCCAGGTGGCCTAGCGCAGAAGAAAGGGAAATGGAAATCAGTTTCTCGGGCAATGATGGAGAAAGGATTTTATGTATCTCCACAACAGTGTGAAGATAAATTCAATGATTTGAACAAGAGGTATAAGAGGGTTAATGACATCCTAGGGAAGGGGGCTGCTTGCAGGGTTGTGGAGAATCAAAATTTACTTGATACTATGGATTTGTCACCAAAAACGAAGGAAGAACTGAGAAAATTGCTCAATTCCAAGCACTTGTTTTTCAGAGAAATGTGTGTCTATCATAACAGCTGTGGCCATGCTCCAAGTTGGGTTGCCTTTGGTAATAATCACTTACCCGAGATGGCTACAGGTCCGTCTCATGCTCAGCACCTACAAGCAGCACAGCAGCAACATCAAAGGTGTTCTCATTCAACTGAAAATACTCAAGCTGTGACCAATTCAAGGACCGAAACAGAAGGGTCAAAAATGGCTAAAAGGGCAAGAAATGTAGAGGATGCTGCAGAGGATGACTACTATGAAAGCGACGATGATGAAGACCACTATGAAGATGATGAGGATGAGGCAATAGAAGGCGATTCTAGGCATCAAAACGGGCATGGGCAAGGGGATGAAGACGACCACCATGATGAAAAATCATCCAGGAAAAGGCCAAGAAAGGATGTGTTTTCAGCAACATCATCTTTGATGCAGCAATTGAATGGTGAAATAATGAACGTGCTCCAAGATGGAGCAAAGAGTTCTTGGGAGAAGAATCATTGGATGAGGCTGAGGTTGATGCAATTAGAGGAGCAGCAAGTGAGCTACCAATGCCAGGCATTTGAACTGGAAAAGCAAAGATTGAAGTGGGTGAAATTCAGTAGCAAGAAAGATAGGGAAATGGAGAGGGTAAAGCTAGAGAATGAGAGAAGCCGGCTTGAAAATGAGAGAATGGTACTGGTTGTTAGGAAGAAAGAGCTTGAGTTGCTTGATACTCAACATCATCATCATCATCAGCTACCTTCAAACAAGCGGAACGATACATCTTCCATTGCTAGATGAAATGTAATTATATCTGATCAATCTATAAGATAGTTTTGATTGATAGGCCTGGCATTTTGTTTTAGCTCTTTAATATTTAATTTATGTAATCTGCTACCATTTTACTGTACGTGCCACCCTTCAACGATGACAAGTTACATTACATCCTTAATTAATTTATAGGATCAAGAGATTCGGAGTGTATTTTGCTTAAATACATGTTTCCTTTGCTTTAAAGATGATGCTCTGTTCACTTCAGAGTACCATCCTTGCATATTCATTTCCCACTATTTAAAACTCTGCTTTGAGAAATGATATGGTTTTTGTTTTTTTTTTCAAGCACGGAAGTCATTAGAAATTCAAATAAAATTTATTACTATATCCTTAAATTGTAACAGATGATAAAAATTAAGCAAGAGAGAGATTGATTGAATGAATAGTAGATTCAATGAATATTGATCACCATAAGAAAGAAAATGGGAAAAAGAAACATTTACAAATTAATCTAGAATGAGAAGAACTACGAATGTAGTGTTGACAATCCTCTAACATAATTCTAACTTGCACCACCTTTCCCTCCCAACTGTAACAATCTGTCTGACCCACTCTCCTTCACACATTAAATCGTTCTTGCTTGCTGACTTGAATCTTTACAGACATGTAGACTGACAAAGTTGATCTATTTAATCCCCAATTATCCTGCAATTTATTAGTCTGCAAATTTTCCTCCTCCTGCAACCCTATCTATTTATATCAATGCTCCCTGCTTGAAAAACCTTGTCCTCAAAGTTCAAGAAGTCAGGAAACATGGCCAAATCAAAAGCTAACTCCCATGTAGCATCAGCAGAATTATTAGACTACTAAATTAACAGCTTTGTTACGTCGCTTCACCTTTTTCCTATCTAAAATAGCAATAGGGTAGGGTGGTGAAGTGGGATCAACGGGCAATAGAAGAGTGGCTAAGTGATCTCCATGAGCAAGTTTCAGGTGAAAACATGGAGTCTAGGATGAATCAAAGACACGGAAGGGAGATCTAATGTATAAGCAGCCTTACCAACTTTATCAACGACTTTAGAAAGGACCATGCCTTTTTCATCTGAAAATCACGATTTAGTTCTCTTCTTAAAAAGCTTGCTGCTATAAATATACCATGCCTCCAATCTTTAAAAAGTTTGCTGCTTCATACGATGACGTGCATGCTTACGATGATACTTACGTAAACATAGACTCCTTACGAAACAACAATCTATCAATCACGTTTACTTTATTTTAGAATCTCCAATGAAATAGGATAAATGTGAAGCAGGAGATTATCCAAGGAAGCTTCTAAAGAAGATGTGTAATGGTTATTAGTGTTGTATCTGAAAGCCAGAGAAATCCTGAGGAATGGGAGATGGGAATGGAAGATGTCATGCAACGTAGATAAGTATCAAAGCATCTATTAACAATGTTAAAGAATAACATAAATCATATTCTAGTGTTTCACCTACCGGCTTAAGCTTTTAGGTGAGATTGTTTCTTAACATGTATCAGAGATTTGTTGACCCAGCAGTCACGAGTTCGAATCTCATCATCCTCATTCTATTTGATAAAAATCAAGCACAAGGTAATGTGGGTCTGTGCAAATTTCAAGCTTAAACGGATTTCACTTAAGGGTGTGTGTTAAAGAATAATATAAATCATATTCTAGGGTCTCAACTAGCAGCTTAAGTTTTTAGACGAAATGGTTCCTTAACAAATAACTTTGGATTGTTCATCTTTTCGTGGATGACACATTATAACTTGTGATGTGAACCTCTAGATCAAGCTGTCAAGTAACCCACACGTAGAGAAACCAATTCCCAAAAAAAAAAGTACATCGGGTTTGATAAAAGTGATATAAAGATAACTTATATCTAGGCAGCAACACTATTGGATTTGAACCCCCATCCAACATATAGAAATTTGCAACTGAGAAGTACGGGTTGGCATCTCGAAGTTAGCGGAACCTCGATAAGTTGATTTCATTCATTTTGAGAACCAAGGAAGAGATAATTCTCACATCTCAAACACACAAAGTTGCAGTCGTAATCTGAATATCATTAAGCAAAAAATATAATATGAAACTCGTATAACCACTTACAATCAAACCCAAATGCTTAAGTATCTAAGTCTTATTTATGTTTATAAACCCTAAAACACAAAATACAAATTTAAAATAAAAAATTGAAGTTGGAACCATATAAAAATAAGATATAAAAAATTATTGGTCTTTAATGTTACTAACTTTTAGGTTTCCTTCCTAAAGTAGGAAACTTCTTTTGAATGCTAGAAATCCTTACTTAATTAGGAAAATATCTGGACTTGGACTACATGTCATATTGGAAAAAATAAGCTCAAATCAAGATTGTCATAGGGCCTAACATATTAGCTCTTTTCAGCACTTCAAAATGAGACCTTTCTTTAGACTTTAATTAGATGAATTAGAGATTGCTCTTTAAGCTCTATAGATATCCTTTGTCCCTCTAGGTCCATCTTACTTCATATGCTCTTAATGATCCCATTAAGACATCTTTGTTGCTCGATCTTGTGTCTTGGATGAGGCTGCCAAATCTGAACGTATAGCTTGCTGTCTGTATGTCTTTTGAGCCAAGCCCCAAAAAACAAGGTTGGACAGTATTTAACCATTAGACTCACTTGGAACCAATGATGGGCCATTTGCATGATTACACTTGGTGTTAGGCTAGCCGTCATCAACTTACTTAAAAATCAATCATGAAAAGACAATGGTGATAGGCAATCTATTAGATTTAACAAACTTAAAATAAATTTGTTCTCATCAAATTGGTTATAGTACAGAAATTTGTCTTACTAAAAAGATTAGGACACACTTGTCTAATTTTTTACACAATAGTTAATCTAGCTAGTTTGGTTTAATATAAAGATAAAATTAATTATTATGGTCAAGTTGACAGTTGACCCAAGTCAATATAGAGATAAAAATATTTATTATCATACTTTTAAAACTTATCTTGAGGTCAACCCAGGGGTAGGAGTAGTTCATGGGTCGATTTAATCATTGACCTGAGTTAACATAATGATAAAAAAATATTATTATTATTATTATAGTTATAGTTTTAAAACACGACTTAAGAGTCAACCTAGGCATGGTTTGGGTCATGAGTGAAATTGATCACTGATCTAAGTCATATAAAGATAAAAATAATTATTATTATAGTTTTAAAACCCAATTATGTATCAACCTAAGGAATGGTTTGGGTCATGGGTCAAGTTGACTCTTGACCCAAGTAAATATAACGATCAAAATGATTATTATCATAGTTTTAAAACTTGAAATCAACCTAGGGGAAGGTGTGGGTCACGAGTTGACTTGACCACTAACCTAACACATAATGATAAAAATGATTATTATTATTATAGTTTTAAAACACAACTTAGAGGTCAACCTAGACATGGTTTGGGTCATGAGTTAAGTTGATCATTGGTCTAAGTCATATAAAGATAAAAATAGTTATTATTATAGTCTTAAAACTCGATTATGTATTGATTTGATGCATGGTTTGGGTCATGGGTCAAGTTGACTCTTGACCCAAGTAAATTTAACGATCAAAATGATTATTATCATGGTTTTAAAACCCAACTTGGGGTCAACTCGAGGGTAGCCTTGGGTAATAAGCCAAGTTGACCATTGATGTAGGTTAACATAATGATAAAATTGCTTACTATTATAATTTTAAAACCCGACTATGTATGAACCTGAGACATGGTTTGGTCATGGTTTGGGTCATGGGTCAAGTTAACTATTGACCCAAGTAAATATAACGATCAAAATGATTATTATCATAGTTTTAATACCCAGTTGGGGATCAACCTGAGGGTAGGATTGGGTAATGAGCAAAGTTGACCTTTGATGTAGGTTAACATAATGATAAAAATGGTTATTATTAGAGTTTTAAAACCCCATTATGTATCGACCTAAGACATGGTTTGGGTCATAGGTCAAGTTAACTATTGATCCAAGTAAATATAATGATCAAAATGATTATTATCATAGTTTTAAAACCTAACTTGGGGTCAACTCGAGGGTAGGATTGGCTAATGAGCGCAGTTGATCATTGATCTAGGTTAACATAGACATAAAAATGGTTATTAGTATAGTTTTAAAACCCAACTTGGAGGATGACCTAGGGCCAGACTCGGGTTACAGCTCAGGTTGACCATTGAACTAGGTCAACCTAAGGATAAAAATAAATGCTATCATAGTTTTCAAACTCGACTTGAGGTCGACCTAGGGTTAGGCTTGAGTCCTGGGACAAGTTAACCATTGATTTGGGTTAACATAATAATAAAAATAGTTATTATCATATTTTTAAAACTCGACTAAGGAGGTAACTTTGGGCTAGGCCCGAATCACTAGTCCAGTTGACCATTGACCCATATTAATTTAAGGATAAAAATGATTATCAAATTGATAGCTTAACAACAGATGAAAAAGAAGGGTTTCAAATACATGGAGAAACCAATATGGAGTTTATGTCAAAGCAAGAAGTCTAATTGTATCGTATTATACCTAAGATTGAAAAGACAAAGCAGACTCAATATTAAATTAAAATATTTTTGGACGATTCGACATCATCATTAAGTCTAAGAACTTAATTACACTCTTAATAAGCCAATCCAATTTAATTATAGGGTCATTTAAAGGCTTAATTTATTTAAAAATTAATATGAGTCAAGCTAAAAGATCTAATTAGGTGAATGAACTTAATTATACTTTTAATGAGTCAAATTAATTTTGTTAGGGACTTAATTGGGAAAATGCAAGAGTAAAATTTATTTTGATAGGGACTTAATTAGAAAAATGCAAGAGTCAAATTAAGCAAGTTCAAAAGCTTTTTTTGGGCTTAATTGAGAAAATTAGAATCTTAAAGGGCTAAATCAATTTTTTTAAAGTCAATTTGGTGAAATCAAGAACAAAATTGGAAGACAATAAAAGTAAGGTTAATTAAGGGTCAAATTGAAGAAATTCATAAACAATGATGTTTTTGAAAAGGGCACTAAACCTTTGAGACTTAATTTGGTTTAAAATATGGATGAAATTGAAGGGATTAAAAGTTTGAAAGTATATTAGAGATTAAATTGAAAATATTTAAGTCCAAGGACCATTTATAAAATTCACAAAATTTATACATTGTAATTGAAAAAAAGGTTAGAGGTGATATTGCAATGACTTCAAAGGGTTAAAGTTGATTGGGGGTTAAATTACAAAATGTCAAGGGTTTAGGGATCAGATTGAAAACTACTGATGCGACCATATTATTTGATAGTTTCATCCATATTTACGTAGTGTTTCATACATTTTTGTGTATAAAATGTCTTGATATTTTTTATTTTATGTTTTGAAGGCATTTTGGATGAAAGATGCAAAAAGAAGGTAATTGAAGGCTAGACTCTTTTCCTTGGTTGCAAGGACACAAAAACTTTCAAATTTCAAGAACTGTGAGATCTAATTTTATCTCAATTTTTCAGTTTATATGATGAATATGTTTGTCTCCTGTGCTTATTTTCCTATGATTGTTTATTTAATTGTTAAGAGCGGACTCGAAGTTATTATTTTAAATAATCGATCGCTGAGTTTGATATCAAAACTAGAGTTGTGGTATATTAATTTATCAAGAAACTAAGTTAATAATTGGATCTATGTTACTAATCTTAGAGAGAAAATTCAATCGAACTAAACATATATTGAGACAACTATGTTTTTTAATTGATCAATTTATCTAGATTTTAATGTTGTCATTGAATCAAATTACTAGTGTGGACGCTGTGGTAGTTTGATGGTTAGGGTAAGGTATACGGTGGACCTATTAACAAACCATTTTTAAAAAGAGATAAATAACGAACCAAGGTTCGCTTAATCGATAAATTTTAGTGTTATATAATTTTTGCTTTGTATGCTTTATTCTAGCCTAGACAACTTCCAACCCACCCTAAATGCATAACATATAGCATGGAAATCTGAACTAAATCACCATCGTGGGATTGACCCTTGCTTGCTCTATACTATCTTGTTTGATTTGTTTTAAGCCAAGATAATTAATTTGTGTGACCGCGACATCGCAATAAATTTCCTATTAAAACAAGAGAAGAAAAATGCTTAAATGCCCACATTCCAACCCTAATTTCTCCATCACCACTTCATAATACTATATAAATCTTATGTCCACTTATACTCTAATATTTGTACTTCATTGTAAGTCAAATATTCCAGCTCTAATAAACCATAAAAACCTACAAATTGTCTCCCAAAAACACTATCTAGCATTATTCTACCTACAAAAAACAACCTTAGTTCTCTATTTATCATTTGTAGAGTAGAGCAAGCTTTTGTCCATACCACATAATGTTTTTGTCAACTTATACAATGATATTTATACTTCACTTGAAGCCAAGATCTCAGCTTTAATGTAACCAAAAACACTTGTAGATTGTCTCCTAAAACATTACTTGATATTACTTGATATTATTCTACTTGCAAAAATAACATTGGTCCTTCATTTATATATTGTATCAACTCATACCCTGGTATTTATTTATATTTGACCTTAAACTATAATTCCAACACTAATTGCACCAAAAACATATGAAAATTGTCTTCCTAAAACACTACTTAACATTGTTATGCGTGTAAAAATAACTTTGGCCCTCTCATTATCAATTGTGGAGTAGGACAAACTTTTATCTTTAGCTCCAATGGATGCTTAGGATTTATTCTCTAATATCCAAGGTAGAGATCTCATTAATCCATAAGCCTTAGAGCCTCCCCATTTGTTAAAATCCTAACAAAAGAAGCTTGCAAGGAGAAGAAAAAACTAGCAAAACACTATTGTTTTTCTAGTTGCCCAACCAGACACTTTTGTTCTCCTCTAGTGACCACCATAATCCACTAATAACACTAGTAGAACCAATAACAACAAACCAACATTTTCCCCAAGTCCATGGGTAAATTTTATGCAAACAAGAGAGATAATTTGGTTGAAATAAAAACTAAATATCCATTCTCACCCCTTTATTTTTTTTAACAAACTATCATAACCATAGAACACCTTTTTTATACATTAGTAACCACCCCAACTACTCCATCAACATTGTTAGCAACCAAACATCGCCTTTAAATATTATGTGTGAATACAATTTCCAAACATAATATTTAAGTCTTCACATGTTTTACATGCATTACAAAATATTAAATTATATAGATAAATCTCTAAAATTACATAATTAAGTCTATATGATAAGATAACTAGGTTATCGCCTATTTGCCTAAACATGACTTGCAAATAAAATTGAAATCATTTAATAAAATCAACAATATAAATCTACTTACAATATTCATAAAAAAAACTATTAATCCATTTTAAATATTCATTGTTCATAAATCATAATTTGGTATTCTCTCACAAATACAATTTTCACATCAACGCTAACCCTACTAGTTTGCTTAGTCTATCCAGCATTTCAGCACAATAACCAATACCTCAACTATCCCATTCGAATACCATTAATTATGTTCAGGCCTACAAGGTTGCCAATTCATTCCGACATTCCCACGTGGAAGCCAACATTTTGGTTATCCCTTTTGGATGTCATTTCCTTTAGGCAAGCCAACATTTTGGTTATCCCATTTAGATATCATCTACTCTATTCAACCCAACATGGTTGTCAATCAATTTCAGAATTATCATGTGGAAGCCCACACTCTAGTTATCCCTGTTGGATACCAATTATTTTGGTCAGCCTAACATAGTTGCCATTTAATTGTTACCTTTGTTCTTTCCTTATGCCAAATTAACATATAGACATCACTCTTTAACATATACAATTTAAAATCAATACAACAAAATTACATTGTTTAAATAAACTCATCTTAAAGTACATGACATGACACCTACTTGAATATTATGCACAATAATCATTCCCCTATATAATACAAAGGTTCATTGTTACCATTCTTGATTCAATTCAAAATAATCATTTCATTTCAAGCTCTTATGAAATCATTATTTCTTTATGATTTATACATCATGTCTATAATTCCTTTCCTACAACATATATGAAGGACCCTATGCCAAATTCTATTATTTTCATGATCAAAACTTTTCTAGAAGCCAGGAAGCGAAATTGTACGAGATTACAAACAATTTAAACAACTCCATTTCACCTCCTACACTTCACCATACCAATTTTGCATGTCATATACAATTTATAACATCATCATCCCCCTAATTCATTATAGAATTGAACAAAAATTATAAACAAAATTATAATTTCTCTAAATTTTTGCATGCTTTTTATGTTATTCTAACCCTACACTGACCCCTTCTATCTTTCAATGGAAACATTTCAAAAACCTCAACTCAAGTACCCTAACTTATTGCAATTAATTTCTTCATCAACAACAAATCTTTTAAATTAGTTGATTGAAGAGGTTATAATACCTTACCCAATGTCATCTAAAGCCCTCAAGAGTTAATCAAAGATCAAATTTCCCAACCTTTTTTTCCTACCTTTTTCGTGCATCTCCAAGAAAGTATCAAATTTCTTCACTTAGTTTATTCTTTATTCCTTTCTCTCTTATGTTTCTCTTGATGTTTGGTATAAGCCCTAAGATATCACCTCTCAATTTGGTGATTCTTATCTCAATTTCCCTTAATATAAAGATGAAAGAATCCCTCCCTAAATTTTATTCATTGCAGTTGTCATCTAAGAGAAGGAGAAGAAAGAGGGTTTTTGTAGTGAAATTTTTTATAATTAATATTATGACCTAAAATATTATTCTTTTATCCTCCACTTTTCCTTTGTTCTATTATTTGTGCCTTAGATTTTTTTTCCATATTAATTGTATCCATCCCTATATTAATTATTTTCTTAATTTCTTTCAACTCACTTAATCTTTATGGTAGAATTTATTCATGTCAAAAAAATTACAGTTTTCCTTTATCCGAGTTATGTTACTTAAAATTATGTTATTTTTCTATTTATCACCTTTTTTTTTGGATTGTACATAAATAATAGAGGGAACAAATGAAAGAAATAAATGAAGCTAATTGATTTAAAATAATGAAGGAATGATTGATTTGGAGTAAACTTAAAAGGTGGGAAAAGCTTGAGGAGTTAAATGAAAATTTTACCAAAGAAAGAGGTATAAATACACTCTCTTTTTTCTCTCCATAGGGAATGGGACAAAAGGGAGGAGAGTTTGTGACTTTCAATCTCATCCTTATCAATGGTAACACCTAAGAAGAACATAAGTAGAGATATTAAGAAGAGTTAACTTTGTAAAGAGGAAAATTGTGAAAACTTGAAGACTTACACTACTAGGATAAATTGGATTAAGTTCATTTAAGAACTAAAGAATGCAAGAATCATTCTCACACATAAACTGAAAAGTTTATAATTAAAATTAATCAATGGCTGCTTAAATTTAGCTAACATGAGTTTAAATAGTCTCTTAAAAACTAACCCTAATGGACCTCTTATGTGGACTTAAAAGAAGTCAACTAAAAACTGACCTAAAATCCTAAATTGACAAGCCCATGACATAATCCAAGCAAGCCTTGGATCCTAGCCGAAAACAAAGTCTTAATTAAGCCCAAACAAGTCTTGGGTTGTAGCTAACAAACTTAAATAAGCCCATAAGGTTTAATTATACTCTTTCATCTAGCCCATCAATCCCATGTTTCCAAGTTATAGCGGGATTCTTTTGGCTGCTTTGTTATCCTCACTTCATGACCCAAATAAAGCCGGGTTGGACCCCTTCTACACATAGATACTTCAATGTTCCTTGCAATTATGACTTGGGTGAAACCATCAAAACCATGAATCAAGCCCCTAAACATGTAATGAGTCCTTGCTGATGTTTTTGGGTTGGTTCGTATAAGTAAATAACTTCAAGCCTTGTATATTATGTTATCATTTTCATCTTAGCAAGGTAAGCAAGCCATTACTGACCTAACATTAAACTATTGATTATTGCATGCATCTTAGGAATGATTAATGTATGTATTAGTGATAAGGTATATGTGTATGAAGTTTAATGAATTAATTGGAACTACTATTAATAAAATAAAATAAAGAAATACTATAGCTAATGATGCAAGTTTTCTTCTTTGATGTGTGCATATAAGAAAGAACATGAACGATAAAAATTTTTTAGAGATGGCAACTTGGAAGATGTTTGTGTTTGTGTTTATGTTTTTAGAATGGGTGGTTGATAGCTAGAAATGCAATCCACAAATCTAGATAGTCTTGTTGATAAATTTGTGACTTAGTTCAAGACTAGAAATCTATAGAATTTGAAATGTACTCTTGTATGAATTTTACATATGTATGTGTTAAATTTTCTTTGAAAAAAAACATTGCTTTGTTTGCAGATATAGTAAAATACTAGAGAAGAGTCAAGTTATGTGCTACAATAAAAATTTTGTTGTCCACCTTGTAGTTGGATTTTAAACAAGATAATGAAGCTATTTTAGATATGTTCCTTAATAAAAATCATGCTTGAGTCATTAGAAATGGGCTTTTCTTAATTTGGAGCCATGGAACTAATATACAGGTAAAACACCACAAAGAGGTTAGATAAGTTTGAATGAATGTGTGAAATAGGTGATATGAACATGTTAATAGTTGAATTCAATTTCTTTCCCTATTTGACACTTAAAGGTGTGTGACTTAGCTTTTAGGAGAGATATATTTCACCTCAATATAACTCTAAGACTAGTTGTGAAAAATACAATAAGCACTGTTTGCTATGATTAAATTAAATATGTCAAAACAAACAACTATTGTTCTATTTGAGGATTTGTTTCTTATATTGAATTTTGAATGATTAATTATGGAAATGAAACTAAGGAAACACGTGCGCGCGTGCATATAGATGCATGAATGTGTGTGTGTGTGCATGCAAGACTTTGAGAAGTTAGTTTTAGCAATAAGTCTACAAATGAACAAAATAAAGATTCTTTTGGAATTTTATGTTAGAAACTAGAATGATGAGTGAGGACTAAGTTTCCTTTGATACAAGAGAGGTTAGTGGCAAGAAATCGTAACTAGGTACCAGTTATTGACAGCAGACCCCAGGTCTGTCATAAAATCTTTACCTTATCAAACACTATTTTATATTACTATGGTATTGTTGAACTACATTTAAAAAGAAGTTGGTTGGGAATAGATAATTTCAAATAAGATCAAATAAATTTTGGCTTTTAAGAAAAAAATAGAATGGATAACAAAGGCATTTAGTTGAGAATGCTGGAATAAATGATATATGAATGAGATGTCGGATGAATGTTGGAATTTAAAAAAAGCCAAAATGAATGGAATAAATGTAGGAGTAAATGATATTTTAATGAGATATTGGATAGATAATAACTTTTACATGAAAAGCTAAGAAGAATAATATGGGATACTCATAATGAAGTGCCAAAACTATTGGCGATTAATCTAGAAATTGTTAAATTATTTGGTAGTAAAAAAGAGAATACTAGAAAGGATAACAACGAAGGGAAGGATTGTTGATGGAATTATTGATGAATAGGTTGAATGAAATTAATGCCAATTTAGTCAGAATGACATGGTCATAGATGAGGAACCAACTGACCATGAGAATGTAATAGTTGTATTATCACTTAGTGGATTATTAGACAATATGTTATTTTGTATAAAATGATGTTAATAGCATTAATATGAAAGAATCTTTCAAATACTATTTGCTTATTCACACCAATTACTTATCATACTTTTACCTTATTTGGCTAATCCTTGAGGTACTTTGTATATTCAGTAGGACTTGTTCTTCGTTAGCCTATTTAGTTTATGTAAGGTAGTTCTCTTATGTACATATATACAATTTTTTGCTTTTGGTATGTAAATGAATAGGTAAACTACTTTTGAACTTTGCTAGATAGATGTCACTTTTGGAATAAAAATTATGAGTCTATTTTGAAACTTAAAATAGTGTTGAAATGACAAGTAAATATCATGTCTTTTTATATGATGGGCTCTTTGCTTGATTAAGAAATTTAATTAGCCTATACTTTGTTATTGAAATATGATAAATTAAGTGGTATGGTTATGTGCAAGACAAACTATGTTGATATTTATGTAAAAGCAATCTACAAGTTTTTGATTTATTAATCATTATTCGATAATCCTTAACAATAATACACCTTATTTATTTAAATTCCTTTCTTATTTAGTCATTACGAGTTACCTTGCCAATGTGTTGCGTTGGGCTTTTTTAATGTAGCAAACTGATTTATTGCTTTGTGTGTTTTTATTGCTCAATTAAAAATGTAATTAATCAAATGATTATCGGTCAAAATATTTTAAAATGAGTAATTTGTTGTATTTATCAAACTGGTTGATTACTACCATCGTTTGACTTGTTTGGGTGATAATTTAATCGGCATCCCATGAAATTGCAATCGATAAAATCTATTTAAGATAAGTCAAAGAACAAAAATATTGAAAGTATATAGCTGTTATATGATAAAATAGTTACATGATTAGAGTTGCTAAACTATTCCATTCTTCATATCTTACATCGAAAATAAATAAATGGATCAGCTTACTAATTCAAGAGTTGAAAGCACAATAGAAAAAGATATCAATTTATTATAAAAAATTGATGCCAGAGCAATATCATAAAGTATCATTGCTTTTCAAGAGAAGATATTGACCTTGAAACAGCGCATGGAGGCATGCAAAATGAGCAGAGACAGTGTTCATCAAGAGTTCCTGTTAATGAAAAATAACTAACATTGATAGCGATGCTTATGAAAAAAATCATGAGACCCGCATAAGGTAATTGTATTTTGTTAGCATATGAATTGATTTTAGAAATTTTAACATCTTGTCTTTATATTGTGTATCATGAAATAAATTTTGGTTTGAAAAAAAAAACTAATAAATTTAGGAATAGAGATGTCTAGTTTATTGTTAGCATATGAATTGATTTTTTTTTGTTATGGAGCGAGAAAAGGCTTTCTAAAGAAATGATATAGATTTTGAAATGACATAATTAAAGAGTAAGTTAAAATTACCTAATCATGTTTTCATTTAGATTGGCATTGTTGTTTTTTGGGTGGATCTTTTTCCTTAGACATGGCTGAAGCATTTTATTTTTTCTACCCAACATGATTATTTTTAGATTACCCTGAAATTTTTCAACAAAGTAATAAATAATTTAAGAAGTTTAATTACATCTTGAGATTTGTTGAGATTACTACAAAGTTGAGGGCCTTAAAAGGCCATCTTCAATCCATGCACTTCGCCACTTCTCGCAACATCAGTGACAGAGTTCGTCAGGCAAAAAGAGACTGGGATATCGCTCAGGCTAATCAGGATGGCGATCCCTTAAATGCTCATCTTCGTAATATAGAGAGAGATAGGGCTCAGGTTTATGCTGGCCTTCTAAGAGACGAAGAGTCTTTCTTCAAGCAGCGATCTCGCATCCAATGGCTCCAAATGGGTGACAGGAACACTAGTTTCTTTCACAAATCTCTCCTTCACAGACAGAGTAGAAATAGCATCCACACGATTAAGACCTCCTCTGGTGATACCATTTCTGATCACCAGGCCATGGGAAATTATTTGGTGGATTTCTACCGCAATCTGCTAGCCCCTTCCCTTCCCGAGTCCATGCCTGGAATCTCGGCCTCTCTCTTTGAAAAGGAAATGGAGGAGTCCACCGTCTCCTTGCTTGCCCGCAATGTCACTCCAGAAGAAATTCAGGCAGCCTTATTCTCGATTTCAGATGATAAGGCTCCGGGTCCCGATGGCTTCTCGGCATCTTTCTTCAAGCATTGTTGGGACATAGTGGGCCATGATATCATCCGAGCTTGTTTGTTTTTCTTCAGCAGTAATGAGCTTCCAAAATGCATCAACGCAACTAAGATTGTGCTTATACCGAAGGTTGAAAATCCAACAGGAATCAGTGATTACAGGCCCATTTCCTGTTGTACCATGCTCTATAAGTGTGTCTCTAAGGTGATAGCCAACAAGTTGAAGATTGGCTTGAAAGAAGTTATTGATCAGGCCCAGACGGCTTTTATCCTAGGGAGACATATCTCTGATGCTATTATGCTTAGCCAGGAATTGGTTAAATCTTATCATCTCAACAGAGGCACCCCTAGGTGCACAATGAAAGTGGACCTGAAACGGGCTTTTGACACAGTTCGATGGGATTTTATTGCAGAAGGGCTTAGGGCTATTGGAACTCCTTCTGTCATGATTGGCTGGATTACAAAGTGCATATCCACCCCTTATTTTTCCATTAGTCTTAATGGAGATTTACAGGGTTTTTTTGCAGCCACTAGAGGTTTGCGGCAGGGAGACCCTCTTTCTCCCTACTTATTCGTTTTGGCTATGGAAGGTTTGAGTGGTATTCTGAGGCAGTCGTCTAAACTGCCTTTATTTCGATTCCATTGGAGATGTAAGACCACCAATCTAACCCACCTTTGTTTTGCCGATGATCTAATGCTCTTTTGCAAAGCAGACCAAGAGTGCTATCTTCTTATCAGGTCTTCCAGAGGAAACGGTCACAAGCATTTGTGACAGTACTGGTTTCTGCAGACATTCTCTTCCCCTTAAGTATTTGGGCCTGCCTCTTATCTCTTCGAGATTGACTCATGTGGACTGTCTGCCCCTTATTAGCAGGCTCACCAACCGGATTAAGCTTTGGACAACCAATTCCTTATCCTATGCAGGGAGGCTCCAGCTCATAAAGTCAGTATTATTTTCCTTGCAGGTGTACTGGAGCTCTACCTTCATCCTCCCTTGCTCTATCCTTAACAAGATTGAAAGCATCATGGGAGCTTTCCTTTGGCGAGGATGCTCTCTAGAGCCCACTGGAGCTAAAGTGGCTTGGAGAAATCTTTGTTTCCCTCATTCAGAAGATGGCCTTGGTATTAAGAGTCTTAGGGTGTGGAATAAAGCGGCTGTCATGAAGCATATTTGGAACCTCATGGTTAGTAAGGACTCCATTTGGGTGCATTGGGTTCGAACGGTTCTTCTCAAAGGGCGTCCCTTTTGGTCTATCCCGATCCCCTCTAAACCAACATGGTCTTGGAGGAAGATTTTGCAGGGTCGAGATTATTGTCGAGGTCTTTTCAGGTATATTATTGGTAATGGTGAGCTTACCTCGCTTTGGTACGACTACTGGTTACCAAATGGCAAGCGTATTTGTGATTTAGCCCCTTCGAGCGAGATCAGTCAATCTATCCTTCACAAAGGGGCCAAAGTCGCAGACATCATCCAAGGTTCTCAATGGGTTTTTCCTCAGAGTTCTCAGAGTCTTCATGCAATTTGGAATTCAATCTCTTTCTTTCCCAATCCCTCGGTCCAGGATGTCTGTGTCTGGGGAGATAAAACGAATGGCAATTTCACGTTGGCTAAAGCATGGCGTCTCCTTCGCCACTCCAGACCTACCTCGACCTCAATGCATCTCTGTTGGTTTAAACACTGCATTCCTAGGCATGCCTTCATTCTTTGGTTAGCTATCAAAGGTCGTCATGCGTACTATGGATAGATTGCACGATCGAGAGGGGCCTAGGAGTTGTAATCTTTGCAATTTAGAAGATGAAACGCACGAGCATCTTTTTTTCACTTGCAGATTTTCTCATGAAGTGTGGGCCTGGCTCACCACCAAACACAAGACTCCATGGCCCAACTACAGGTGGCCTGCCTTAATCCAATGGGGAGCTGCTACTCATAAAAATAACAGCCTATTCTCCAGCCTTGTTGCAAGACTCACTTTAGCAACAACGGTCTATTTCATTTGGGGGGAGCGGAACCAAAGGGTTTTCAAAGACACTTACCGTTCAGCTCGTCAAACGGCAGAGGAGGCACATGAGCTACTAAGAACTTATCTCCTTGGACTAAATCTCCCAGATGCCATCCAGGATAATTGGTTTGTGCCTTAGTTTAGGGCCACCAGGTTGGGGAATGGCTCTTGGTTTTTTAGTTCTCAGTTTCTTTTTTGGGGTCCTTCTTCCCCTTGTTTTTGTTTTCGTTTGGTTCTTTTAGCCTCTTTCGGGCCGTGGTCCTTCCTCTGCATGCTTAGAGCTTTTGAGGGAGTCTGTTCCTTTTTTCGCTCGGCAGGCGTGGAGTTTTTTTCCTTTGTATAGTCTCTCTCTTTTATAATATATTGCATCAGTTCAAAAAAAAAAAAAAAAAAAAAAAAAACAAACAACTGACAATGTAGTTAAAAACAAAACAAAACAACAATTAAAATCAGTGTAATTATTTTTTATGGTAGTGTAAGAAGTTTAAAAACAGTCACAAATTGGAATTCCAAGCCTTATGTATATATACAACAATCATTTTAGAATTTCTATCAATGGTAGCAGCAACAATACAAAAAATATGTAGCAACAACAACAAAACAATCAACACAATCTTGCCAAAATAACAATACAGCAATATTAAAGTGAAATGAACATTTAACGCATTTCTACTAGAATAATATAAATGTAAAATAATAGCAAAATGTTTGGATTTTAAAGCGTGATGTATATATATAAAAATTATTTTAGAGAAGTTCACAATGGCAGCTCCAAAAAAAAATGACGTAGTAACAACCACAATACAATAAAAATAATATTTTGAATTCGAAATGTCATATATATATAACAATCAATTTAGAAAAGCTTGGAATGGAAGCAACAACAATAAAACAATTAGCAAATCAAAAATATCAAAACAATTAATGCAATCTTGCTAGAGTAATGCCATGACAAAATAAAAAGAAAATATTTGTAATTTGAAGCGCGATGTATATAAATAGAAATCAATATTCAGAAACTCGCAATGACAACAGTAACAATAACACAATCAACACACAAACAATCACACAACAATTAATGCAATCTTGCTAGAATAATATAATCTAAAAATAAAAAAAATTGGAATTTCAAGACTCATGTATATATACAATTATCATTCTGTTTTATGCAACAACAACTAAACAATTAACGCAATATTCCTAGAATAATATAACAGCAAGAGAAACGAAATGCTTGGAATCTAAAGTGTCATATATATATATATATAACAATCATTTTAAAAAACTCGCAAGAATATCGGAACAATAAAACAATGAATGCAATCTTGGTAGAATATCATGATAATGAAATAAAAGTGGATTTACATATCAATCAAGAAAAAATCACAATGTTAGCAGTAACAACTAAACAATTCTTGCAGCAATAACAACAAAATAATTCACGCATAAGCAACGAAAAAACAATTAACGTTATATTGCTAGAATAATATTGAACTAAAATAAGAGCAAAATGGTTGAAAATTAAAGCGTCATTTATATATATAACAATCAATTGAGAGAACCTCAGAACTACAATAGCAACAAGAAATGAATTAGCGCAGCTGCGACAAGAAAACAATTAACGCAATATTGGCAGAATAATACAATGTTAAAAAAGAATCAGAATGGTTTGAAGTCATGCACAGAACCAAGTGCAAATGAATCGATGTAATTTTGCTAGAATAATATCATAGTAAAAGTGAAATGGTTAGACTTTATAGTCTCGTGTGTGTGCGCGCGCGCGCGCGCCTAACAATTATCTAAAAGAAACTCGCAATGGCAGCAACAATTAAAGTAGCAGCAACAATAAAACAATTAACAAAGCAACAAGAAAAAAATAATAAATACAATCTTGGCAGAATAATGTAATTCAAAACAAAAAAAAGGAGGAATATCAATGGTTATATATATATATATATATATATATATATATATTTGAAGGTTGGAATAGAAGCAGCACTAATAAAACAATTAGTGCAATAACAATATTGAAACAATCCACGCAATCTTGCCACAACAATACCAAGACAAAATAAAAGAAAAATATTGGTAATTTTCAATTTATTTTTAGGTTTTGGAAGAAAAAGGGAAAAAATAGAAAAAAAGACAAAAATCCAAAAATATCTTGTTGCAGGGGCAAAATTGAATAAATTAAGAGGTTAACAGTCAATTGAGGGTCAAAACGCATCAATGACCAAATTGAAAGAAACGCGCGAGTTGAGGGCTAGTTTTGGAATTTTGGCTAGAAAAAACTCTAGAAATAGGAAGGTATCATGCCACAATTAGTTGACCAAAAAAATATACTCTCACAAAACCCTAAAACACTAAAGAAAAACCCTAGATTTTTCTCCAAGTGTTGCAGCCGCCAGCCCTCACCAGTGGCAACTACAACCCCCTAGCCCCCATTCTTTTTCCCTTTTACTCTCCCCTTTCCTCTCCGGCATCAGCCCTCACTTTCCTTTAAATTTTTTCGTTTCTCTCTCCCGTCTTTCCTTCTCCCCGTTGACAGTCCCCCATCTCCACTAAAGCCAGGGACCACCACGGTAGCCCCATAGCCCCCACAGCACCTCGTAGTCTCCCTCCTTCACCAAGCCTCAGCTACGATCCCTGCCTCTATCTCTTCTCCTCACCTTCAAACCCACACAGACCACCCCAAACCGGTCAGCCCCTCCCTATTTCACTTTCCATTCCCATCACCTCTGTTTCCCTCTCCTCTTCGACAACTCCTTCCATGGTAGCCCAGCCACTTCCATGGAAGTACTCACCATCAACAGTAGCCCTCACCATGGGCAAAGTAGTCCACCTGCCATTCGAAGCCGAGAGAAGACAAATCGGAGAGCAAATCCGAGAAGGAGAAGCATAGATCGCCAAGAAAGAGCCAAGATTTGAAGGACAAAACTAACAAATTTTCCTTGTGTTTATGTTTGTGGCTTTTTGTTTGTTTGCAGGTCATCGAGGAACACTTTTTATGGAGAGAAAAAGAAGAGAAAGGAAGAAGAAATAGATCAGGGATCTAAAGAAGCCGAGAAAAGCAGATCTGGAAATTTTTGAATTGCTTGTATGTGTTTGTTTGCTTTATAGGTCTTTTGGAAGTCATCACTAGTGAAGGAGAAAAGAAAGCTTACTGATTGTGCATCAAAAGTATCGTTAAGTCTTTTATTTTACATATGTATTTATTGTTTTTATTTGGGATTTTATAATAATTGATGTGCATTTTAGTAATGAATTTCTTTTAATGTTTCGACAAGTTTTTGGAGCTTAAATGAATTATTTCAGGAAATTTAAACGTCGAAATTTGGAAGAAAGAATTGGAGGAGAAATCTATGGAAAGCTGGAGGGAAGATTGCTACTTTATCTTGGGTCAAAAAGAAGAAAGATTCAGCTAAAAATGAGGAAGAAAATCAGACACAAAAATATTCTCCAAGTTGCCGAAATAATAAGTTTTCCAGAACACCTTTTGGAATTTCAGTCATAACGTTTGACTCCGAGCTCCAAATTGTATGGTGTTTAATGTTCTGGAAAGCTAACAGAAAGGCCTACAAATATGTTATAATCTTCATTTTTATGAACAAAACTTAGTTAGCATCAGATCTGTCTTGCAATATTTTCCGAGATTGTGTTGTGTTCTTCTTGTTTTAGATTTCAGTTTATTTTAGTTGTAAAACTTATTATTTCAGTTTGATTCAAGTTATTTCATGTTTATTAGAGTGTTATTATATATAATTATGGTTGGCTAATCTCTTTCTTGGATCCAAATCAAGGATGATGGTGATTGAGGTGAGTTCTTTAAGATATGAATGAATCCTAATGTCTATCTTCACTTTTTCTTCATGAATGTTTTGTTATTGCAAAGAAATTTTAGAAATCATCTAAGTAATGTTATAATCTTGAATTTTTATGAACAAAACTTAGTTTTGGTATAGAGATTGCTTGATTCAATGTCTTACTTAATATGAAAACACTCGTTTATTCTTAAGCAATAATCATCTTCATGTTTTAGATCTTCATTGTAATATCTTCCGATCTAATATCACCATCGTTGATATTAGGTTGAGTTATCTTATATATGTTGAAGGATTCACCAATACATCACCATCAAAATTGATTTGGAACCAAGACTTACCTTTTCTTATCATTTAAAATCTATTTACTCTTTTTCATCTTCGAAAACAAATCCATTCTCCCAAAAATATTTTTTTTTGTTACCTAGCTTAATTTCTAAATCTAGCTCTCTGTGGATATGACCTCGATCTTACCGAGTTAATTGCTACATCGCACACTCATGCACTTGTGAGTTAATGAACTTAGTCCAAGGTAGAAGAGAATTGCATCTGTTGAGTTGCTGGTGGACAAAGCATCAAAGATATTGTTCGACACACCTGTTGAAAACTTCAGATTGCCCATCTGTTTGTGGATGATACGCATAACTCATTTTCAATTTTGTACCTAATAATTTGAAGAACTCACGTCAGAAGTGATTGATAAAGCTGGAATCTTTGTGAAACCCAAGAATAAAGGATACAAAAAGGTAGGAGGTTTATAATATTCAAAATGTTGTTATAATACAAAATTTATGCAATGAAAAAAAAAGCAAAAAAAATGGGGCCAAAATGGAATTAAGAAGAGATGGGGATATAAATACCCATCACTTCTCTCATCCATGGTTAGCAGGAGACTAGAAGAAAGAGGGGAGGGAGGATCTCAAATTTTACTTCATGAAACTAGGAGAAAACACCCAAAATTTATAAGCTCATACAAGCTTAGGATTTCTAAAGTGAAGGAACACAATTAGGTCGAGAATTAATAAGAATTGGGGAAGAAAGGAGGGAGAAGAGTGGCTGGTTATATACAAGGAAAAGAAGTCTAAGATTCTTCCAAAATTATGAAGTAAAGTCTAGATTCCATCCAAGTAAGGAGTTCTAATTCCAATTTCTACGAATTTTATAATTCTTCTTGACTTGAAAATTAGGGGTTTTAACACAAAATATTGGGAAAATACATAAATGAGTAAGGTTTTCATGAATAAAAGGAAGACATGGCTGCGATTGATAAGGAAGCAAAGATGGAAGGTGAATTGGAGATACTTCCTCTATTTTTGGCAAAACAGGGTACATTCGTTACCTTATTTCTTAGGGGAATTTGGACTTGAATACAGAATCCAAGGAGGGTCCCTTCATAGAAGTTGTAACCAGGAGTGTTATATTTCCAACGAGTTTCACCCTGTCTAATTTGGAGTTTTGGAACTCCAAATATAGATAAAAATCTGAGAGGTCGAGTTGTCACCCCTTTGGCAAATTTTGCCAAGTTGATAAAATAGCAAAATTTAGTCATGTTAAGGGTAAAATTGTTTTTTTCCCCTTCATAAAGTGTCTTGATCTTCATAAAATAATAGAAGAGAATAAATGGTGATTAAAATTGAATTCATGATGTCCACTTAGGCTCTAATGAGCTAAAAAGTTAAAAGATGATAATGAGGGATATAAATGAGAAAAGATTTGGAATATGGTCGTATGCACGAAAACACATTCTTTGATTTTATTTTTGTTTTTTTTTTGAAATACAATTTTTATGTTTTTTTATGCAACTCACACACCCTTTCTCTTTTTTCATTATATATTTTTTGGGTACATTGTACAATTACATAATATGTACAAGAAATAAAAATAACAACAATTTAAAATAAACACATAAACATCTAAAAAATACAGAACAACCTCCTTAGAAACACTCCGGGCGATTCAGCCTCTTCCCTTCCTTTCTCTCACCAGTAGTGTTGTTCATGGTAACCTACAAACACAGACAAAAAACTCAAAGTACAACAACACACAGGCAAGGTTCATCTTTTGCAGATCTTGGATCTATGTTTTTTCCTCCAATTGAGTTGGGTTGTGTTGTTGAAGAACAAGAAGAGCACGAGAGCTGATGGGGACTATGGGTCTAGCTCGAGGAGAAGGCTGTGAGTGGTTGGTGAAGAGAGGGGAAGGCTACCGCAAAGGAGTTGTCAAGGCTATGAAGCAGATCTGGTTCTCATCGGAGGCTGCGTGGGTCAAGCCATGGGGCTGGCACAGTTAGTCGATGGAGAGGGAATGAAGACAATGGCTGGTTCTAAGAAGAAACTGTTTAGAGCCGAGGGGGCGTGACTTCAGAGTAGCTGATGAAAAGAAAGTGGGGAGGCTGGTTAGCTCGCAAGAGAGGAAAAGGGAAAGGTGACTGCTAGAGAGAGATGGTTGTGAGAAAAAAGGAGAGGAGCTATAAGGTTGTCGAAGGCTCGCCAGCAAGGAGGAGGGATGCTTGGCTGGAGAAAGAAAAAAAAAGAGTGGAAAAGGGGTTGGCGGCTGCAGCCCCAAAAAAAAGAAAAAATTAGGGTTTTTATTTTTTTCCTTTCTTTGGATTTTTCAGCTCTAATTTTTCAGGGCCCCTCCTTCTTTAAGTTTTCCCCGCCTCCTCTCTTTGTTTTCTCCCACTTATTTATAAGTGACTGTTGCATGGTGCAGGTATGGGAAAAGCATGGGGTGGTATGGCTGGGAGGCATGGGGTGGCTTTGGTGCCACAATTTTTTTTTTTTTAAAATTTTGAAATAAATAAGTTGTGACAAAAAATAGTTTTTCTATGGAAGAATGATTTTTTTACCTTCAATTTTAGATTCCGATTCTACCCAAAAAGTTTCGTCGGCGAAAACCTTAATCTAACCAAATTAGGCTCTCAAATTCAATTCCTCATCAATCAAACCTTCAATGAAATTAATTTGACCCTTGTGCTTACTTAAATCCTTTAATTGAGCTCTGAATTAATTTTGGAATTATAATTGTACTTTTAAATTGGTCGACGATAAAATCAAATCAACCCATAAAAATATAATTATGTTAAACAAAAGAGAGACGACTAGGCTCTCGAAAACAACCAAAAATTCCATATTGTTTTTCTGCCCTTGCTAGCCCTTTTTATTTTATTTTTGTTATTTTTTTGTATATTTTGGAGAGTCACCCAAAAATTGGTTGATGACAATTGCCCCCCTCTTTACAAGGCTTACGACTAAAGTATTGTAAAAAACTTTAGATAGTAAGCGTTGTCAAGAAAAAGCAAATGAATTTATCAAACCAAGAAATGATCGATCCATCTAGACATAAGAATGAGGGCTATAAAGCGCACTCAGAAGGGAATAGTAAGATATAGCTAGAAAATGATGTTGTTTATGATTAATACAGGAAAATGGTATCCTTGTAATGGGTATGAAGCGCACGATTTGGATTGATGGTTGAGGGTTGGAAACCATACTTAATGAAGAAAGAACAAATAGAATTGGAAAGCACATTGAGAATAATTTTTGCGACCCTACCTTAGCAAAGACAACCGCCTACGCACCAACACACCTTCACGAACCAAAAGAAAATAGCCACGACGACCTCCGCAAGCAATAGATCTGCCAACGCCAGACCATCAACAGCAACGACAAACATAATTAAGAAGCCGGCACAGCTAAGGTGGTCGGCTGTTGTCTTGGAAACCGATCAAGGACCCTCACCAGTGTCAGTCCACAATCTTGGCATTTTATGCTTCGCACCTGATCAGTAAACAAAGATCGAAAAAGTTCTCTCCATCAAGGCAGCCAAGGAGAATTGTTGCAGCCCATCCTCACAGAGTTAGATCCCCACCGACGCTCTCTCTGCAAATCAAAACCAAAATTAGCAGATACATAGCAGCCCATCCTCACAGATACATAGCACACTAAGGGAACGTGAAGGACGAGTTGCAGTACAGAGGAGAAGAGTCGGGACAAAGATCAAGAAAATCTATCACTAAGAGAGGGTCGGCTGGTTGGTTGCCGTACTGGTGGGGAAGTGAGGAGACGGTGAGAGTGGCGAACTAAGCACGACAAACTATTGGAGAACTGCTTTTTGCAGATATTTGTTCTTTCGTGTTTGCTTAAGCAAACCTGTGACTGTACAATCTTTTTGCAAGAAGACACGTCCAGCTGCAGGTAATTATGAAGTGAAGTGAGATTTTGTCCAGATCTGTGAAGTGAGATCCCGTCCAGATCTGTTCCTTTAGTAAAAGGAAAAAAGGGAAAAATGGGGTGCTTCTTTCTGCGATCCTCAATGAAGTGAGATCTCGTCCAGATCTGATTCCTTTAGCATCTCAGTAAAGTGCATGATCGATTATGGTCTGCTATGTAATTTTCACTTGTCTCTGCTGTGTAATTTTCGCTTGTCTCGGTGACACTAGATCACAAAAAGCGTAGTAGGAAGATCGCAAAAAACAGACCTGTTCGTCTACTTCCAAATTAAGTAGTTCCCAGTCCTCTAGTCTCCTCCCATGGGCAAACAGAAAGCTAAGAAAAAATCCCCATCCTCCACTTCCTTTCGTCCTCCTCCAAGTCAGCCCTCTCCTCCTTCAAATGAGGTTCCAGGGCTTCCCTCTACCACCAAAAAGCTATCACGTCACCCATCTCCTCCTCCATCTACCCATTCAGCAGCTGTAGATCTCCCTCCTTTGATTAAGACAACCAAAATTCCTACCAAGTCCATGGGTAAAAGCTCTTTTAGCTCCTAAAGGTGTCGAGCATCACACTCCTCACAGCCACCATACAATCCCCCAAATTCCCCCCATTGTCTTCTCCCTCTATTGAATTGTCTAGTGGAGATGAATCCGAAACTGATGATTGTTCCTCCTGTGACTCCGATTCTGGTTCGCACTATGGGTCTACAAGTTTTAATTGTGTAGAGCACAAGGCTCGACAGCTTTCCCATGCACCTTCTGTCCATGTTGCCATAGAGGAACATGCCTCTTCCCCTGTTGCAGATGATACTCCAGGTATTCTGAAGGCCCCATCGGTTCCTCTAGGACCATGGAAAAATTTGTTTGTCTCTAATTGTAGCTCTTCTAGTGGCTTTAAGCTTTTTCACTACTCTAAACTTAATGCTGCCAAAAAGTGTGACATATTGAATGAAGATTTAGATATTGCATGTGAGTTGTGGAAATCATGTCTTATCGGTTATGTTTCGGGTAAATTCCCTGGTTACAAGGCCCTTAACACTATGATTGTGAACTCTTGGCATTGTGAAGCTACTTTGAATATACATGAATCTGGTTGGTTGGTTTATAAATTTCAGAATGAGGTTGATAAACTTGCTGTGTTAAAGGGAGGTCCCTATCTTGTTTTCGGCAGACCCTTAATTTTAAAGGAAATGCCTGAATACTTTGATTTTAATTCTGCCGAGATGTCAATTGTCCCTGTGTGGATTAAATTGCCGAACCTTCCTCTTAAATGTTGGTCTGTGAAGTGCCTTTCCAAGTTAGCAAGTGTTGTTGGGAAACCGATTCAAAGCGACATGTTAACCTCTTCCATGTCTCGGCTCTCTTATGCTCATATTTTGGTTGAGCTTGACCTTCGGGCTGATCTCCCCCAATCCGTTGCTCTATGCTTGCCGAATGGAATTACTCTTGACCAGCAGATTGTCTATGAAACTCTCCCTAAATTCTGCAAACATTGCAATGTTCTAGGTCACCTACTTGCTACTTGCTCTAAGATCTCCTTGGCTAAAGTAAGAGTTCAGATCTGGAAAATGTGTCTGTTTCAGTGGAAGATATTCCAGCAGTTGCTGTGAATGACAAAATCAGCAAGGGGCCATCTCGCCCTAAACCTTTGGTTGGTAATGATATTATTAGAAATGATATTGATGATTTGCCGAATGATCCCATGCTTGCTGAAGCTTCAGCCGTGACTGGTGAATGGATAATGGTGAAGAAGAAAGATCAAAACAATAGGCATACCAACCAACACTTGGTCGCAGGTGGTGTGGCAGTAGGGGTTTCGGTAGGGCTGAAATCAGAGATTACAGCAGGTTTGGCTTCCACAGTTGTGGGTGGTTTCATTGCAGGAACTAATTTGGGTTTGTCATTAGCAGGTGCAGGTGGTGCTAAATCTGGGACAGTCTCAGTTGACCATCCTCCTAGGTTAGTGTCTCGGCAACATGATATTCCTCCCTCTACTGTCAATGGAAAGGAATGCACTCTACAATCACTCATGTTAGCGGCAATAGTAGGTCACTTCCTACCACTCCTGCATTTTGATGATTATTCAGTGTTAGAATGTTAGAGGGCTTAATAGGCCTCTAAAGCAGCATGAGGTAGTTTCTCTTATGAAGAAGAATAAATTTGATGTTTGTGGCCTCTTGGAATCTAAGTTGCACTCTTCTAAGGTTGAGGTTTTGCAGCGTTTTCGGTTAAAGAACTGGAATTTTTTAACGAATGTTGATGCGTCTACCTGGGCCCGTATTGTGATCTTTTGGAACCCTACTATAGTTCGGGTTGATCTAGTTGGCTGCTCTCCTCAAGGTATTCATGTGGTTATCTGCAACCTTGTGAGTCAGTTTAGCTTTCATGTTACTTTTGTGTATGATTTGCATACTATTGTCGCTCAGAGAGAGTTATGGGATAACTTATGTATGTGGTCCCCCTCGGGTCCATGGATGGTTTTGGGGGATTTCAATTCCATTTTGTCTCAAGATGATAAATTGAAGGGTAATGCCGTTTCTATGTATGAGATTGCTGACTTTAATAAATGTTGTCTAGATCTGGGTTTGTATGATTTCAATTACACTGCTGCCACTATACTTGGTGTAATGGTAATGTGTGGAGTAAATTAGACAGGGTTCTTGTTAATCCTCTTTGGTCCACTCTTCAGCGTTAAACTCATGTTCACTTCGGCAATCAAGGGGCTTTCTCTGATCACTCTCCTGCTGTAGTGCGGTTGGATCATCAGGATAAAGGGCACCACAGTTTCAAATTCTTTAATATGCGGGCCTCTCATACTGATTTTCTTCACACGGTTTCTGAGGGTTGGCAGTTGGACGTTATGGGCTCTCCAATGTATTCTCTTTGCAAGAGGCTTAAGGGGCTGAAGCATCCTCTTAAGTTGCTTAATCGGCTCCACTTTAGTCATATTTCGGAAAGGGTGTCTAGAGCTGAATCGGACCTTGAGATTTTGCAATCCGCTCTTCACATGGACCCAACTAATTCCCAGCTTGTTCTTGAAGACAAGAAGCTTCGTATTCAACTCATAAACCTTAAATATGCAGAAAAAATGTTCTTTGGGCAAAAGCTTAAATGTGATTTTCTCAAGAATAGTGACAAGGGTACTCGGTTTTTTCATGCTTTATTGAGTAGGAAGCATGGTAGAAACTTTATTTCGGCTATTCAGAAGACTGATGGTTCTCTTTCTATTTCGGAACAGGAAGCATGGTAGAAACCTACCTTGCCCTTGGATAGAGATATTGTTAGCAGTGGGCCGTGTATCTCTGCTTGTGCTTGTGAGCTCCTCTCCACACCTATCTCTAATGATGCCATCAAGAAAGCTTTGTTTGGGATTGACAATGAGAAAGCTCCGGGGCCAGATGGTTACACTTCTTTCTTCTTCAAATCTGCCTGGTCGGTTGTTGGAGGTGATTTTTGTGCAGTTGTCCAGGACTTCTTCTGTTCCAGAGAGATGCTTAAGCAGATCAACCACTCGGTCATATCTCTTATCCCCAAATCTCCTATTGCAATGTGGTATATAAGGTCATCGCTAAGATTCTTGCTGATAGATTGGTTATTGCCTTGGGGGATATCATTTGCCCTATGCAGAATGCTTTCTTGGGTGGGAGAGCTATGATGGACAATATCTATCTAGTTCAGGAGTTGCTTCGGGAATATGGCAGGAAGAGAACCTCGCCTAAATCCCTTATGAAGATTGATTTTAAAAAAGCTTTTGATTCGGTTCAATGGTCATTTTTGCGGGATCTCTTGGGGTTGCTAGGCTTCGCTCCCAGATTTATCCATCTTGTTATGCAATGTGTGGAGACGTCCTCGTTCTCGGTTGCTATCAACGGGAATCTTTATGGCTTCTTTCCAGGTAAAAGAGGAATTCGTCAGGGGGACCCTCTTTCTCCCTATCTTTTTATTACATGCATGGAGTACTTTTCCCGGTTGCTTAAGAGAGTGTCTCAGCAGCAAGCCTTCCGTTTTCATCCGAAGTGTATGCCTCTCGGTATTAGTCATCTCGCTTTTGCAGATGACTTTCTCTTGCTTGCTAGAGGAGACAAGCCTTTCATCCTTGCTCTTTTTGGTCAGTTGCAAATTTTTGGGCAGGTTTCTGGTCTGGAGATTAATCCTTCCAAATCCGTGAAACAGGTTTTGCTGCAGGGTCTTTTCCCTTCAAATACCTTGGAGTGCCTATTAGCCCTCATCGGCTTCAGGTCAGTCAGTTTTCTCCTCTGCTATATAAGCTTGAAGCTGCGGTTCAGAGCTGGGAGGGCAAGCATCTCTCGTTTGCAGGAAGACTAGAGCTTCTGCGATCAGTCCTTTATGGCATGGTTCAATTTTGGATTAGCATCTTCCTTCTTCCCTAAACAGTCATTTTGCAAATTATATGTATTTGCAGGAACTTCCTATGGTCAGGGAATATTCAAAACGCTCACTCTGCTCTAGTTGCTTGGATAAATGTTTGTTTGCCTAAGAAGGAAGGAGGGGTAGGGCTCTTTGACATAAAAGCGCAAAATAAGAGTTTCTTGGTCAAGCATGTATGGAATATCCATCAGAAAGCTGATTCCCTCTAGATTAAATGGATTCATCATTATTTTCTCCCTAATTTCTCATTTTGGGAGGCTAGAGTTGTTAAAACCTCCTCCCCTCTTTGAAAAACTCTGATTTCCTTAAAGGACCAGCTGCTTCATGACTTTGGCAGTAGCCAATCTGTTGTCTCCACCATGCATGGCTGGAATGCTGGCTCTAGCTGTTTTTTAACTAATGCTTATGAGTACTTTAGGGTGAAAGGTCGCATGATCCGCTGGGATACGGTGGTGTGGGAGAAATGGTCTTTGCCAAAACACTGTTTTGTTTTGTGACTTGCAGTGCTCGGGAAGCTTAAAACTAAGGATCGTCTGCCTTTCATTCCTCCTGATACCAGCTGTGTGCTTTATAATCAGGACCAGGAATCACATGGTCATTTGTTCTTTAAGTTTCATTGGAGTTCAACTCTATGGAGTAACATTGTTCGTTGGCTTCATATCCATCGTCAGATGTCTACTCTATCCAGTGCTATCCGCGGGCTAACTCCTAAGAAGAAAATAATGGAATACAGAATGAGAAAGCCTCCCTGGGTATTGCAGTCTATCTAATTTGAGAAGAGAGAAATAAACTGCTTTTTGAAAATTCTTTCACCTCGGTTGAGAAAATTTTCCGAAGATTTCAGGTTTTGTTCTTCACAGTTTTTCACTTCCATGGAAAAGATCACTTCTCAATCGATGTTGGTTGAGCTGTTTGCAGGTCTTATGGGTTTGGTGGGTTGTTGTGGACTTCTTCTTGGTCCGCTTGTATGATTTTTCAATTATTTGCTCTGCTGTGAGCTTCATGTGTTCTCTTTTATGTATGGTTTTGTTTTCTTATTGTTTTGCCCTTTAGTTCACTAATTGGAAGCATGTTCCCTTTTCAGCTTCCTCTGGTTTCTGCTCTCCAGTTTTGTTTATCTTTGGTCTTAATATACTTACATTTGATAAAAAAAAAAGAACTGGAAAGCACACTATTTTAATTGATGATCGAGGTTTGGAAACCACACTCGGATATGAGGAAAGTAATGGCTATGAAGCGCGTGATCTAGACTTTTTTTTTTCCTTTTAAGAAACGGTGACCATTTTCACATTTATTTTTTATTTTTTAGTGCCCAAGTCAGTTGTTCTTTTTTACTGGGTTTCTTTTTTTGTGTTTTTTTTAATCAGAGTATCCGTGACAACAAATTCCTAATAAATCATTTCACCTTCTTAGCAAATTTTCTAACAAAATTTATCAAAAGCTTTTTAGCAATAGCAATATTCAATCACATTTTGGTTGAAAAAAAACCATTTTTAATGAATTTTATCAATTACAATTATACTAATTAAATATTAAAATTACAAAATACAACTTTTATAATATCAATTAATTTTCTACATAGATAAAAAAAACTCAACGAAGCGGGCAAATTAGCTCGTCTTCCCTAAATTGCAAAACCATATGCTCCCTTGCAAACCTGATAATAATATCCAAATCCCTCAGCGACCTAGCTCTCCTCTTATCCCCTCTGCTCCCTCACTTCTCTTCACTGTTGTTTGGCCAAGACCCATCTGCTCCCAAAATTGCAAAGTCAAAACCTCCTGAAGGTTGTGATTTATTATATGTTACAAAGATAATAATTTTAATCACTTAATATTCTTATTTTGTGACTAAATTAATGAAAAAGTTGCATGTCGTTTGTATTTTCAGGAAAATACTATTTGGTTGATGTTAGTTATCCAAATGAGTATGGGTATTTAGATCCATATAGAAGGAAACAGTATCATTTACAAGACTTTCAATGTCGTGGACAACCAAGTGGACGTGAAGAGGTGTTTAATCATGCACATTCATCACTACGTAATGTGATAGAATGAACATTTGGAGTATGGAAGCAAAGGTGGAAAATTTTACAAAGCCTGCCACCTTATCAATATATGATTATTAATACAAAATATGTATATATATATATATATACACATGTGTGTGTATGCCCTTCACAGTAATTTCACAAGTAAAAAACTACATGCAAAGCTTGGTAACCAAACACAAAACTATTTTTTTTTCACCTCAGACTTGATGATGCGAACCAGCCCAAAAACACCAACATCGACCCATTACAGGTTCCAAATGGTCCAATCACGCGGTCTAGGACAAAGACATTGAAAGAGGCAATGAATGCATTGGTCTTGAAGGTTTCAACTCGGGCAGAATTGCAAGGACCGTTGGAGTATCAAGAGGAGACCTTAGTACATCTTATCCATGTGCAGGAGGGGTCCAATACAACCTTATTTGGGCCATGAAATTAGAACAACAAAAGGCTCCAAAAGAGTCCTACTACAATATGGAAACATGGGATTAATGGGCTGGATGGAAGAGAATAAATAAACCTTATGGGCTCTATTTAAGTTAGTTAGCTACAGCCCAAGGCTTGTTTGGGCTTAATTAAGACTTTGTTTTCAGATAGGATCAAAGGCTTGCTTGGATTAAGTAATGGGCTCTTTAATTTAGCATTTTGGGTCTGTTTTCAGTGGACCTCATTTAAGTCCACATAAGAGGTCCATTAGGGTTACTTTTAAGAACTATATAAACTCATGTAACCCTTCAGCAACCATTCATTGATGAAACTTCATTCTGAACTCTTCAGTTTCTGTGTAAGAGAGATTCTTGCATTCTTCAGTTCTTGAATGAACTGAATCTGACTTATCGAAGATTAACTGGCTTCGTGGCGTCATTTTACTCATTCCAATAGTGGTGGTGCCTTGGGGCAGGTTTCCATTGTGTCACACTCCTATCAGACCTTTTTTTGGCTTTCCGGGATCTTATCTCATTCTTGGTTGTGGGTTGCGTGACCACGTGATCACGAGGTTCTCTTCAGGTGGTATCAGAGCTAGGCTCCGAAACAAGGTCATATTATTCTGTTATTTTCGTGCTTTTTTTTTTCTGTGTTCCTTGAAGTTTTCTAGTGTTTGTGTTCATCTCTTTGTTCTTCATGTCAGCGTCATCTTAAAAAAAAAGAATTTATATTTCATCATTTTCTATCTCTTTGTTTCATTATATTAAAAACAAAACAAAAAAAAAGAAGTAAAGAAAAGAAAGAGAGATAGAGGCATTAGTTGAAATCTTGTTGCAGATAACACTAGTCTGGGGAAACACAAGCAAATCACATCGGAATCAGTTGTAATTTTATATTCGGTCTATTGGGCTTATTCTGATATTGATTTCTTGAGGGGTTATTTCGAAATTCATTTCTGCCGCAGAAACACTACCTTAGTGAACCCATATAAAAACACCTTAGAATTCATTGAAACTTTATATTCTGTGTCTAGGGGTTGATATCGCATGATATATTAAATTTGGGCTTATTTCGATATCGTATACTAGAGGTTTCAATTGGAGGTTCATTTCTGCCGCAGATTCATCACATAAGGGTTTGTGTACCTAGAAGTACGAGAAAGGCCTATAAATTGAGTGTTATGTTTTACTTAGTACTAAAATACTAAATATTGATTTTGAGGTCGTTTCGAAATTGGTTGGTCTTGGTTTCAATTCTATTACGTAAAAATTGCGTAAGAGGTTACATTCTGTTCAAGTCTCAAAACATGATCCCTACTATTTAATTTTGTCCATTTCTCTGTTTTCATTCTACTGTCAGCCATCTAGGAGTCAAGTAATTGTTTTCTCTAGTATTTGCTTCTCTTTTATTTTGTGTCTTCGTATCGTCCACAATTCGTACGAATTTGTTTTGCTACTCGCGAAATCATAATCGTAGTTTTGTTTTCAGTATTTTTATTGCTTCTTGAGTCTGAAAATCATAATTAGAGTGCGCTGCGAAGGCTACTAACTTTGATTTGTTGATTTTAGTTCTTAAAGAACCAAAAGACAGCAAGTTGTAAGGTAAAAGGCGTAGTGAGCTTATTAGAGAGAGAAACCTTGATTTTGTTTTTGTGTGATACACGAGAGTTATGAGGATATCTATATCTATATATTTTTTTGCTACTAACCAAATTTTGCAGATCAAAGGATGTCTGAAAACAACGAATCAGGGACACAAAATGTTGACGTGGCGTTCCAATTACGAGCTATGGGTCAACAACTTGAGTTGATATCGAGGGCATTCAAAGATCTGAAAGATGAGGTGAATTCAATAAAGCAACAGAATAGTGGGGCTGATCACCGAGGACATACAGTCCGTATGGCCGTAAGGAATAACAGATCTGAATTTGAAGAGGATGTTGATGAAAACGCAGATATGGGTGAAGATGACTATGATTTTGCATCTGTTGGCCAAGGAGTCAGGCCTGGACCGAGCAGAGCTAGGAGGAATGTGAATTTCCGTGGCATGGGGAATTATGAAGATATGGATGGGGACAACATCAAAATGAAAATTCCTAACTTCAAAGGTAAAAATGATCCTGAGGCTTATTTCGAGTGGGAGAAAAAAGTAGATTGGTTTTTTGATTGTCATCGCTATTCTGAACAAAAAAAAATGAAATTGGTGATGATTGAGTTTACAGCGTATGTAATGATGTGGTTGGACAAGATTCTGATAGGTAGGAGGAGGAATGGGTAGCGACCTGTTCAGAGTTGGGACGAGATGAAAGCGTTAATGAGAAGACGATTTGTGCCAAACCACTATTATACAGCCCTCTACCTGAAGCTCTAAGGAATATCACTATTATCAAGGCTATAAGACAGTAGATGAATATCACAAAGAGATGGAAATAGCAATGATTCGTGCCAATGTTGTTGAGGATAGAGAAGCCACCATGGCTAGATTTCTTAATGGGTTGAATTGTGACATTGCCAATGTGGTTGAGCTATAACACTATGTGGAGCTAGAGGACATGGTTCACATGGCTACGAAGGTAGAGAGACAACTCAGGAAGGGACATGTTCGGCCATAATCTAATCCGGGTTCTTCATCATCGTGGAAAACGAATCTGAAGAGAGAGGGTACTGTCCAGCCAAGATCGTTTGTTCCTTCTAAAACTGAACGAACAACGGCTAAGGTTGATGCCCCTACTGGTACCAAAAGTAAATCTAAAACTCAACCTAAATGTACTCGTGATGTTAAATGTTTTAGGTGTCAAGGGCATGGGCATTATGCTTCAGAGTGTTCATACAAGAAAATCATGATGATTAGAGATGATGGTGATATGGAATCTGAAAGTGACCAATCTGATTGCGAAGGCATGCCACCATTGGAGGATATTGATGAGGATGAGTTAGCATTACCGGTTGCGGGGTCCTTGGTTATAAGGCGCACACTTCAGGTTCAAGTCAAGGATGATGAGTCTCATCAACAAAGAGAGAATATCTTCCATACTCACTGTTACGTACAAAGCAAGGTGTGTGGTTTAATTATTGATAGTGGAAGCTGTGTTAATGTTTGCAGTACCACCCTTGCTAGTAAACTGAATTTGAGAACTGTTAAGCATGCGAAACCATATAGATTGCAATGGCTGAACGATAGTGGTGAAGTGAAAGTGACTAAGCAGGTTGTGGTCCCATTTTCGATTGGGAAGTATGTTGATGAAGTTATGTGCGATGTGGTACCAATGCAAGCAAGTCACATCTTGTTGGGGAGGCCATGGCAATATGATAGGAAGGCAGTTCATGATGGGGTTAAGAATAGGTATACCATTGTAAAAGATGGTAAAACCATCACTCTTGTATCTCTTACACCCAAACAGGTGTATGACGATCAAATAAAGCTAAAAAAAGAGCATGAGGCGATGGGGAGAGGAAATCAAGGTGAGGAACATGGGGAGAGAAAACCATCAGATTCGGCCAGAACACAAACCTCTACAACCCCTTCAGCCACCCATCCAAACAAAAACAAATGTTTGTCCGACACTCCCAACAAATCAGACCATTCAACCACTCAAAAACACCCAAATCTAGCTGAGAGTGGAGGTAAGACAAGAGGAGAGAAGAAAGTCAAGAAGAGTAATGAGAATTGTGTGAAAAAACTGGAGAAACAACCTAATTTTTATGCTAGAGAGGGTGAGGTCAGATCTGCATATTTCGCTAACAAGCCAATGATTTTACTTGTGTACAAGGAGGCTTCCTTTAACACTAATGATCTTGATCATATTGTGCCTAGTGCTGCTATTTCTTTGTTGCAGGAGTTTGATGATGTGTTCCCCGACGATACCCCAAGTGGATTACCTCCATTGCGAGGGATAGAGCATCAAATTGATTTTGTACCCGGAGCTTCAATTCCTAACCGGCCAGCATATAGAAGCAATCCCGAGGAGACGAAAGAGCTTCAAAGGCAAGTTGATGAGCTGATAGAAAAGGGCTACATTCGTGAGAGTATGAGCCCATGTGCCGTACCGGTGCTACTTGTGCCTAAGAAGGATGGAACATGGAGGATGTGTGTTGACTGCCGAGCAATCAACAACATAACGGTAAAGTATAGACACCTTATTCCTAGGCTTGATGACATGTTAGATGAGTTACATGGATCTTGCATTTTCTCCAAAATTGACTTGAAAAGTGGGTACCATCAGATTAGGATGAAAGAGGGTGATGAGTGGAAAACTACATTTAAGACTAAGTATGGTTTATATGAATGGTTAGTGATGACGTTTGGACTTACCAATGCACCAAGTACGTTTATGCATTTGATGAATCATGTATTGCGTGCATTCATAGGTAATTTTGTGGTTGTGTATTTTGATGACATTTTGATCTATAGCAAGAACTTAACAGAGCATTTTGATCATTTGCAGAATGTACTTAGTGTGTTGCGTAGTGAGAAATTGTATGCTAATCTTAAAAAGTGTGCCTTCTGCTTGGAAGAAATTGTGTTTCTTGGCTATGTGGTAACTGCAAAGGGTATCTTGATGGATGAGGAGAAAGTTCAGGCCATTCGGGATTGGCCTACACCCAAATCGGTAAGTGAGGTAAGGAGTTTTCATGGGTTAGCTAGTTTTTACAGGCGTTTTGTGAAAGACTTCAGTACAATAGCTGCACCCTTGAATGAAGTTGTTAAAAAGTCGATTCGCGTTTAAATGGAAGGAGCAACTTGAATTGACTTTTGCTTTTTTAAAAGAAAAATAATGTTCACACTGTTTTATCCTTACCTGACTTTACAAAGGCATTTGAAATAGAGTGTGATGCGTATGGAATGGGAATAGGTGTTGTTTTGATGCAGGATCGGAGACCTATTGCATATTTTAGTGAGAAGTTAAGTGGAGCGACCTTGAACTATCCAACTTACGACAAAGAACTCTATGCCTTAGTAAGAGCACTCGAAACATGGCAGCATTACTTGTGGCCAAAAGAGTTCGTCATCCATTCAGATCATGAGTCCTTGAAACATCTGAAAGGACAAGGTAAGTTGAATAGGAGACATGTGAAATGGGTTGAATTCATTGAAACTTTTTCCGTACATGATCAAGTATAAGCAAGGGAAAGAGAACATCGTAGCCGATGCACTTTCGCGCAGGTATGTTCTTTTACACACCATGAATGCTCGATTGCTAGGCTTTTACACACCATCGTAGCCGATTCTGATTTTGCTGAGATTTATAATGCATGTGGAAATTCGGCTTTAGGTAAGTTCTATTTGATGGATGGTTATTTGTTCAAAGAGAATAGAATGTGTGTTCCTGCTAGTTCTTTGCGTGAATTACTTGTTCGTGAAGCACATGGGGGTGGTTTAATGGGTCACTTTGGGGTTGCGAAAACCTTGGATGTATTGCATGAGCATTTCTATTGGCCAAAAATGAAAAGAGATGTGCAACGAATTTGTGAACAATGCATCGCTTGTCGGAAGGCAAAATCTAGAGTACAACCACATGGTCTCTATACACCATTACCTGTGCCTACTGAACCTTGGGTAGATATCTCTATGGACTTTGTTTTAGGTTTACCTAGGTCAAAAAAAGGTAGAGACTCCATTTTTGTTGTGGTTGATAGGTTTTCTAAAATGGCTCATTTCATTGCATGCCATAAAACAGATGATGCATCTCATATTGCAGACTTGTTCTTTAGGGAGATTGTACGTTTGCATGGCATTCCTAAGAGTATTGTGTCAGATCGTGATGTTAAATTCCTTAGTTACTTTTGGAAGACCTTGTGGGGAAAATTAGGAACCAAACTTTTATTTTCGATAACATGTCATCCTCAAACAGATGGGCAAACTGAGGTAGTCAATAGAACATTATCTCAACTTTTGCGTGTTGTAATACAAAAGAATTTGAAAAGTTGGGAAGAATGTTTGCCTTTTGTTGAATTTGCTTATAATAGAACTGTGCATTCGACAACTAGTTTTTCTCCTTTTGAGGTTGCTTATGGTTTTAATCCGCTAACTCCTATGGACTTAATTCCTTTACCTTGTGAAGAAAGGGTAAGTTTAGATGGTGAACAGAAGGCAAAGATGGTGAGACAACTCCATGAAGGAGATCGACTGCAAATAGAGAAAAAGAACAGACTTTACGCTTCTAAAGCAAATAAGGGACGTAAACTGGTTGTTTTCCAACCCGGTGATTGGGTTTGGGTGCACATGCGGAAGGAACGGTTTCCTAACCAAAGGAAATCAAAATTACAGCCTCGTGGTGATGGTCCATTTCAGGTTTTGGAGAGAATAAATGACAACGCATACAAAATTGATCTTCCAGGTGAGTATAGTGTTAGTGTTACCTTTAATGTTGCTGATCTTACATTGTTTGACACAGATATTGATTCGAGGTCAAATCCTTTCGAGGAGAGAGGGGATGATGCGAACCAGCCCAAAAACACCAACATCGACCCATTACAGGTTCCAAATGGTCCAATCACGCGGTCTAGGACAAAGGCATTGAAAGAGGCAATAAATGCATTGGTCTTGAAGGTTTCAACCCGGGTAGAATTGCAAGGACCGTTGGAGTATCAAGAGGAGACCTTAGTACATCTTATCCATGTGCAGGAGGGGTCCAATACAACCTTATTTGGGCCATGAAATTAGAACAACAAAAGGCTCCAAAAGAGTCCTACTACAACATGGAAACATGGGATTAATGGGCTGGATGGAAGAAAATAAATAAACCTTATGGGCTCTATTTAAGTTAGTTAGCTACAGCCCAAGGCTTGTTTGGGCTTAATTAAGACTTTGTTTTCAGATAGGATCAAAGGCTTGCTTGGATTAAGTAATGGGCTCTTTAATTTAGCATTTTAGGTCTGTTTTCAGTGGACCTCATTTAAGTCCACATAAGAGATCCATTAGGGTTACTTTTAAGGACTATATAAACTCATGTAACCCTTCAGCAGCCATTCATTGATGAAACTTCATTCTGAACTCTTCAGTTTCTATGTAAGAGAGATTCTTGTATTCTTCAGTTCTTGAATGAACTGAATCTGACTTATCGAAGATTAACTGGCTTCGTGGCGTCATTTTACTCATTCCAATAGTGCTGGTGCCTTGGGGCAGGTTTCCATTGTGTCACACTCCTATCAGACCTTCTTTTGGCTTTCCGGGATCTTATCTCATTCTTGGTTGTGGGTTGCGTGACCACGTGATCACGAGGTTCGCATCACTTGACCACAATTTTAACCAAACACTCACTACTTATTTTGAACCATAGTAAAATCGCTTTTTTGAAACTTTTTTTTCAACATCAACCGCAATACCAAATACACCCTCACTACGAATCTTCTGACTCCACTGGAAGGATAGGCATGGGGTATTTGGGAGTACTTTTCAGAAGTGCTTTTGAAAAAAAAAATGATTTTTTTATTTATTTTGAAATTTAAATTAATAAAATTTGGTTTTTTATATCATTTTGATGTGCTGATGTAAAAAATGATTTTTAAAAAATCAAAAAATATATATTATTTTGAAGTATTTCTATATAAAAAATATTTTCAAAAACAACCGTAACAGCCCTCCCAAACAGACCATAATCATATTCATTTTAAGGCTAGCTCTTGCTTATCGACTATGCTTGCTGGTCATCGAAGATCTTTGATTCCTGAGTGGGCCATCAAGGTTATTGATTGACATCACCACATCATCATCATATGATCTAGTTAATTAGAAAATTTTAAGATTTTTTTTATTACTATTTTATAATAAATAAATCGCGAATGGGATGCAATTAAAAAATTATATTATCATAAGCAAAGTAACTTTTATATTCTTTTTAAGAGAAGAAAAAATTTGAGTTGCAATATTTGAAAAAACACAATATATTATGTTAATCTGTTTTCAACAAAGCAACTCTATAATTATGATTATTTTTTATATAAGATATTTTGTAATTTTCATACGTTATTTCAATAAAAAAAACTTAAGCTAATCACTCTATGACTATGTCGTATAAAAATTCTCTAGTCTCTCAAAAACAAATTTATTTAGTGTCTGTTTGAAATTGTAGTTGAAGTTATTTTTTAAAATATTTTTTATTCAAAAATATATCAAAATAATTTATTTTTGAAAAATTATTTTTGATATCAGCACATGAAAGTAATCTAAATATATCAAAAATATCTAATTTAAAATACAATAAAGTTCATTTTTTAAAAAATATTTTTAAAACACAATAAAAAATACACCATTAGTGTGTATGATACGCTTAGATAATTGTGAGGTTAGATTATTAGTAATGTGATGAAGATTGTTTAGTGTTGGTTAACTTTAACAAATTAACGTTGAACCATTCATTAGTGGTTGTCCGTCCTTAATCCATTAAGCCGCTCCATTTACTTCAATATTTAAACTTAAAACTTTTTAAATAATAATAATAGTAGTAGTTGTACTAGCCGCCGCCATTACATACCTGATTTTATATAGATTTTATGTGATTTGATATTGTTATTATATAGCTCTGAGACTAAATTGGATTCACAGTTCATGTCAATCATTCTAATTAACTCATACTAAAAATTAATTGATAATCGTGTCTTTCAGTTTATATTTCTATTAACTTTGGTTTTTATTTTTATTTTTTATTTCATATCTAGGCTTTTTATTTCATTTAATTTTTTTATTTAATTTAAACCTTATTTTTTATTGCTTTTATTATTTTAATGTTTATCCATTTTTAATTTTGTTTCTCAATATATAATTTTTTTAATTTTTTAATTTATTTTTGTCTACATTCTTTTAAAATTTTGTTTGATATTTTTTCAATTTAATAATTTTTTATTATCAAATTTGACCTTCATTGTTTTCATTGCTCTTTATTTTATGTATATAAAAAATTCATGATTGTAGATTTTACTTCAAAAAAATTTCATGTATTATTTCTTATAGGATAATCTCAATCTCATTACTCAATTCACTAGTCTTGAATGTTATCATACTTTAATTTGATTCTTTTTAAAATCCTTTATCATTATAAAAAACAAAAAGTATTATTCAACATTGAGTTTTCATGTTTTGAGTTTCATTTTATTATTATTTTTTTACTATGTGTCTATCCCAATCAACCTAGTGGTGAGTTAGTTGATTTAACCTAGATTGACTAAGTTATTTTTTCTTGATCTTGTTTTTTGCGAAATTAATCCTTTTTTTTTTATTTCATTCTTTCACATTAAATTATTGTCTCATAAACTTTGTGATTTTTCCACTTTTTCTTACAAGGTCAACCATTCAAAGTTTAGGTTAGTCAAGTTCATTTTGTTAACATGCTTTTTTATAAAAAAAAAATATAGTTATTTTTTTGTCAATATCATGACAGAAAGCGAAAACTTGATTAAGTTAACTCGTGTTAACTTCTTTGTTGTTTTTAGCATTCTAGTCTTGAAATAGATTTTTCTTCTTCAACTTTGTCATTTAGCATTAGATTATTGAGTTATCTCGATATGATATTTGAGATAATGTGTTATTTAAGTTATTTTATATTTATTTGAGTTTTTTTTTATGTGTATGAGAAAATTGACATGGCTCACGATATAGTGGAGCACTTGTCTACTCAAGACTAAGTGCATGTGTTAGCAATGTGGTTGAAATTACTTTTGAAAGTAATTTTCATTTACAAATGCATCAAAACAATAATTTTTTGTAATTGTTTTTTTGACATCATCACATGAAAATGATTTAAAACACATACAAAATTTACTTTAAAATAAAAAATAAAAAAAATTATTTTTTTTAAAAACACTGTCAAAAAGATCCTAAATATAGAGTAAAAAGAGAGATTTTCTTAAACATTATGAATAAAAATAATATGAATATAAAATTGAAACTACTTATATAGTTAAGGTGGAGTTATATGTGAGGGTTTTTTTAAATAAAATAAATAAAATTTAATGTGTGTCCGTACACTTGGTGCACTATATTATACCTGTAAGGTGGATTATATTAAGTGGTTTTGATCGATGTGTTCTGTATGGTGTTAAGTTTTAAAAGTATTTTTGAATTTTTATTTTACTTTATATATTTTTTTAATATTTTTAGATCATTTTCCTGATATTAAAAATAATTTTTCAAAAAATATATTTTTTTAATATAATCCTAATTAAAAATATTTATAAAATAATATCAATCAAACTCTCAAATCATGCGACTATGAAGACCAAATTTGTAGAATACAAGGTGATTTACCCACGCGCTGTGTTGATTTTTTAATATAGAAAAATAATTGATTTTTTATGCGTTGTTATTAGTTATTTTAATATTTAATTAATGAAATTGTAATAGATCAAATCTGTTAGAAATGAGTTTTTTCTGCTTGAAAGGAGTAGTATAAACAAAACACAGGGGAAGTATTCCGCATATTTTTTAATTGTAGAGAACTTGGGTAAATTTGTTTACCCATTTTGTTTTTAAGTTGTTGATTTTCCTCGGTAATATCAAATATGAAATATGAAATAATTTGTTTTTACAAAAAAAATGTAAAATGCAGTAATCAAATTTTTCTAAGAAATAAGCTTCAACAAAAGATGACAAAATAAGAATTAAAAGGCAAAATCCTGTTTTTTTTATTTTATAATATTTATACCTCATATTATTATAATAAAATATTTAAGAGCATTTATATTTTTTTTGTTCTTTAAAAAATCCTAGGTCATTTTGTTTCTATATATATATATATATATATATATATATATATATATATATATATATATATATATTCTAGTGCTAATATTAAATAAATATTAAAATATATAATTAGTCTCATATATTTATAAGAAACAAAACCTAAATAAATGACAAAATAAAAATAAATATAGGTATATTAAAAAAATTGACTTTAAAGATCAAGTCAATTTTTACAATGATTGTCAATAAAGCAATCAAGTCAATAACAGAATCTAAAAAACAATAAAGCAAACAAAAAAATAAATATCAATTTTAAAATGATTGTCAATACAAATTACAATGTGAATATTAATAAAACTTTAACAATAGTGGAATAATAAAAATTGGTGAAAACATATTAAGGTGCTAATATTAAATAAAGATCAAAAAATATAATTAGTTTGATAAAATCAAAAAAAACTAACAAATAATAATTATGATTATTTTGAATATCTTATCTATAATAATTAGAAATTGCAAGACCTTAACAATAAAGTAATTAATAAACAAAATAAATGACATGAAATAAAAGATAGATATTATTAAATTTTAAGAAATTATTTGACATGAAGGAAAAAAAGATAGTAATTATAATAATTATTAATTCTCAAATAATCACCAACACATATTAAAAATGAACATTAAATAAAAGAACTTCATAACATTGGAAATAAGGAAAAATTGGAAACAAATACTAAGAGCATGTATATATAAGCATGAACATAAATAGGAACAATGTAAGAAATATGTATATAAAATAAAGACATTAAGGCCCCGTTTGTTTGATGGAAAGTGATTTCCTTTTGGAAAGTGAATTCCGATGTTTGGCAGTGTTATGGAAAATGAACTGAAAAACATTTTTCAGTGTTTGTTTGTGTTATGGAAAATGAACTGGAAAATAATTTATTAATAAATTATTTTTTTTCAAGTTTATTAAAATAATGAGGAACAAATCTTACAAATTAAAAAGTTGAATGAGAATGATATTAAAAAAATATAATTTCATAAATTATCTCAAATAAAATAAATAATAATCAAAATAATAGAGATCAAATCTAAAAAATTAAAAAAAATGAAAGGTGTGTAAATTAAAATAATAATAATAAACATTTCATAAATTATTTCAAATAAAATAAGTAACAATAAAAAAAAGGAGGACCAAATTTGATAGATAAAATTTTTGAATAAAAAATGATAAGAAAAAAGCAAATAGCAATTATAAAAATAAGGACCAAAGTTAATATAAAATTTAAATTTTAAGAGATGGAATTGAAAAATAAATATTCAAAACAAATTATATATAGCAATCAAAAGTTTGAGGATCAAATTCGATATAATCAACAAATAATGACATTTCTAAATTTTTCACAGCTTCCGGTAAATGTTTTCCGCCCAGATTTTCTAGGAAAACACTTTCCTAAAAATCAAGCCAAATTTTTCTTTAACTGACAAACAAACATAGGAAAGTTTGGAAAGTGGTTTTCCGAAAACCACTTTCTGGAAAACAAACACAGTCTAAAAGAAAATCCAAGATTAAAAGTCTAGGGGATAAAATGAAAAAAAAATGTATGTAATAAATTTAATTTGAAGGAGAAAATTGAAAGAAATCCAATCATTGATACCAATGAAATTAAACAATTTAAAACAAAACCTAAAATGAAAAGAATTAAGATCGAAATGAAACTTAAATCTATAAATAATTTGAATAGAAGGATAAAATTGAAAAAAAATCAAGATTTGATACCAAAAATATTAAGGATTTATAATAATTTTACATGGAAGAATAAAATAAGAAAAAATCAAGCTTTAATATCAAAAATATTAAAGATTCCAGACCCATCAAAAAATTCAAAGGAGACCCTAAATGAAACTACAATATATAATCAATTTCAATTGCAGAATAAAATTGAAACAATTCTAATGCGAATCATCACATAAACACCAACAAGGACTTATGGACTACCTTTTTCCTTTTGTTTCTAGGATTAAGGGGTTGGATGGAAGACTATAAAAAAGACTTATGGACTTTGTTTAATTTTATTAGCTAGAGCCCAAGGCTTGTTTGGGCGTAATTAAAACTTTGTTTTCAGCTAGGATCCAAGACTTCTTTGGATTAAATCATGGGCTTTTCAATTTAGGATTTTGGTTCAATTTTGAGTGAACCTCTTTAAGTCCACATAAGAGGTCCATTAGGGTTATTTTTTAAGAACTATTTAAACTCTTGTAACCCTAATTTTGGAAGCCATTGATTAAATTTAACTCTGAACTTTTCAGTTTATGTGTGGGAGTGATTCTTGCATTCTTTAGTTCTTGAACAAACTGAATCCGACTTATTGAAGATTAACTGACTTTGTGGCGTCATTCTATTCATTTCAATAGTACTGGTGCCTAGGGGCAAGTTTCCATTGTGTCACACTGCTATTAGACCTATTTTAGCTTTCCAGGATCAGGTTTCATTCTTGGTTGTGATTTTGCGTGATCACAAGGTTCACATCAAATTCAAAACCTATGCAATAGCACTAAGGGGCAAAAAACCAAATCAAAAGTTCAGGGACTGAAAGGAAATATGACAAAAAGCAATTGAGCTGACGACAACTTGTGCAGGCAGGAAAAAGAAAAGGGGTTGAAAATTTAAAACAACCAGTGACATGTTTACGCCCACGTGTACTCACACGCGCCACACCATAGATGTCGGTTATGGATTTTCGGATGCCATAATAGGTTGCACATGCCATTCGAAACACGTGTGAGCACGAAAATGGACGACGTGTCTGGCGACGTGCCAACAATAATCGATGAACTGGACCAAACCTGAATTCTGTCCATATTTAGGGATAAAAAGGTGATTTCACCGTGCAAGGAAATATTGAAAAAACAATAAACCGGTTAGACGAACTGGACCAGACCACATATGCACAATTACCGTGGAATCCCTCAACCAAGTTGCATTGTTTTTTCTTTTTCATGGGACAATTTTGTTATTGCATTGTGCAAAAAAAGAAAAAAAACAAAGCAGACTGACCAAACCAAATAAATCGAACCAAATCCTCCTGAAAATTAAGCACTACTATTGAATTCCACAATGATTTGTCTCTTGGTGAATAATGGTAATGACTCACGAGCTTTTTTAGCTTTTAAGATAACTATAAATTACTTATATTTGTTTAGTGTACTAGCATCAAATGGATGAAAAAGAATAGAAAGAAATTGGTTAAGTAAATAAAAAAAAAATACATATAATAAATATATTGTTGAATAAAATTTTATTCTTTCAAAATAGAATGTATAAAGGACATGTGTCACAAGGATAGATTTTTCCACACAATTATGTGTTGAAATTCACGGATTAAGGCAACAATACAATAAATAATGCAATCTTAAAATTAATTACTTTAAAGTAAAGAGATAAGGGAGAGAGATTGTTAACTCGGGTTTTTAACGTGGTTCGGCAAGCCTACGTCCACGACTCAAGTACCAACCCGTACTTGAGTATTGTACTCTCTTACTAAACCAAGTAACAAGATTACAATTTTCGCTTGATGAATCCACACCAAGACTTTACACCACTTGAAGATATGCCCTCTTCAAGATTTTCCTTTTCCACTTGAAGATGTCCCCTCTTCAAGATTTTTCTTTTCCCACTTGAAGATGTACCCTCTTCAAGATTTTTCTTTGGTGATGTTCCCTCACCAATACCAAGAGTTTTATACTCAACTCTCAAGAGTTTCACAATGGTTGTTTTAGTAAAACAACAATACACTCTTAATAGTGTGGATATTACAAATGAAGATCTATGATCTCTTTCTCTCACTTAATAGCACTTAGGATATTTGAAGGTGTTTAAGTGTAGTGAGAATGAGAAATACTCTTTGTGTTAGGATATGAAGATTTAAACACAAATATGAGTATTAATGAGGATTGATGATATGAAGGTGTTTATGCACTTCTAATTGCCTCAATATAAGATATGAAAGTTCTGTGAATTTCGTTTTGCAATTAAGAGGCCTATTTATAAGTTTCAAAGAGAAACTAGCCGTTTGAAACTAGCCGTTAGAAACTAGCCGTTTGAAACTAGCCATTAGAAACTAGCCGTTTAATCATCAAATCCTTTGTATGCAATGTGAAGTGTGTGAGTTCATTTTAATTTGTGCTATCAAGATAGAAATAGAAATTTACATAAAGCACTAAAATGAACACTTATTCTAAGTCTTCACTTGCTTGCATCTTGGACTTCCTGGAGTGATTTCTTCGTGTACTCCATTATGATTGTTGATGTATTCTTTGTATAATACATGTTTATAGCTTAATCTCATCCAAGCATATTATTAGCCCATTTTCTTTTTATTGTTATCATCAAAATATATAAAGCATACAAAGTATGACATTATATGTCAACATTATGATCCTAGTATGGTAGTCTAGTCTTGTTAATAGACTCATATTGTTTCTTTCTGTTCACCTATAGTCTAAGTGTTTCATATACCTAAAGGTTTTGCTCACAAACTCTTAGTAAATCATAGAATACAACAACAACAACAATAATAATAAGTATTTACAAGAACAACTCTAACCTTATTAATCTATTAACAAAGGAAATGCACAATAATCATGTGTGTGTTATACACAATTTGACGCAACACACCTTAAGCTATATATATTACAACAATATATGATGGAAGGTACATGTCAAAACCGTCTCTATAGATGCACAAGAATATGGACAACATATGTCAAAGACACCAATTACCTGTAAGTACCCAAAACCAATTTTCTTAGGACCTGTTTGGAAGTATAGTTGAATTTGCTTTTCAAAGTGTGTTTTTTTAGACATGTATCAAAATAAAAATAAAAAATATTTTTAAAAAATATTTTTGACATCAACATATCAAAATGATCTAGAAACACTAAAAAGATTTATTTTAAAACAAAAAAAAAATCAATTTTGTTCAAAAACACTTTTGCAACATAGTGCCAAACATGCATGTATGCCATCCCATTGCCCAAATTGATTTCCGATGCTTTCATCTCTCTTATGCAAACCAAACAAACCTTAGACAATCTTTCATATAAGTTAAGAATGTGTAAAGCATGAAAAAAAAACTCAACATATATGTTATTCACATTGTCTAGGCATTTTATCACTGTTCATGGACGTTGCTATTGTCCAATAGCATCTCATTGGTGAGATCCCATACCTATGTATATGACAAACCTCCTTCACCAAATGAACTAACATCCTCGCCAAAACAAATTTGAAAGTCTTGCATGAATTCCTCAAATTACCATAAATCATTATCTTTCTCCTAAGAAACCTCTAGGTCATTTGCCCATTTCATAGGGACTTTATCCAGTGGTTTTAATTATGTTTGCTTGACCGCTATTTATGATCGGCTTGTTTTAACTCACAAGTGCATGAGTGTGCGATGTAACAATTAACTCAGTAAGATCGAGGTCATATCCACAGAGAGCTAGATTTAGAAATTAAGCTAGGTAACAACAAAAATATTTTAGGAGAATAATGAATGGATTTGTTTTTTAAGATAAGAGAGAGTAAATAGATTTTAAATGACAAGAAAAGGTAAGTCTTGGTTCCAAATCAATTTTGATGGTGATGTATTGGTGAATCCTTCAACATATATAAGATAACTCAACCTAATATCAACGATGGTGATATTAGATCAGAAGATATTACAATGAAGATCTAAAACATGAAGATGATTATTGTTTAAGAATAAACGAGTGTTTTCATATTAAGTAAGACATTGAATCAAGCAATCTCGATACCAAAACTAAGTTTTGTTCATAAAAATTCAAGATTATAACATTACTTAGATGATTTCTAAAATTTCTTTGCAATAACAAAACATTCGTGAAGAAAAAGTGAAGATAAACATTAGGATTCATTCATATCTTAAAGAACTCACCTCAATCACCATCATCCCTGATTTGGATCCAAGAAAGAGATTAGTCAACCATAATTATATATAATAACACTTTAATAAACATGAAATAACCTGAATCAAACTGAAATAATAAGTTTTACAACTAAAATAAAACTGAAATCTAAAACAAGAAGAACAAAACACAATCTCGGAAAAATATTGCAAGACATCTGATGCTAACTTGGACTGCAATTTAACCCTATTTCGGAGCGATATTTGAAGGAATTCGACACATATTTATAGGCCTTTCTGTTAGAATTCCATAACATTAAAAAACATACAATTTGGATCTCGGAGTCAAAAGATATGACTGAAACGCCGAAAGGTGTTCTGGAAAACTTATTATTTTGGCAACATGGAGAATATTTGTGTCTGATTTGATGCTAACTTTGGACTGCACTTTACCCCACTTTAGAAGAGTTTTCTGGAGACAACTATTAGACACATTTTTGTAGGCCTTTCTGTTAGCTTTCCATAACATTAAAAACCATACAATTTAGATCTCTGAGTCAAACGTTATGACTGAAACGCCGAAAGGTATTCTGGAAAACTTATTATTTTTAGCTGGCAACTTGGAGAAGATTTTTGTGTCCGATTTTCTTCCTCATTTTTAGCTGAATCTTTCTTCTTTTTGACCCAATATAAAGTAACAATCTTCCCTCCAGCTATCCATAGATTTCTCCTCCAATTCTTTCTTCCAAATTTCGACGTTTAAATTTCCTGAAATAATTCATTTAAGCTCCAAAAACTTGTCGAAACATTAAAAAAAATTCATTACTAAAAAGCACATCAATTATTATAAAATCCCAAATAAAAACAATAAATACATATGTAAAATAAAAGACTTAACGATACTTTTTATGCACAATCAATGTTGACCAAGTCTCCTATGATCTCTAAATTTATCTTGAATTGTTGATGAAGCTCTTAGTAATTTACCCATTTCTTGACCCTCAAGATCTTGGTGAAAAAGGTTTAAATAACTCATATGGGATCAATCTTTATCTTTCTAAGAGCTTTTGATGCGGACCAGCCCAGAAACACCATGATGCAGACTCGCCCGGAAACCAGTAAGGATCCATTACGTGTTCCAAATGGTCCAATGACATGGTTTGAGATAAAAGCATTGAAAGAGACAATGAATGCAATGGTTTTGAAGGTTTCAACCAGGTCAAAATGGCAAGGACCATTGGAGTGTTAAGAGGAGACCTTAGTATATCTTATTCATGTGCATAAGGAGTCCAATACAACCTCATTTGGGGGCATGAAGTGAGGATAGCAAAGGAGACAAATGAATCCCACTACAACTTGGAAATAACATGGGTGACTACCTTTACCTTTTGTTTCTAGGATTTAGGGGCTTTATTTAATTTTGTTAGCTAAAGTCCAAGGCTTGTTTGGGTTTAATTAATACTTTCTTTTCAGCTAGGATCGAAGACTTTTTTGGATTAAGATGAGGGTCTTTCAACTTAGGGTTTTGGGTTAGTTTTAAGTGGACCTCTTTTAAGTCCACATAAGAGGTCCATTAGGGTTACTTTTCAGTTTATGTGAGTTATTCTTGCATTATTTAGTTCTTGAATGAACTAAATCCGACTTATCAAAGATTAATTAGCTTCGTGGCTTCATTCTACTCATTCCAATAGTATTGGTGCCTTGGACAGGTTTCCATTGTGTCACACTCCTATCAGACCTATTTTGGCCTTTTGGGATCAGATATCATTCTTGAATGAAGTTGTTAAAAAGTTAGTTGTATTTAAATGGGGAGAGGGACAATAATTGGCTTTTGTTCTTTTAGAGGATAAATTATGTTTTGCACTTGTCTTTGGCTTTACCTGACTTTATGAAAGCATTTGAAATAGAATGTGATGCGTCTGGAATGAGAATAGGTGTTGTTTTGATGTAGGATCAAAAACCTATTATGTATTTCAGTAAGAAGTTAAGTGGAGCAACCTTGAACTATCCCACTTACGACAAAAAACTTTATGCCTTGGTAAGAACACTTCAGGCATGACAACATTACTTGTGACCGAAAGAGTTTGTAATCCATTCGGATTATGACTCCTTCAAACATCTGAAAGTACAAGGTAAGTTGAATAGGATACATGCAAAATGAGTTCAATCCATTGAAAGTTTTCCTTACATAATAAAGTAAAAGCAAAGGAAAGAGAACATTGTAGTTGACACACACTCCATGAATACTAGATTGCTAAGCTTTTTCATGTGAAGGAATTGTATGGTAACTATTCTGACTTTGCTGAGATTTATAATGCATGTTGACATTTGGCTTTTGGTAAGTTTTATTTGATGGATGGTTATTTGTTCAAAGAGAATAGAATGTGTATTCCTGCTAGTTCTTTGCGTGAATTGCTTGTTTGTGAAGCACATGGGGGTGGTTTAATGGGTCACTTTGGGGTTGCGAAAACCTTGGATGATTGCACGAGCATTTCTATTGGCTAAAGATGAAAAGAGATGTGCAACGAATTTGTGAGCAATGCATCACTTGTAGAAAGGTAAAATCTAGAATACAACGATATGATCTCCATACACCATTACTTGTTCCTATTGAACCTTAGGTAGATATATATAGACTTTCTTTTAGGTGTACCTAGGTTAAAGAAAGGTAGAGACTCTATTTTTGTTATGGTTGATAGGTTTTCTAAAATGACGCATTTCATTGTATGCCATAAAAACAGATGATGCATCTCATATCGCAGACTTGTTGAGTAGGTACATTACACATTTGCATGACATTCATAAGAGTATAGTGTCAGATCGTGATAAGTTCCTTAGCTACTTTTGGAAGACCTTACGGGGAAATATAGGAACCAAACTTTTATTTTTCACAACATGTCATCCTTAAACAGATGGGCAAACTGATGTAGTCAATAGAACACTATCTCAACTTTTACGTGTTGTAATATAAAAGAATTTGAAAAGTTGGGAAAAATATTTGCCTTTTGTTGAGTTTGCTTATAATAGAACTGTGCATTCGACAATTGGTTTTTCTCTTTTTAAAATTGTTTATGGTTTTAATCCACTAACTCCTATGGATGTAATTCCTTTACCTTGTAACGAAAGAGTAAGTTTACATGGTGAAAAGAAGGCAAAGATGGGGAGACAACTCCATGAAGGAGTTTGACTGCAGATGGAGAAAAAGAATTGACTTTACTCTTCTAAAGCAAATAAAGAACGTAAACTAATTGTTTTCCAACTCGGTGATTAGGTTTGGGTGCACATGTGGAAGGAACGATTTCCTAACTAAAGGGAATCAAAATTATAGCCTTGTGGTGATGGTCCATTTTGGGTTTTGGTGCGAATAAATGACAACGCATACAAAATTGATCTTCCAGATGAGTATAGTATTAGTACTACCTTTAATGTTGTTGTTTGATGATGCAGATTAGCCTAGAAACACTAGTAAGAACCCACTACATGGTCCCCTGACGCGGTCTGAGACAAAGATATTGAAAGAGGTGATGAATGCATTGGTTTTAAAGGTTTCAACGAGGTCAAATTGCAAGGACCATTGGAGTATCAAGAGGAGACCGTAGTACATCTTATCCACGTGCAGGAGCAGTCTAATTCAACCTTATTTGGGCCATGAAGTGAGGACAGCAAATGAGCCAAAACAATCCTACTACAACATGGGATTAATGGGCTTGATTGAAGACTATAAAAGAAAAGTCTTATGGGCTTTATTTAATTTTGTTAGCTACAGCCTTGTTTGGGCTTAATTAAGATTTTGTTTTCAGCTAGGATCCAAGGCTTGTTTGGATTAAGTCATGGGCTTTTCAATTTAGGATTTTGGGTCAGTTTTAAGTGGATCTCATTAAGTCCACATAACGGGTCCATTAGGGTTACTTCTTAACAACTATTTAAACTCATGTAACCCTAATTTCGGCAGCGATTGATTAAATTTAAATTCTGAACTTTTCAGTTGATGTGTTAGAGTGATTCTTGCATTCTTTAGTTTTTAAACGAACTGAATCCAATTTATCAAAGATTAACTAGTTTCGTGGCATCATTCTACTAATTTCAATTGTTTTGGTGCCTTGTGGGTTGCATTGTGTCACACTTTTATCAGACTTATTTCAGCTTCCCAAGACTACATTTCATTCATAGTTGTAGGTTGCGTGACCACATGATCATGAGATCTATCACTGTCACAAGGCAACACCACTATTGCAATAAGTAGAATAACACCACGAAGCCAGTTAATATTCGATAAGTTGGATTTAGTTCGTTCAAGAACTAAAAAAATGCAAGAATCACTCACACATAAACTCAAAAGTTCTTAAAAAGTACCTCTTATGTGGACTTAAAAGAGGTCCACTCAAAACTGACCAAAAATCCTAAATTAAAAGCCCATGACTTAATCCAAACAAGCCTTGGATCCTAGTTGAAAACAAAATCTAAATTAAGCCAAACAATCCCTAGCTAACAAAATTAAATAAAGCCCATAAGTCTTATTTATAGCCTTCCAACCAGCCCCTTAATCCTAGAAACAAAAAGAAAAGGTAGTCCATATGTCCTTGTTGGAGTTTCTAGGCTAGTTCGCATCATCCCCTCTCTCCTCGAATCAAAATCGTTATGCTGTTGATATCTTAACAATAAAAAATCATCCTCCATGTTCCATTCTTCTTAGACATGAGTAGCGCGAGTACAAAACACAAGCTTATACTCTCACAATATATCCCTTAATTTTTTGCTCATTAACTTGTCTTTGAAGCCTTATCGTCTCAATTTCTTCTATAGGCTGGTTGGTTAAGAATTGAAGCTCCACGTACAAAATCAATCTGATGCTTTATCCCCCGCAATGGTGGTAATCCCCTTGGAGTATCGTCGGGAAATAAATCATACACTTGCAACAAAGAAATAGCAATACTAGGCAGAATATGATCAAGATCATTAGTATTAAAGTAAGCATCCTTATACACAAGTAAAATCATTGGTTTGTTAGTGATCTATAAAGATCTGACCTCATTGTATCTAACATAAAAATTAGGTTGTTTCTTTAGTTTTTCCACATTATTCTCATCACTCTTCTCGACTTTCTTCTTTCCTCTTGTCTTACTTCCATTCTACACTAGATTTGGGTTTTTTTAAGTAATGGTTGAATGGTCTGATTTATTTGGAGTATTGGCTAAATATTTGTTCGTGTTTGGATGGGTGGTTGAATTGGTTGTACAGGTTTGGGTTCTGACCGAATCTGATGGTCTTCTATCCCCTTGGTCCTCATCTTGATTTTCTCTCCCAATTGCCTCATCCTCAATTTTTTGCTTTATGTGATCATCATACACCTGTTTGGGTGTAAGAGGTACAAGAGTGATGGTTTTACTATCTCTTACAATGATATACTTATTTTTAACCCCATCATAAACTGCTTTCCTATCATATTGTCATAGTCTCCCCAACAAGATGTGACTTGCTTGCATTGGTACCACATCGCACTTAACTTCATCAACATATTTCCCAATAAAAAATGGGACCACAACCTGCTTAATCTCTTTCACTTAACCACTATCATTTAACCATTGCATGTTTAATAGTACTCAAATTTAGTTTATAACATAGGTGGTACTACAAACATTAACACAGCTTCTACTATCAAAAAATAAACCACACACCTTGCTTTGTACGTAAGAACGTGTATGGAAGATGTTCTCTTTTTGTTGATTAGTTTCTTCTTCCTTGACCTGAACATGAAGTGTGCACCTTCTAACCAAGGACTTAGCAACTGATAATGCTAAGTAATCCCCATCATTATCCTCTAACGGTGGCATGCCTTCGCAATTAGATCTGTCATTTTCGGATTCCATATCACCATAATCTCTAGTCATCATTATTCTCTTGTTTGGGTACTCCGAAGCATAATTTTCATGCCCTTGACACCTGAAACATTTAACATCATGGGTTAGTTTAGGCTGAGTTTCAGGTTTTCCTTTGGCACCGGTAGGGACATCGACTTTAGGTGTTATAAGGAACAAAGGATTGTGGCTGGACAATACCCTCTCTTTTCAGATTCATCTTCCAAGATGATGAAGAACCCAAATTAAACCCTGACCGTGTTGGCCATGTGTGCATCAATTGTCCCGTGGCGGAGGCCGGGTGGGCCAAGTCACAATCGAATATCGTGGGCGCTTGCATGCTGAATGCGGTATAAGGCTAGGGTATGCGCCTCTTCTATCACCAATTGGTTTTAGAAGAGTTGATAGCGCTTGAGGTCCTACAATTGGTATCAGAGCATAGTTCTCAATTATTAAGTTTGCTTAGACTTTGAATAGAATGGCAACTATAAGCTATAATCTCAAAAATGAAGGTGCCTCAACATCTAGACCACCATTTTTTGATGGTAATGACTATGCCTATTGGAAAGCTAGAATGACAATATATCTTCAATCTATAGATTTTGATTTATGGCTTTCTATTGAAAATGGACCTCATAGACCACTTAAAACCGAAAATGGTATTGAGATTCCAAAAAGCATGATAGAATATACAGACTTAGATAAAAGATTACTTTCTATGGATGCTAAAACCATGAACACTTTATACTGTGCATTAAATAGAAGTAAATTTAATAGAATATCTTATTGTAAAAATGCTAGGGATATATGGCATTCTTTAGAAGTAACTCATGAAGGAACTAATCAAGTAAAAGAATAAAAAATTGATATGTTAGTTCATCAGTATGAGTTATTTAAAATGTGACAAAATGAATCCATAACAAGTATGTTTACTCGTATGACTGGCATTACAAATAGTTTACATACTCTTGGTAGAACTTACACAAGTAAGATTCTCAGATCTCTACCAAAAGCTTGGGAAGCTAAAGTGACAGCAATACGAGAAGCTAAAGATCTCACCAAATTACCATTAGAGGAGCTCATCGGTTCTCTAATGACTCACGAGATTACTATGGATAAACAAGATCAAGAAGAAAGGCCAAAGAAAAATTTGGCATTTAAAACTGTTCATCAAGTTGAAGACGAGGATAATGACAAAAATGAAGACAGTCACGACGATCTTGTGGAAGATGTAGCATTGATCACAAGACAGTTTCGAAACTTTCCTAGAAAGAAAAGTGATAAGAGAAAGTTTTCGAACTACAAAAAGGAGGGAAACAAAGGAGAATCAAGTAAAGAAACTCCAAGATGCTACAAATGCAACAAATTGGGACATATCAAAACCGATTGTCCCCTTCTTCAAATGAAAAAGAAAAATCTCTTTCAAAAGAAAGCTTTGAAAGCAACATCGAGCGATGACTCGGACTCAAGCTCCAGTGATGAGAAGAACATGTGTCTAACATGTGCTTCATGGCAATTGAAAGCGAAAATGAGGTACTATCTTCGGATGATGAATCCGATCCTTCTTATATTGAATTACATGAACAACTTGAAAAATTGTATGTAGAATATAAGAAATTAGGTTCAAAATATAGTACTCCAAAAAGAAATCATGTATGCTTAATTGAAGAAAAAGAATTATTAGAAAAGAAAATATGTGATTTAAATGACAAGAGTAGCAAGACTAATCAACTTGAAGAAGATAATAAATTTTTTTGAGAAAATGCTTTCGAGCCAGAGAAGTGTATTTAACAAAGGAGGATTAGGTTATAAACCTAATAAAAATCAAAAATACCTAAAGAATTACTTTGTTAAAGCTAAACAGTTTTATAATCCAAGTCATACATGCAATTATTGTAGAAAATTAGGACATTTGATTTATACATGTCCTATGAAGAAAAATAAAACTGTCAAAATGATTTGGGTTCCAAAAGGAACCACCCCTAACCAAAAAGGACCCAAGAAGGTATGGGTACCAAAAACCTCATCTTGATTCTGTTTTGTAGGAACCAAGGGAACATGGGGAGTGGTTTTTGGATAGTGCTTGTTCAAGACACATGACCGCAGATGGCACCCTGTTCTCAAGCCTTACCAAAACTAAAGGAGGAAAAGTGACTTTTGGGGACAACTCAAAAGGAAAAATTGTTGGAATTGGCAACATTGGAGGTATGTCTTCAACCTCCATTGAAAATGTATTTCTTGTTGATAATCTTAAACATAACTTACTTAGTATAAGTCAATTATGTGACAAAGGATATAAAATCATTTTTGATCATACATGTTGCTTAATTCTTGAAAATGATAAAATTATTTTTATTGGTAATAGAATTGGAAACATCTATAAGATCAAAATAGATACATGTATGAGTAGTGAAAGTTGTCTTGTTGCTAGTATAAATGATAGTTTTCTATGGCATAGAAAACTAGGTCACATAAGCATGGACATCCTTTCAAAATTAGCTAAAAATGATTTAGTTAAAGGTCTTCCTCATATTGCATATAAAAAGGAAAAGCTATGTGATGCTTGCCAAATGGGTAAACAAAAAACATCTTTTAAAAGTAAGAATCACATATCAACCGAAAGACCTTTAGAATTACTTCACATAGATCTATTTGGACCAACTAGAACAAGAAGTTTAAGTGGTAATAGATATGTGTTTGTAATTGTTGATGACTTTACTAGATATACATGGGTTATATTTTTGAAATCAAAAGATGAAACCATTCATGAATTTGTAAAGTTTTCAAAGAAAATCGAAAATGAGAAAGGATTTTCTATAACTAACATAAGGAGCGATCATGGTGGTGAGTTCATAAGTGATTTATTTGAAACGTTTTGTGAAGAAAAAGGATACCACCACAATTTTTTAACTCCTAGAACTCCCCAACAAAATGGGGTTGTGGAAAGGAAAAATCGGTCTCTTCAAGAAATGGCAAGAACAATGATAAATCAATTTAACACCCCTAAATATTTTTGGGCGGAAGCCATAAATACTTCTTGCTATGTTTTAAATCGTGTTACTTTGAGACCTGAGTTGAAAAAGACTCCTTATAAGCTTTGGAAAGGAAGGAAGCCCAACATCTCTTTGATGCGAACTAGCCCAAAAACACCAACATCGACCCATTACAGGTTCCAAATGGTCCAATCACGCGGTCTAGGACAAAGGCATTGAAAGAGGCAATGAATGCAATGGTCTTGAAGGTTTCAACTCGGGCAGAATTGCAAGGACCGTTGAAGTATCAAGAGGAGACCTTAGTACATCTTATCCATGTGCAGGAGGGGTCCAATACAACTTTATTTGGGCCATGAAATTAGGACAACAAAAGGATCCAAAAGAGTCCTACTACAACATGGAAACATGGGATTGATGGGCTGGATGGAAGAGAATAAATAAACCTTATGGGCTCTATTTAAGTTAGTTAGCTACAGTCCAAGACTTGTTTGGGCTTAATTAAGACTTTGTGTTTCAGATAGGATCCAAGGCTTGCTTGGATTAAGTAATGGGCTCTTTAATTTAGCATTTTGGGTCTGTTTTCAGTGGACCTCATTTAAGTCCACATAAGAAGTCCATTAGGGTTACTTTTAAGGACTATATAAACTCATGTAACCCTTACTTCAGCAGCCATTATTGATGAAACTTCATTCTGAACTCTTCAGTTGCTGTGTAAGAGAGATTCTTGCATTCTTCAGTTCTTGAATGAACTGAATCTGACTTACCGAAGATTAACTGGCTTCGTGGCGTCATTCTACTCATTCCAATAGTGCTGGTGCCTTGGGGCAGGTTTCCATTGTGTCACACTCGTATCAGACCTTCTTTTTGGCTTTCCGGGATCTTATCTCATTCTTGGTTGTGGGTTGCGTGACCACGTGATCACGAGGTTCGCATCACTCTTATTTTAAAGTCTTTGGTTCAAAATATTTTATTTTAAACACTAAAGACAACCTTGATAAATTTGATTCAAAATCCGATGTTGGAATTTTTCTTGGATACTCCTCCTCTAGCAAAGCTTACAGAGTATACAATAATAGAACACTTTGTCTTGAGGAATCCATGCATGTCGCTTTTGAGGAAACTCAAAATGACAAAATTGTTGAGATTCTAGAAGAATTAAATGAAAGTGTTCAAAATTTGAATCTCCATGATAAAAATCCAAATGAGTCATCAAATGAAGACATGAACAAGGACCAACCAAGCTCAAGCAATCAACAAGAGTTGGTAAGTAACTCCTTTGAGCCGCTAAAGGAGCTAAGGTATGTAAGTTCTCATCCTCCAGAATTAATTATTGGTAATCCGTTTGAGGGAATTAAAACTAGAGCATCCCTTAGAAACATTAGTGGACATTATGCATTTGTTTCTCAAATAGAACCTAAAACCTTTCTTGAAGCTGAAAATGATGAAAAATGGATTTCCGCCATGCAAGATGAGCTAAATCAGTTTGAGAGAAATGATGTTTGGGAACTAGTCCCTAGACCAAAAGATTTATCAATAATTGGTACTAAATGGGTCTTTAGAAACAAAGTTGATGAACATGGGACTATTGTTAGAAACAAAGCAAGACTAGTTGCTAAAGGTTATAATCAAGAAGAAGGAATAGATTATGAAGATACCTTTGCACCAGTAGCTAGACTTGAATCTATAAGAATGCTATTAGCCTATGCATGTCATGCAAATTTTACGCTCTTCCAAATGGATGTTAAAAGTGCATTTTTAAATGGCTTTATAATGGAAGAAGTATATGTTGAACAACCTCAAGGCTTTGAAAATTTTGAATTTCCTAATCATGTTTTTAAACTCAAAAAGGCCTTGTATGGTTTAAAACAAGCACCTAGGGCATGGTATGATAGATTAAAAACATTTCTTATTGAAAATGATTTTAACATTGGCAAAATTGACACCACCTGCTATTTACGAAAGAAAAGGAAAATATATCTTTATTGTACAAATCTATGTTGATGATATGATTTTTGGTGCTACTAACGAATCTCTGTGTAAGGAATTTGCAAAATGCATGCAAGAGGAATTTGAAATGAGCATGATGGGAGAATTAAATTTCTTCCTTGGATTGCAAATTAAGCAAACAAGAGATGACATCTTATCAACCAAAGCAAGTACACCAAGGATCTTCTAAAAGATTTGGGATGGAACATGTCAAAGATGCCAACACACCCATGGGGACATCTACTAAGCTTGATATGGACGAAAAAGGTAAAACCGTAGACATCACCAAATATCGAGGTATGATCGGTTCTCTTTTATATTTAACCGCAAGTAGACCCGATATTATGTTTAGTGTATGTTTATGTGCACGATTTCAAGCATGTCCAAAAGAATCCCATGTTAGTGCAGTAAAAATAATTTTTCGTTACTTGTATGGTACAATTAATTTGAGGTTGTGGTATCCGAAGGGAAGTGAAATGAGTGTAATCAGTTATTCGGATGCAGATTTTGCGGGTTGCAAAATAGATAGGAAAAGTACTAGTGGAACTTGTCACTTTCTAGGATCTTCACTAGTATCATGGGCAAGTAAGAAACAAAACTCGGTAGCCCTATCAACAACTGAAGCAGAATATATTGCGGCAGGTAGTTGTTGTGCACAAGTATTATGGATGAAACAAACTCTGGAGGATTATAGACTTAGGTTTGAAAATACTCCGATTAAATGTGATAATACAAGTGTTATTTGCCTATCTAAAAATCCTATTCAACACTCTCGTACAAAACACATAGAAGTAAGACATCACTTCTTAAGGGATCACATTGCAAAAGGAGATATTGTACTTGAGTTTATAGGTACAGAACATCAACTTGCAGATATTTTTACAAAACCCTTAGCCAAAGATCGCTTTTGCGAAATAAGAAGGAACCTAGGGTTTATCAATGCAAATGATGTTTGAATTATGTATACATCAATGGTTATAAGTTGGATTTATTTGATGTTAAAATATATACACTTGGAGCATAAGAAATTTGTTCAAAACAAATTTTGGGGAATTTAGAAATTATGGGATGAACCGGTCGAGCTAGTCCAACCGGTTGAGACAGAAAAATAGAGGATGGCTACTGAATTTTTTAAATGTTGGAGGAAAATGGTTCTGAACATAATTTTTGGACATAAAGGGTATTTTGAAGATTAAATCAAGATTTTAAAGTCAAAGTGCAAAAATTTCCATTTTTTGCATGTACCGGTAGACCAGTTCATGCATCTGGATCAACTGGTCGCCCGGTTGAGCCAGAGGAACAGTAGCTTTAGCTACTGCCTAAAATTAGCACTTTTAGCCCCTTGATTTCTTTGCCTTTTGGATATAATTTTTACATGAAAAGGCTACATTATGAGTGCAAAGAACAGTTCAAAAGAGAAATTTGGAAAATTCTCAACTTGGGAGTCAATCGGTCGACCGGTTGAACTTACCCCAAGGCAACCGGTCGACCGGTTGCTCGATAGTATAAATACTATCTAGGATTTCAGAACACATTAAACAGACAACATTCAAAAATCCGAAAACACTAACCCCAAATCCTCTCAAAAACCACTCCAAATCAAAACACTCATAGCCTAATTAAAGTCAATGGCACCCCAGAAAAGCTTAAGGAGGACTGAATCAAGGAGCAAACGAGCCAATGATCCAGCTTCCTCATCAGGTGATAATGTTCAAAGATTTTTGAGTAATTTCTCAAATAGAGCTATTATTGTAGAAAGAGGTTTAAGCAATGATCTATCTGCTTTAGGTATAGACACCCTATTTGCTGAAATGGGTTGGTACTCATTGTATGAATATAGGAAACCTACATACCCTAAGTTGATGAGGATGTTCTTTGCTAACATGAGGGTTAATGTAGAACCAAGAATTATGAGTACTCTTCAAGGAAATCCCATTGAATTTGATTGTGCTGAATTAGCTGATATATTGGGTATGTCTAATGATGGTCCGAGAGTTTTCGATATTAAAGTAATTCCGACCATTGAGTGTTTTAGCTATGATTATGTTGTTGCATTGCACACTGGAAATACTGGATTTGCTCTAGGTGCCAAAATAAAGAGTCAAGATCTTTTGTTGAGACCTAGAATACTCCATAGAATTATTGCTCACAATATCTTGCCCAAAAAGGGGCATTATGATGAAGTTACATTTATGGAGTTATGCTTAATTGATTGTATGATTCAGAGAAGGCCAATAAACCTTCCATACATCTTGATTAGGAATATGATCTTAGCATACGATCAAAAACAAAAGGCTCTATCTTATGGTCAAGTGTTTACCACTATTTTTGAGCATTTTGAGATCTTGCTGACGGGTACGGATAAGAGACCGTACTCAGATAAGATGGAGATAAATAACACCACTCTCACTAGGATGAAATATGTGCTTAATGAGCATGGTGAGTGGATTCAAGGGCACCAAGAAAGTGCACATGCTGAGGAAGAGCATGAAGAGGAGGAGAATGTGGCTGAGGATCAGGGTGAAGATGAGTTCACACATTTATTTGAGTCACCACCTCCTGCTTCCTCCCCAGAGGAGCCATCTGCGAGTGGCTGGTCACGCTCATAGAGACAGATATACGATCCATGAGAGACTCACATAGAGATGCGGGCTGATATACAGGAGATGAAGGCGATGATGGCTTCAATTCTCTCACGAAACCCACCTCCTTAGTGATTTTGTATCATGCATCTCATTTTATCCTTAGAGATATTGTATTTATGTTTTTCATTTTGGATATATGTACAATTATATTGAATATTGTGTTCTTATTTATCCATAATGATTAACTTTCTTTTTGTTGATGCCCAAGGGGGAGAGAATATGAAAATATCAAATGCATCAATAATGAGGGAGAAAAATATGAGAATATGAAAGTTGTGTGTACTTAGTTTTGCAATTAAGAGGCTTATTTATAAGTTTCTAAAAGAAACTAGTCGTTTTAATGCAACTGTCATATCAAGCGGTCGACCGGTTCACAATGGACAAATCAAGTGGTCGACCGGTTCAGTTCAAAAGACAATTTGTCTTCATGCGGTCGACCGGTTCACAACGGATAGCCCAAGCTCGAAAGACAATTTGTCTTCAAGCGGTTGACCGGTTTACAACGGATAACCTAAGCGGTCGACCGGTTAAGCTCGAAAGACAATTTGTCTTGGTATCCCAAGCGGTCGACCGGTTCATGCAGAAAGGCAATTTTGACAAATTATCTTTTCTGAATTTCTTGAACCGAATGATTATGACTTAATCCTATAATCATCAAATCCTTTTAATGCATGCAATGTGAAGTGTGTGAGTTCATTTTAATTTGTGCTATCAAGTTAGAAATTGAGATTTACATAATTAAAGCACTAAAATGAAAACTTCTTCTTTGTCTTCACTTGCTTGCATCTTGGACTTCTTGCATTTGAGTTTCTAAGCATATATAAAGGAAAAGAGGAGCAAGGAAGTGGCGGCCAGAACAAAAGAAAACACAAAATCTTCATCCTCCAAACCCTAAATCATGTGTTCTTCCATCTTTTTATTTAGTTGTTCAATAAACATGCAAGGCTAGACTCTTTTGCTTAGTTGCAAGGACACAAAAACCTTCAGATTTCAAGAATCGTGAGATTTATTCTTCCTTCTATTTTCAGTTTATGTTATGAAGGAGTATGATTGTTTTCCTATGCATATTTCTTATGATTGTTGTTGATGATTACTAGAACGGACTCTAAGTTATTGTTGTGAAAAATCTATTGCTAAGTTTAATATCAAAACCGGAGTTGTGAAATATGAACTTGTCAAGGAACTAAGCTCGATAATTGTGGCGGAACTACATTATTGAACTTAAGGAGAACATGAATAAATTGACACATGTTGCGGACAACTTGTATGTTAATCTTGATGAAATTATCTAGTTCTTAAAGCTACTAAATTGAATCATTAGTGCGGACCAAGGTAATCAAACTCGCGAGTCAACTCGCAAACTCGTACGAGTTTGCGAGTTGGCTCAGCAAACCTGGTTAGACCGGACTCAAAAATCGAACCGGTCAAACTTGGTCAAACCCGTTCAAAATCAGATTGACTCGTAAAATCAGACCGGATCAGTCTGATTTTACGAGTTCATCAAATTCTATTGTTTACAACACAGTTACATGGGCAAAGCTTTCTTCAATTTCATTTTTACATTTAAGAAACACCAAATCACTGCTATTCACTATGCAAGTCAGCTAAGCCCTTCTTTGCTAACGATTTACATACACAAAAATTACACAATTAAAAGTGAACGCATTATTCAGTCAGATGGATAAACCGAACCGAATGTTGTTCTAAGGGCAACTTAAACAGCACTGAATAACTTCACTAAACACTTGCTTTTATCAGCTAAGCCCTTTCTTTGCTAACGATTTACATACACAAAAATTACACAAGAAAAAGGTGTTGAATCTAAAACCTAATGAAATAGATAAAGAATCAGGGTGCAAATCTAAAGTGTGCATCTTTAACCTTCACGGAATTTTTTTGTTTTGTTGCCACAGTCCCCTGCCATCCCTCTCCTTGACGCCTACCTAGAAAATATAGAATAATAAATGATTCCCTATAAAATTATTATATAACAAATAAAAGACAAGCCGGAAAACTAAGTTAAAAGAAAAGGTGTTACCTTTATTTGGGATAGTGATAGAACTTATTATTTAAATTATTTTTCACTTTTAATATTCACATGTTAAAACAATTTAAAATATTTTTCACTTTTAATATTCACATGTTAAAACAATTTAAAAATATAAACTAAAATAAAAAATAATTAAAAAAAAACTCTATCTGAAAAGCTATTCCAAAAACTTTACAGTGAGAAGCTCGTCTCATTCTTCTTGAATAGGAGGATCCTCATCAAACCATCGCGGAGGATCGAAGCCAGACCCACCTTCAAAGGAAAGTAAAACTCGATCAAAATTAATTAAAAACAAAACTTACACAATCTGCAATACAAATACATTACCAAGTGGATTACAGCGACAAAGACGCCAAGCAGTCAAGACGGTGCCTTTGACGACACCGTATTTCTTATAAGCTTCCATGGAATATTCACTGCAAGTGGGTACATATCTACAACTATTTGGTAACAGCGGCGATATCTCCCCTGCTTGCAAAATTCTAATAAATTTATTACAAGACCAAATCAAAACAATAATTACGATACAAGTTTACTTACTTTTGTAGAATCTGAGCATGGAAATTGCAGCTTCAACTCCTAAACTGTTTTTAGCATGATCCTCCTCCTCGTCTGATTGAAGGTTAATCATATTTATTTTTTTATAAGAAGCTAAGTAGAGAAGAGTAATTAGAGAGAGAAATGAAAAGCACCTTGCTGCTGCTCGCTTTGGTGCGATACTGATTCTATATTATTATTATTATTATTAACAGCCAGGCTGCGGCGCCTCGCAGTTACTCTTCTCATTGAAATGCTTCTCCTTGTCCGCTGGTATCCACAAATATTGACAGCAGCTGAATTCGCGGCTACGGCAGCGGCAAACATCTCTCTTCCCTTACCAGGGTTTCGTTTGGCTACGGCGAGACAAACAGGATAGGGAGGATAAATATATAGTGGAGGGACCGCAGTCCCAAATTGGACCCCAGCTTTTGGCTGTCGGTCCCATGAAAAAAATTACATTTTAACCGCGAGCTGTTTTGGCACTCGCTGCAGTCGTGTTGAATACACTGCCAAATCACGTGAATGTTTCAAAAAATCAGTTCGAGTCTGCAGCTCCTCCCTCATCCTCATCTCTGCAACGCCTCCCTCCTCTCTCTGCAAATCCAACTCTCTCTTGCTCCTCCCTCATCCTCATCTCTGCAACGCCTCCCTCCCCTCTCTGCAAATCCCACTCTCTCTTGCAAAATCCAGCTCCTCTCTCTCAGCATACTTAGATCATGTTTCAGCTTATAATTATAGTATAATAGTTTATAAATTATAAACTTTAACAAATTATCTTTTTCTTTGGTCTTAACGATTATATATATATATATGATGATTTTATTTGTTAATTTTATTGAGTGACATAATAAGAAAAAAAATTGGGATCGATAATTAGCTCAATTTTTTTTTTTAAAATCAAACTTACTTATAAAATTATATGATTTTACAAATTAACATGTATTTTAACTATTTATAATGTCAAATTTTACAAAACATGTCTACTTATCCATATAAAACACAAGTGAAGGTTGTGGTTGCATCAATGGCATTGCATAATGATATTAGAAGATCACAAGATGATATTATTTTTTTTCCGAATATGATCGCAATCCTAATTTTGTTCCTGAATATATTTTACCAGAAGTTGTTCCTCGATCAAATAGTCAAGGGTCACAGACGTGTTCATATATGGATTTAGTTCGTGATGGAATTGAAAATAGTTTAAGGAGAGAATAAAAAAAAGTGTTTAATTTATGTCAATTATTTCAAACATTTTCTTACTATAATTATTAATAAATATAAAAAAAAAATATTTCAACAAAATATTTATATAAATGTGTGTGTGTTTATACATGTGTATTTTTTATTAATTTCACAAGTTGACAGCAACATGAAAAGCATAGTAACCAAACACACAAAACTACTTTTAATTAAGCTCAACATTAACCATAGTTTTAACCAAACACAAATTTCAGTCACGAACTGCAACTAAAAGTGTTTTTCATAAACCTGCTTTTTTCCAACCTCAAACACAACAGCAATAGTTGTGCCAAACAGACACATATATGTATATAACAGAGTCGTACATTAACCATATATATATATATATATATATCACGATGGTTGAAGTACGATGCCATTTTCTATCTTTCGCTTTTTGTTGATGCGGTAGAGCTACAACACTATATGGAGCTAGAGGACATGGTGCACATGGCTATGAAGGTGGAGAGACAACTTAGGAAGGGATATGTTCAACCAGGGTTTAATTCGGGTTTCTCATCATCTTGGAAGATGAATCTGAAGAGAGAGGGTACTGTGCAACCACGATCCTTTGTTCCTTGTATAAATGAACCATCAACGGCTAAAGTTGATGTCTCTACTAGTGCCAAGATAAATTTGAATCTCAGCCTAAAACATACCCGTGATGTTAAATGTTTCAAGTATCAAGGGCACGAACATTACGCTTTAGAGTGCCTAAACAAGAGAATAATGATGATTAGAGATAATGGTGATATGGAATCGGAAAGTGTTAGGAGTCCTTGGTTATAGACGCCTATTTTAGGTTCAGGTTAAGGAAAAAGAAACTAATCAACAAAGAGGAGAGAAGAAACTTAGGAAGAGTGATGAGAATTTATGCGGACCGGCCTAAAAACACCAGCAAGGACCCATTGCATGTTCCAAATGGTCCAATTACACAGTCTAGGACAAAGGTATAGAAAAAGGCAGTGAATGCATTGGTTTTGAAGGTTACAAATAGGTCAGAATTGTCAGGACCATTGAAGTATCAAAAGGAGACTCTAATACATCTTATCCATAAGCAAGAGGGGTCCAATACAACCTTATTTGGGCAATGAATTGAGGACAACAAAGGAGCCAAAATAATCCTACTACAACTTGGAAACATGGGATTGATGAGTTGGATGGAAGAGAATAAATAAACATTATGGGTTTTATTTAAGTTAGTTAGTTAAAGCCCTAGGCTTGTTTAGGCTTAATTAAGACTTTGTTTTCAGCGAGGATACAAGGCTTAAGTCATGGACTTTTCAATTTAGGAGTTTGAGTCAATTTTCATTGAATCTCTCTTAAGTCCACATAAGAGGTCCATTAGGATTAGTTTTTAAAAGACTATTTAAACTCATGGTAGCCATTTTTTGGCCGCCATTGATTAAATTTAAATATGAAGTTTTAAGTTTCATGCGGGAGAGTGATTCTTACATTCTTTAGTTCTTGAACGAGCTGAATCTAACTCATCGAAGATGAGTCGTGGCCTCAGTCTACTCATTCCACCAGTGTTGGTGCCTTGGGGCTGGTTTCCATTGTGTCACACTTATGTCAGACGTATTTCGGTCTCCTAGGATCAGATCTTGATGCAAACCAAGGAGCTGGACATGTTGATCATACACTCGGGAATGCATTTGAATTTGTACAAGACCCTTTGTAACTTCCAAATGACCAAATTACAAGACTTAGAGCCAAACGTTTCAAGGAAGCACTAAATGGGTTAATCCAAGAGATTTGGGTTGATTCTAAAAAGACCAATATGAGATTAAATAATAATCAAAGCTTAGTCCACATCATCAAAGTAATTGAAGAGGGTAATAATTATGCAAAACCGCATCGGAATCGATCTAACCTTCATAATATGTCTGTTGGGGTTAAGGTCGATTTTGGTCCTATTCTAACACCATTTACTTGAGGTTTCATGCTGAGGTTCATTTCTACCGTAGAAACACTGTCTTAGTGAACCTTAGGAAGAACACATTAGCCATAATTAAAACCTCACATCCCGTGTGTTGGGGTTGAGGTAAATTTGGGCTTACTTTGGTGTCGTGGGTTGGATATTTGAATAGGAGGTTCAATTCTGCCGCAAATTGATCACAGAAGAGGTTGGGTACCTACAGGTAAGAGTAGAGAAAGACCTATGAATTGAGCTTTCTTGTTTGTGTTAGTATTATCATGCTAAGTATTAAATCTAAGGTAGACTATCCAATTCAGGGTTTTCAGCTCTTTAGGGTAAGTTTTTCAGGAACTATCCAAGTTCATGTTAGCTGAATTTAGGCAGCCATTGATGAGCACTGCTACTGAATTTTTCAGTTTCATGTGGGAAAGTGATTTTTGCATTCTTTAGTTCTTGAAGGAGCTGAATCTGACTCATTGAAGATGAGCTGGCTTTGTGGCATCAGTCTACTCATTCTAACAAGTTTCCATTATGTCATACTTCTGAGAGCAAAGGGACGAAGCCCTTGGCCTTGACATAATATTGATGTTAATCTAATGTTAGGATATTAGAGGTCTTAACAGTCCTCTGAAACAACATGAGGTTGTTAACTTCATCGGGAAGAAAGGTGTGGATGTATTTGAATTGTTAGAATCTAAGTTGTATGTTGCTAAGATAGTTAGAATGCAAAAGTTTCAGCTAGAGAGATAGAATTACTTGACTAATACGGAGGCTACTGCTAATAATGCACATATTATTTTTTATGGAATCCCTCCAATATTTTAGTAGACTTGATTTTTTACTCAGCACAAGGTCTTCATGTTAATATTTGCAATCTTGCCCATCAAATCAGTTTCTGAGTATGGGAATCTAATTCCCCTTGATTGATTCTTGGTGACTTAAATGCTATCCTTTCCCAATAAGCACAATGGAAAAGTTGTTTCCAGTTATGAACCTTAGACTTTTTTCATTGTTGTATAAATATGGGTCTCAATGATAAAATCTGGATAAAATTGATAGAGTTTTGATGAACCATGTGTGTTTATCAACTCAGAGTTCTATTCAGGTCCATTATGACCCACCATGTCCTTTTACAAATCATTCCCAGTAGTTATTCGGCTTGGTAATAATTACATTATGGGATGTTGCAGCTTCAAAGTTTTTAACATGTGGCATCTCATGATAGTTTTTTAGAGTTTGTACCCAGTCAATGAAACTTTGAGGTTCATGGTTCGCCAATGTATGTTTTGTGACCAAGTTGAAAAAGTTATAACAACCTTTGAAGGAATTGGGAAAGCATTTCAACCATATTTCTAAGCGGGTTAAAAATCTAGAAGAAGAGCTTCTACATCTCCAAATAGTTCTGCAAGGACAATATTTAGCTATTGGAGAATGAAAAGAAAGTGCGATTAAATCTTAAATCAGTAGAGAAAATGTTCTTCAGCCAAAAGCTTAAGTGTCATTATTTTAAAGATAGCAATAGAGGCTCTAGTTTTTTCCATGCCATCATGGTGCAAAAGTAAAGAAAGCGGTTCATTGCATCCATTACTTCTTGAGGATTTGAAGTGGGGGAGGAATTTGGTACATTTTATCAAAATCTCCTGGGTACATTTAAGGTCACTTTACCTTTAGCTATGGATGTTATTCAGAGTAGGGCATGACTTGATGCTATCGCGTATGAAGGTCTCCTTGCTTCTCTATCTTTTGAAGGCATCTAAATGGCTCTTTTTCAATATAGGCAATGACAAAGCCCCTGGTCCTAATGTTACTCATTTTTTTTCTTCGAAAAAGCTTGGGTTATAGTGGGAAAGGACTAATGTATGGTAGTTCAAGATTTTTTCAACTGTGAAAGCTTCTCCAGCAGATCAACTACTTTATCATATCTATAATCCTTTTAACTCTTCATTTGTTGTATGTAATATTTTTCCAAGATACTCAAGCAATCTTCAAGTTTATTTGGTTTTCACTTTCACCCAAAATGCAGTTCTCTTAAGATTATTCACCAGGCTTTTGCAATTGATGTTTTTCTCTTCTCTCGAGGGGATAAAAGCTTGGTGCAAATCTTTGCCCAATGACTTAGCATCTTTGGTAAAATTTTGGGGCTAGATCTTAACCCCTCTAAGTCTTCCATTTATTTTGAAGGAGTTAAAGATAGCATGACGTTGTCTCTGTTGATGCTCACTTACTTTCATGAGCACACATTCCCTAGCACTTTATCTAGGAGTGCCCCTTAGTCCTCACCAACTTTTAGAATGCAGTTCATGTCCCTTATTCATAAATTTGAATCGGTCATTTAGGGATGGATGGGCAAGTTCCTTACATGTGCAAGGTTGCTAGAGCTGTTAAGATTTGTTTTGCATGGGATGGTCCAGTTCTGGATAGGTTTTTTTTTCCTATTCTAGGAGTTATTATCTCCTGTATTAATTATATATGCAAAAGCTTTTTATGGTCAGGATGGTCCAGTTCTAGGAGTTGTTTGGAAATTTGTTTGTCTTTCAAAGTCGGAAGGTGGTTTGGGTTTGCTGGATTAGAAAGCCAGAAGTTAAACCTTTTTAGCTAAGCATCTTTGGAATGTTCATCTTAAATCTGATTTCATTTGGATCCAATGAGTGCATCACATCTATCTTTAGCACCTTAGCTATTTGGGGAGCTCAAGCTAACAAAGCCTCATCTGCTTTATAGAAGTCCATCATGACCCTAAAAAATCAACTCATTGAAGCTTGCGAAGGACAACCTAGTGCTATTCATTTGATCAGAAATTTGGTCATTGGTTCTCGACCTTCATCCTTTGGCTCTTTTTATACTAGTTGGGGTGAAGAGTTGCTTTGGGATCTTCTTTATCTCGTCGGCCAGATTTGGTTCAATGTTGAGTGGGGTGGATGTGTTTGCTAGAGGGTCCTTTAGGTGGTGGTTAAGTGACCCAGCTTTGCCAGCTGGTTCTTGTCTCCCCCCTTGGTTTCTCATAAGTTCTTGGGTTCCTCATCTTATGTGTTGCCTAGCCCCCTTGAGTTAAGTGTGTTGTTGCTCTAGTATGCTTAGTAGGCCTTGGTTTTCAGGCCAACGATGGGTGGCAGGAGATTAGGGGTTGTGCAGGCTTTAGCCCAAAGGTGAATGGTTTATCCATTCGTTACTTGAGTGGGTTGTTTGGAAAGTTGTTGCTACTCTTGTGTAAGGGGTGCTCTTGACTAGTCCGTCCCCTCGGTAACAATTGGGTGGTGGATCAGTTTCGGGTTACAGACTTTATGTGTTGTGTTGGTATTGGACAAAGTGGGATTTGTTAATCCCAAGATTCTTTTATCTTTGGTTCATTTAGAAGAGTGTGTATAGCCGAGTGGCAGGTTTTCTTCCTTGCTAGTCGGTTGCTTTCTCCTTGGTTTGTGCATTGGGTTGAGGGGTTTAAGGGGATGACTGGCTCTCAATTCCTCCCCCTCCCCTCCTAGTTTGGTCATTTGCCCAAGGGTCCATGGGTGGCTTTGGTTTATGGTTGGCTCTCCCTCTGTTTGCCCCTAGCTAGGTCAAGTGGTGGGCTTCTCTTCTCTTTGCCAAGTTTGGGGCTTGCACTAAATCCACGGGCCTTCCTCATTTGGGCCAAAGGTTGGGTCTTTTTTCTTGGGGATCAGGACTTGAGTTGGTCATTAACTCATTAGGCCTTTTGGTTTAGCAATGAGGGAGCATGTTCTCTTCATTGATTAGTTTATTTATGAGTTTAAATAGTTCTTAAAAAGTAACCCTAATGGACCTCTTATGTGGACTTAAATGAGGTCCACGGAAAACTGACCCAAAATCCTAAATTAAAAAGCTCATTACTTAATCCAAGCAAGCCTTGGATCCTATATGAAAACAAAATCTTAATTAAGCCCAAACAAGCCTTGGGTTGTAGCTAACTAACTTAAATAAAGCCCATAAGGTTTATTTATTCTCTTCCATCAATTTCATGTTTCAATGTTGTAGTAGGATTCTTTTGGATCCTTTTGTTGTCCTAACTTCATGGCCCAAATAAGGTTGTTTGGACCCCTCCTACACATGGATAAGATGTACTAAGGTCTCCTCTTGATACTCCAATGGTCCTTGCAATTCTGACCGGGTTAAAATCTTCAAGACCAATGCATTCATTGTCTCTTTCAATGCCTTTGTCCTAGACCGCGTGATTGGACCATTTGAAACATGTAATGGGTCCTTACTAGTGTTTTTGGGCTGGTCCGCATCATCTATCCTCTATTTTTGTATATTCTCGAACTCACTAGTTTTCTAGCATGGTTTGTATGTGATTTTTAATATACTTACATTTAGTATAAAAAAGGGCTCTTAGACGTAAGTCAGAAAATCAGCTGGAGAGAGAAAGATGAGAGAGATGCTCTCCCTTCCAAAAGGATTTCTCCTTATGTCAACAACCAGCTTTGTCGTCCCTCTCTTGGTGTTTGTAACCTTCATGGCAGCCACCTAGCTCTCCTGATCATAATTTTCTTCCCAGTGTTCATTTTGTCCATGGTGAAAAAGAAAAGGAAAGAAATCTAAGTCCTCATCAATCCCCCTGCCTCCTTTCCTTTAGAACAAGGTTTTGCTAGGTCTATCCACATGTAACAACTGGCAAATCTCCTTAGACTCTCCCCTTTCACCCCTTAGATCTAAATTTAGATATATGACCACCATTAAGAGAAAACTCAACTAAAACCACCCTACCTGAGAAATCCTCCAGCGTAGAAGGATTTGAAGAGGAAGACACATCCTCTAGTGATTTTAAATCTGTATCTCCTCTGGTTATGCTAATCTAATGCATTTCTTATAAATTACTACCACTAGAAAGTGTAACTTATTAAATGAAGATCTAGAAATTGCTTGTGATATTTGGAAATCTTTATTCATTGGATATGTATAAAGTAGATTTCCTATATTTAAAGCATTAATAGCATTATTGGCGAATGAGTTGCTTTTCTGGTTCTATTAGAAGGTTATCTTCTAAAAGAAATGATATGGAGTCAAGAATGTGAAGAACATCCTTATGCATTATAGTTAACCTTATATGGGAAGAGAGGAACAAAAGGATTTTTTTATAATACCTGAACCTCAATGGAGAAGGTGTGATATGAACTTCATCAACAATTGTGATAAAACCCAATAAGAATGATGGTTTAGAACCCCTAGACAAGATTGGTTGAGCCTTGACCCGTCATCTAACAAGATGAAAACCAAGACTACGAAAGAGTGAATCGTCACACCTAAAAAACCTAAGAATCTCTCAACAATCATGGTGACAAGTTTGGTTAGAGGGGTCCAGCCCAGCTTTATTTGGGTCATGAAGTGAGGACACCAAAAGAGCCAAAAGAATCCTACTATGACTTGGAAACATTGGATTGATGGGCTAGATGGAAAAGAATAAATAAACCTTATGGACTTCATTTAAGTTAGTTAGCTACAACCCAAGGCTTGTTTAGACTTAATTAAGACTTTGTTTTCAGCTAGGATCCAAGGCTTGCTTGGATTAAGTTATGGACTTTTCAATTTAGGATTCTAGGTCAGTTTTGAGTGGACCTCATTTAAGTCCACATAAGAGGTCCATTAGGATTAGGTTTTTAAAAGACTATTTAAACTCATGTTAGCCAAACATTTTGGCAGCCATTGATGAAATTTAAATTTTGAACTTTTCAGTTTATGTGTGAGAGTGATTCTTGCATCTTTAGTTCTTGAACGAATTGAATCCGACTTATTGAAGATTAACTGACTTCGTGACGTCATTCTACTCATTCCAATAGTGTTGGTGCCTTGGGGTAGGTTTTCATTGTTTCACACTCCTATTAGACCTATTTTGGCTTTCCGGGACTAGATTTCATTCTTCGTTGTGGGTTGTGTGACCACGTAATCACGAGGTTTGCATCATAATTGAATCTGCCTTATCAAAGATAAAATGGTTTCGTAGCGTCATTATACTCATTCCAATAGTGCTGGTGCGTTGGAGCAGGTTTCCATTGTGTCACACTCCTATCAAACCTATTTTGACTTTCCAGGATCATATCTCCTTCTTGGTTATGGGTAGCGTGATCACAAGGTTCGCATCAACTTGGAAACAACATTGGTGGCTAGCTTTTCCTTTTGGTTTTAGGATTAAAGGGCTGGATTGAAGGTTATAAATAAGACTTATGAGTTTTATTTAATTTTGTTAGCAACAACCCATGGCTTGTTTGGGTTTAATTAATACTTTATTTTCAACTAGGATCCAAGACTTCTTTGGATAAGTCATGGGCTTTCCAACTTAGGGTTTTTGGTAAGTTTTGAGTGGACCTCATTTAAGTCCACATATGGAGTCTATTAGGGTTAGTTTTTCAAGAACTATTTAAACTCATGTAAGCTGAATTTCGATAGCCATTGACGAATATTACTTCTGAATTTTTTAGTTTTATGCAGTAGAGTGATTCTTGCATTCTTTAGTTCTTGAACGAACTGAAACTGACTTATTGCATATTAACTAGTTTTGTGGCGTCATTCTACTCATTCCAATAGTGTTGGTGTTTTAGGTTAGGTTTCCCTTGTGTCACACTCCTACTAGACCTATTTCATCTTCCAGGATTAGATCTCATTCTTGGTTGTGGGTTGTGTGACCACATGATCATGAGGTTCGCATCACAGCGAAATCAATATTAGTTTGAAATGGGATTTTTTCTTCAAAAAAGTTGACCTTTCATGATACTAAAACTTTATTTTGGATAAGATCGAACACACAATAACCTTTTTGACCATAAGGATATCCAAGAAAAATACAACGAGTTACACGGGGATCAAACTTTGAAGGCTTTTGTGCTTGAGTGGAAACAAAAATAAGCAACCAAATACCTTTAAGTGCGAATAATTAGGAGTCAGATAGAATAATTTTGCACATGGCATTTGACCATGAATAAGAGGAGTTGGTGTCTATTGATGAGGTATGTTGAAGGATAACATTACCCCAAATTGTTTAGGTAGTCCAGCTAGAATAAGTAAGACTCGCGCCGCATTGAGCAAATGCCTATGCTCAGTGTCGCACCCCAAAAATGGATGGGAGCGCGACGTCGTGGCAACTTGTCCCCATGAGCGAAGGAGATTAAATAATGTCAGGAGAATTATTTATTTTTTTGTAACAAAGGGAGTCGCCACCTAGTATTATGGTTACTAGGAAACCTATGACTGGTCTTTCAGAGATTCTAGGGCAAGGGACCGGTTGCGTAAAGGGAAGGTTTTAGCACCCCTAGTACGCCCTACCTAAGGTAAGTTGCTTGATGTTTTTGTTTATCTTATGATTGCTAAGATATTAAAAAAAATATTTACATGTTGACGATATATCATTCACGCCGAATATTTTGGATAGAATTTATCCAAGCTCCGAAAAATAAATAATATGAATCACCGAAAAGTTTTTTTATATTTTTTTGAATATTGGCCAATACCCTTTGGATTTTACAAACATGTTGTAAAATCTCAAAATGCAAGAAATGATTTTTCTCTTTTGCAAAATCCATGCTAAAACTCATTTTTCTTCAAAACACAAGATAATATAAATTTTTTTTTAAAGAATTTTTTTTTTAAAATATGCTAGTGTATTGGCCTTATGCAACAAAAATAATACATTTTTTAGATTTTTTTTTATAAAAAAACAAAAATATTTTTTGTTTATTTTTTATTATTTTTTTTATATTTTTTTATTATTTTTATTATTATTTTATTATATTATTATTATATTATATATTATTATTATACTATTATTATTATTATATTATTATTTATTTTCGGTGATTGGATCGCCAACTTCAGTCAGTCTCAAGCTGGTGCCGGCCAAATTTCACTTTCTTAGTCGTCTAGGCCGTGGCATAGACGGGAGCGGGTCTGGGACGTGGCCCAGACAGACTCGGATCCGGGCCGGATCTAGAGCCCGACCCGACCCGACCGGTTACTCTTAACCGGGTATTCTCGCAAACAGGAAGAAGATGAACAGTAGAAAAATGGGAATTTTTCAAGTGCGACGAATGGAGATTCTATTAATACCTTCATGTAGAGGACGTCGAGGTGGTTCTTTTGGTCGTGACGGTGTCAAGAATGGTGGCCTGAGCTCACCAGAAAACGGATCGGAAGGTGACGGGTGTTGTGCACTGTGACGGGGCTGCTCTGCCTTTTCTTCGCCTGAGCTTACTGGAGAGAAGTCAGGGTGGAGTGGAGGCTGCTGGCGACGGTCTGAGGTGGTCTGAGGTGGAATGGAGGAGGTCTACGTGGCGGGCGAACGGGAGAGAGAGGGACGTCGGAGGGGCTGTTTCCGTTAAGGAGAAACAGAAGTCGAGGGCGATGGTCTTTATTCTTCAAAATCGAGAGGAAGAAAGAGCTTGCCGAGAGAGAGAAATAGAGCTGAGAGAGAGATGGTGACGCTGAGGTTTTGTTGAAGGGTAGATGAGGAGGGTGATCGGCGATGGTGGTTTTTAAAACTGAAAGGGAGAGCGGGGGTGGCCGGCGATGATGTTCTTCCTTTTTTGTGCCAAGAGGGAACCAGAGAGAGAACCAGACGAGCTGCTTTTAAGGACAAGGGGAGCGGGAGCCCGAGTAGGAAGATGAAGATCAAGCCGAGAAAACCAAAAAAAATGCCCGAGAAACGGAATGCCCAAAATCAAAACGAAAACTCCCTCCCTTTCTCTCTGCCAAAAAAATGCCTTTTCTCCTCCTTATATAGCGACAGGTTACAACAAACCGGGGCATGGCTCAAGGAATTTTTGATAAATGGGATTTCGGGTGACTCAATGTGCATGTGCACGGTATGTCTGAAAAAGTGGGGGGTTTTGGGTGGCTCAAGGTTATTATTCTTTCTTTTTTTTTTCTTTTTATATATATATATATATATATATATATATATATATTTTGGGTATAAAATACAGTTTGGGTCCCTCCATTTGTTACTCCTCTAATTGCACCCATAATTCAACTTTAAATTTATGATCTTGTGCAATTATATCCTTGTGAAAATCTCAAAGTTAACTTTATTTTGCGCACCTTTGGTCCTTGATTTTTATCTGTGCAATATAGTCCTCACTCGACCATAAAACTCTTAATTTGTTCAATCAGGTCCCCGATTTCGCTTAATGGGCTTGAAAAAAATTCAAATTGACCAACGAAAATTCAAATATCACCAATTGAGCCCGAATTAATTTTAAGAACTTGATTTTGTATTGACTAAGCCTTTAATAGAAATTAATTTGATCAATTTAAAGTATAATTAAGTCATTAAACTTAATCAAACTCTCCAATCGGACCTAAATTAATTTTTTAATACAATTACGCTTTTATATCAAACCAATGACTATGTCAAATTGGTCCATAAAAATATAATTATATTTTAATGACTTAGTTTATACACGGATTTATCTTATAATAAATCACTTTAGCTTTGGATCCGCGTTTTTTATTTTATTTTTGGGCACAAAAAGGGTACAAAATTTTAACCTGATTTTCTTACCGACACCCCCATTTATTTATTTATTCATTTTATTATTTTCTGATAGTTTGGGGACATGACCCAAAATTGGGTTACAACACTCAACAACACCATTTTGTTATGGTGTGTTGATGCAAACTTGATTAATGAACAATTCCTGTGAGGCATAAAAGTTTTCAAGTTTGAATTCAAGACCATTGTGACTATGCACAATTTTGACCTTGGAATTAAATTGAGTTTCAACCATGCGAATGAATTTAATGAGAAGATCCTTTGTATCAGATTTTTGTTTCATCAAATAAACCCATTTGCTTCGAGTAAAATTATCCATGATAGTAAAAAAATATTTTGCACTTGTAAGAGAAGCAATTTTATAACCACCCTAAATGTCAACATGTATTAAATTAAAACATGTTTTACTTGAAATGGAACTCAAAGAAAATGGTGTCCATGTTAGTTTTGCCAATGGAAAAATTAAATACTTGTTTATATTGTCGTAACCCAATTTTTGAGTTACTTATCAAAATAGAATAAAAATGACAAAAATAAAATAAAAAGGGTTTGGTGTTGTTAGAAAAATTGTGGTGAAAATTTTGAATATTTTCTGAGTTGAATCATATCTCTGTTGCGCCCAACAATAAGAGAAAATACAAATTCGAGGCAAACATTAAGTCAAAAATCATAATTATATTTTTTATAAGCCAAGTTGATTTAATCATGGGCTAATTCAAAATATTATTATGTTTGAGAATTAATTTAGGGTCCAATTGAGAATTTAATTAAGTGCAAGGACTTAATTATGCTTTAAATTGATCAAATTATTTTTATTACGTGCTTAATTGATAAAAAGTCAAATTCTTGAATTTAATTCGGGTTCAATTTAGAAGATTAGAATTTTTGGAGACCCAATTGAATTTTTTCCAAGCTAATTGTGCAAAATTAGGGGCCAAATTGAAGACAATTGAGAATTTAATGCTCAATTGAGGGTCAAATTGCACAAAACAAAAGGCAGGGACCAGAATAAAAAAAGGCACGCAAATTTAAGGCTAACATTGAATTTCTGACTCGGATACAATTGCACAAAATTAAAGAGTACAAAACCAATTAGGGGTGCAATTGCAGCAATTACAAATTGAAGGACCAAAACGTATTTATACTTAACCATTTTCAACAACCAACACCCAGCCGAAAGCAAGCTACCACCCAGCCGAAAGCTGGCCACCATGCCTACAATATTCCAGCCACCATGGCAGGCTAAACCTCTATAAATGGCAGCCATGAAAGCTGCACAAAGGGGAGGGGAGGAAAAAACGGAGGGAGAAATTTGCAGGAAAAAACAGAGGGGAAACTTGTAGAGAAAAAAAAGTAAGACATAAATTCTGGAGAGAAAAGAAGAAGAAGAGAAACGGGGACAATAGAAAAATCATGTAAAGAGGAGGAAGGAAGAAGTTGTGTGGCAGAGAAGAAGAGGAACAAAGAAAAAGAACGCAGAACAAAGAAGAGAAGGAAGAGAAAGTTCCAGGGAAATCGGCAGATGTTTTGGCGAAGAAGAATGATGAAATATCATGCAAAATAAATGATCATCTTCATCTTCCTTGGTCTCAGCCTCATCCTTCTCTCTCGGTCTGCAACGCCCCTTTCTCTCTCCCCGACGGTGGTCCTCTCTCTCTTCTCAAGTGTTGCAGCTCCTCTTCTTTTCCATTTGACAGCCCCGACGGTGCAGCTCCTCCCTCGTCCGCCAGCAGCCCAACCATCTTCCTTCTTCTCCGGCGACGAGCCACGAAGAACAGAGCACAAACGGCAGCAACAGGTCAGCCCTTCCAGCCCTCCTCCCGGCCACCACAAGTCTCTGTTTTCAACGCCACCACGACAGGGAGAACCATATCGACGTCCTCTACCCAACGGCAGTGGCCGTTGAGCCTCTCGTAGTGGTCGGTCGACCGACCACCAAATCACTGTTCACGTAATCTTTGCATTGTGCATTTTTGGTTTTTATTATTATTATTATTATTATTATTATTATTATTATTAAGGCCTGGGCTGGGCCAACCCATTTAGTTGGGCCAAGCCTAGCCCCCAAAGGTCTGTGAGCCCACTAGGCTGACAGCCCAGCCCGAAAAATAAATAAAAATAAAAAAATGAAAAAAAAATAAAAAAAATATTTTCTCTTTTAAAAAAATTCATTAAAAAATATTTTGTTTTCTTGCATACGGCTGGATTCCAAAGCTGTTCTCATTGTATTTTTCGTAAAAAAAATATATTGCATATTTTTTTTCGTATTTTAAAATGAAAAATTTGGATATTGTAACCGTTTTAAAATTATCTATCGGAAGTTGCCCAAAATGTCAAAAATGATTTAATAATTATTTTGTTTTCGCGGTGTAAATTTACATTGTAAAGTACACCCGCATATAAAAAAAAAGATTTTTACCATGGTGTGAAATTACATTGTCTAATACATCCATAGATAAAAAAAATAGGATTTTAACTACGGTGTAAAATTACATTGTAAAGTACATCCATAGGTAAGAAAAAGATCGTCAACTACGATGTAAAATTACATTGTAAAGTACACCAGCACAGCAAAAAAAATTGTTTCTTTGAAAAATGCAATGTAAAATTTTAACTTAGAAAAAAAGAATCAAACAACAATGCAGCTTACCTTAGGTAGGGTGTATTGATTGTAATGCGTCTTCTCCTTGCACAACAAGTCCCCTTACCCTAGACTCTCGCAAACCAATAAGTTCCTAGTGACCTTAATACTAGGTGGCGACTCCTAATATTTATAGTCGTAATTTTTACGACCATAAACAACCTCATTTTCACCGCGCGTCGTTGTTTCCTGAAATAGGGGAATGACATGGCGCGTCCAAAAATCGTCGTCGCGACATATATCATAAGAATTATATTTGAAAAAGAGAAATAGTTGAAACACTTTGTTGGATAGATGTCTAGGACGTTGATATCAAAGACCCGAGGCTATGGTTTGGACAAAATTGCATGTTCCTTTCATTTTAATTATTTATTTAGGGTCTGTTTGACACTGCTGTTGCTGTTGTGGTTGAGGTTGAAAAAAAATAGTTTCATGAAAAGTGTTTTTAGCTACGGTTTATAACTAAAATTTAAGTGTTTGGTTAAAACTGTGGTTGAGGTTGAGTTTAATGAAAAACAGTTTTATGTGTTTGGTTATCATGCTTTTCATATTGCTATGAACTTGTGAAATTAATTAAAAAAACATATTTATAAACACACACATACACATGTATAAATATTCTGTTGGAATAATTTTTTTATATTTATTAATAATTATAATAACAAAATGTTTGAAATAATTAAAGTAAATTAAACAATTGTTTTTATTCTTTCATCAAACTACTTGCAATTCCATCACGAATTAAATTTATACGTGAACGCGTCCGTGATCCCTGATTATTTGATCGAGTAACAACATTTGGTAAAATATCTTTAGGAATAAAATTATGATTGTGATCATATGCAACAAAAATAATATCACCTTATGATCTTCTTCTAATATAGTTATTTAGTGTCATTGATGCAACCATAGTCTTCACTTTGTTTTCTATCCTTTAAATTTTATTTTAATTTTAGCATATTAAAATAATTAACTTTAGCATATTAATTATCTTTTGCCGATAATCAAAAGATTATCGGCAAATCCTCTACAAAACATGTAGTCAAAGAAGCTTCCTCCTAAATTTATGGCTCATTACGTGGGGTCCATTTGTCAAACATGAGGCATGATTTGACTCAAAAACATTACTATGACTGCCATGTTTATTGATTTTTAGTAGTTGAGAGGAAAAAAAAGAAAAGTAAAAAAAGGAGAGGTAGATATGGGTATTTCTTTCTTCATGGACTAAACCCCTATAGTTACTTAAATTTCCTGTTCTCTTTTCTTATTAACAGATTTTCTCTCTCTAAAACAAGTTTCCTTTGATTTCTCTCTTCCCCTTTGTTTCTTGATCTACAACGATTTAGCTTCAAATTTGCCTCTTTATTTCTTGATCTACAACGATTTAGCTTCAAATTTGCTTATGCACCTGCTCTAATGGGTCATTGCTATTCTTGCTTAAAAGGGATCTGCCTCCTAATTTCAAGTACCCTTTTCGCTTTTGGGTTCTTGATTTTCTTGTTTTTTGGTTGATGACTTTGGTCTTGATGTAACTTTCTTGCAAATCATTGACTTTTTTTTTTCTTGTGGAATTTTAAAGTTCTGGCAATATAAAAGTTCTTTTTTTCTATTGTTTTGGCGGGACAAATTCATAAGAAAAAAAAATCTCTTTTTGGATGATTGTGGTCAATTTTCAGGATCTTTTGTAAATTTTGTAGCTTTAAATGAATGTAGATGTGTTCTTATGTTCATCCCTCTCCTTGTTTAAATATTTTTTCATTCTCTTTGAGGGAGGAGTTGCAGAGAGAATGAGGGAGGAGTTACGGAGAGAACGAGATGAGGGAGGAGATGCCGAGGGACGAGGGTCTAGATTCTCTACCATTGTGTTGGATTTCACATAAATCACATGTCACGCAGTGTTATTGTATATTTTATTGCCGCAGCTTTTCGGCTCTCAGCTGCTTCTATAGTTGCGTTTCATTTTTTGTGGTGGGGCCACAGTTAAAAACTAGGTTACCGTACGCGGTGCAAAACAGCCACTGTTGAACCGCGTCGCCCCACTTATATAAACATAGGTCACTTCATCTGTCTCTCGTGCGCCACGTTCATATAAATAAGAAAATAAAAATCAATCCGTTCTCATCATCCAGACATAGGACGCAATCAAATAATCAATCTAGGGTTTCACCTCTCAACAACAAGTCTTATTCATTGATGTTCTTACGATCGCCACTATGATACTTTCAAGAATTGGTCGTGCTCTCCCTCGCCTTGTTCGTTCAACATTACAAAGAGTAAAAAAGACAAATTTTGTTTTTTCAACCACTTATCTATTATTTACTCTCTGTTTACTTATTGTTTTGTGTTTCTTTCTTTCTTTTTTGTGTGTGCTGTAGAACGTAATTACCACAAGTAATTATCATTATAATGCAAGAACTGTGTTAGTTGATGAACTAACTTCGCAATTTGCGGCATTAGAGAGTAATGATTTACGCGGATTAGGGATTGTGAGAGGTTATTTATCATTTTCTGGAGCTGGGAAACAGATTGTGTCAAGCAAGCAGTTATCGAATTTGAATTCTATTCTTGCAAACCCTAGGGTTAGACGCTTTTTTAGTAGTGAAGCTCCCAAGAAGAGAAGTAAGTTAGTCATGCTTTATTTTAGTTCTTTTTTTTTTGAAATGTTGGTTTGGTATTGCGTGCTGATATTTTTTTTTATGATGGTTGTTGTAGAGTATGAGAATTATTACCCAAAAGATAAGAAGAAAATTCCCAAGGAAAATGAGAGTAAATCGGAGTCAAAAGGTTTGTTTTTATTTTTTCCTTTTCCCTCCTATTATTGTTGTTCTTGTTATTTTTATTACTTGTTTTGGTTGTTTAAGGGATATAAATTATCAATTCAAGGTGGGATCATGTGTATATCTGATGATGTTGAAACAATAATTATTAAGTGCTTGATGGATTGTTTATTTTTTCCTTTTAAGAAGAGATACATTGTATATTAGCCAAGGCAATTTTGCTCCCTAAGTGATTTAGGGCCATTATTTTTTTTTTCCTGTAAGATGTTTGGGGGATTTTCTTTGAGCATTTTAATAAGTCTCAAAATGATGCCTTCTCTTTATTTCCTTCCCATGCCCATCTTCTTCTTGTTTGCATTGGTGAGGAGAAGGGTAACATTGGATTCTATTTCAGGAACTTTTAACGTGAAGTTCATTTAATCATCTTGTTTATTTGAACCAATTTGTGCATGAGGCCAGGAGTTTTAGTTTATATCTGCCAATCGCAAATTGCATGTCCTTTATACTGATGACGAGGATTTTTAATGAGAATAGGATTTCTACTTTGTATGAACAGTGAATGTTGTTTTATGTGACATAAGCACATGATGACATTGATGAAGTTTTAACATGGTTTGCTTGTTGATGAGGGTTTTGATAGAGGCTTGTTTCATATTAGTTTTCATTATGGTCTTGTAACATAACACATTTAAAGTCTTTGGGAGTGTGTGCATAACAACACAAGCATAGGATGCTACACCTATGTTGCTGGTCTTAGGTGTTTCTGAATTAGTGTTGTCAAAGGTAAAAGGTGCCAAGTCTGTAAAATTCTGATGCGCTTGCCTGAATGAACCTAGGCGATTTGCTATAAAGTAAAAAATATATATCATATCATATTATATAAATTTAAAATATATATCTTCCCAATTAAGATTAGATCATTAGAAAATTAAAAGAAAACATAAAATACCATAACATAGTCATATATAGTTATATTTTTCACTCTTGAAACAAAATAAGATAATTTAAAGCGGTAAGTAGCCTCGTTGAAATCCAACACTTGAGGCTAATAAAGTTGTCTGGGCCTCACCTCACTTCTCCTAGAGCGCCTAGGCAAGTGCCTCAGCACCTCTTGACAACATTGTTCTGAATGATGATATATTTGGGAATATTATTTCTGTAAATGATGCTCAAAAGAAAGACAATTGGTGGATCACTTTAAATTATTGTTGTGATTGGATGCATACATTTACTCAACTTACTAACGCATGATAAATGCATAATTATTTCTAAATCTTTTTATTTAGATAAAAAGAAAAGATTATTCTAAATCTGTAGTCAGTTAAGTACCATTATTCAGCATTCCCACACAATAGTATACTTTCATGCTCTATGATTACCATTTTTTTTATGATTTTCCAGAGGACTCTGGTGGTGCTGGTGGTGGAGATTCCCAGAACTCTGTGAAGCAGTTTCAAAATATTATCACTCCTTTAATATTCCTTGCCTTTGTGTATTCTTCAATGTTTTTCAATACTCAAGAGCAAAAGCAGGTTATAATTTCTGAACTACTCTGAGCAGTTGATGTCTCTTTTCTAATAATAATATAATCTAATACATGTAATAAAATCACTGACATTCTTTGTTTGAAATTAGTGTCTAGAAATGTGCATTATTCTGTGCACATCACTTGGCTGTAATTCCTCCTAATGCCTCTGCCATTATGGCAGCATAGAGCGCATTAGACCTCAGTATTTGAATGTTTCTGCTGTGAATACCTGAATATGAAGGTTTAGTTACTTTAGCTTTTAAATAGTGCAACTTCTTTGTACCATGGGCTTACTGGAAAATCCTTATTGGAGATTCGCAATCATTGAACTTTAGAGTTCCATGCATTACTAATCATACTTTAATCATTCATATTTTTATTTAATTGATGAGGTATATTTAAAGCACTTGAAATCATTGAGCATATCCTCATAAAAGTCCAACCAGCTCCTTCCAATCATAAAAACTGAAGTTTGATTAATTCAACTTTCATATTTCATTGACAATGGGTTCCTTTTTTGAAGAGAATTTGGTAGCCTAGCTATTTCATTTCAGTCATGTTTTTGGGGGAATTGGACCACATTGGCGATACTATAATTGGACAGAGGTAGATTTTGCACGTCTTGACTATTGGTGGCTTTCAATTTCTTTGAATTAAATATTATATCAATTGATATGATGAGGTTCTGTGAAATAGAGTTTATACGCTTGTACAGAAGTACTGTGTTCATCCAGCTTTTAAATTGGGTATAATTAGCTGCTTGTTTCTTATAGATCCCATGATTCTTTATGTTAATTTATCTGAACCCAAATTTAGATCCTTGAACTGATTTGAATTGTTCTCTTTTGCTGTGCATTTTGTTTCTTTATCTGGATATCGGACCTTGTCAAGTAGATTCTGATGCCACATTTTCTGGTTCTTCTAAATATATACCATTTCTTCATCATTAAGCTGTTTGACATGTTCTGCAGATTAGTTTCCAAGAGTTCAAGAATAAGTTACTGAAACCTGGTTTAGTGGATCACATAGTTGTTTCAAATAAATCAGTTGCAAAAGTACATGTGAGGAACTCACCTCAGAATGCAAATCATAGCAGTGATAATGTTATTGGTACTCCTTCCAGAAGGAATGTTGGCCAGTACAAATTCTATTTTAACATTGTCAGTGTTGAATCTTTTGAAGATAAGCTGGAGGAAGCCCAGGAAGCTCTAGGGATTGATCCTCATGATTATGTCCCTGTAACTTATGTGAATGAAGTGAACTGGTTTCAAGAGTTGATGAAGTTTGCTCCCACATTCATGCTTCTAGGAGTCCTGTGGTTCATGGGGCGAAGAATGCAGAGTGGCCTTGGTGTTGGTGGTCCTAGTGGACAAGGAGGCCGCGGAATATTTAACATGGGAAAAGCACATATTACAAAGCTGGATAAGAATGCCAAAGATAAGGTATCGTGACTCGTAATCTAGGAAGTAAGCTATATATGTTGTGCTATGGTTCTGTTCATCCTGTTCCACAAGGAGTAAGCACCATCCGATTTGAAAAACATGTTGTATGTTAATATTTTGTCCTGATGTTCATATTATGTTTCTTTGTTGTAGAACAGGATTCACAGTGCACAAGGCACCATAGTCACTGTAACCAAGCTCTTCACCATCTTAGCTCACTTAGATTGTTATAGTGCTCCGATCACATTTCTCTTCTCTAAAATGATGAAATAAAAATTGTTCTGCCTTGTAATCGTGGCATGTTTCATATGATGATCTAGGTATTTTTTAAAGATGTAGCTGGCTGTGATGAGGCCAAGCAAGAGATCATGGAGTTTGTACACTTCCTTAAGAATCCAAAGAAATATGAAGAGTTGGGAGCTAAAATTCCAAAGGGTGCCCTTCTTGTTGGCCCACCAGGCACAGGGAAAACACTTCTTGCAAAGGCAACTGCTGGTGAATCTGGTGTGCCTTTCTTATCCATGTCTGGGTCAGATTTCATGGAAATGTTTGTTGGAGTTGGGCCATCCAGAGTCAGAAGCTTATTCCAGGAGGCAAGACAATGTGCACCTAGCATTATATTCATTGATGAAATAGATGCAATTGGTCGAGCAAGGGGTCGTGGAGGCTTTTCAGGTGGCAATGATGAGCGAGAAAGTACTCTCAATCAGTTGCTTGTTGAAATGGATGGGTTTGGGACCACCTCTGGAGTAGTTGTGCTTGCTGGCACAAACAGACCTGATATCTTAGACAAAGCATTGCTAAGACCTGGTCGGTTTGATCGTCAAATTACCATTGACAAACCTGACATCAACGGCCGAAAACAGATTTTCAAGATCTATTTAAAAAAGCTGAAACTTGATAATGAGCCATCTCATTACTCCCAGCGACTTGCTGCTCTCACTCCTGGATTTGCTGGTGCAGACATTGCAAATGTTTGCAATGAAGCTGCTTTAATTGCTGCAAGGAATGAGAGTGCACAAGTGACAATGAATCATTTTGAGGCAGCCATAGACAGGGTAATTGGTGGTTTGGAAAAGAAGAATAAGGTATTTTGTCCCTTCGCTGCATTTTTTCCCGCTTAAACTAGTTCATGACATGTTGATTGTGTTTCTTCATACTTCACTCAGACATGGATGTCCGTACCATGTATAAGAACTTGGTTTATATTGTCAGTAGACATGGCACTACTTTAATAAACTTATCTTGATCATTTGGAATAGATGCATTTTCCCTCCTGTGCTAAAATAAACCACATGCAAGTTTGTGGGAACTTTAACTGATATGATGAACTATTGCATTGAGATGTCTATCTTGTGCTCACCCCCCTATGACCTCCCATACTTTATGACAGCATAAATTTTTCCATTTCAATCTTTTAATCTCGCTGCCTTTTCCTGTTGTTATCCATCTAAATTATTTTTTAAAACATGGAGCGATAAGTCAATTATACTGTAGAATTAATGTGAGTCTTTCTTATTTTTATGTTTCAACCCACAAATTGAAACATGCCAAGGGGAAAATCTCTTGCTCTCCATAGGGTTAGGTAATGTCTCTTGTTTACACAATTTGAAATTCAGTATAGTGGACCTCAGATGTTTATTTTGTCTGGTCCCTTAAAATACATTTTATTATCACTGGTTAAAAGTTGAGCTAAATAATTTCTGTTTCATTATTTAGGTCATAAGCAGGCTTGAAAGGCAGACTGTTGCGTACCATGAATCTGGTCATGCTGTTGCTGGTTGGTTCTTGGAACATGCCGAACCCTTGCTTAAGGTAACAATTGTTCCACGGGGTACTGCAGCACTAGGTTTTGCTCAGTATGTTCCCAATGAAAATCTTATGATGACCAAAGAGCAGCTTTTTGATATGACTTGCATGACACTTGGTGGTAGAGCTGCTGAACAGGTAAATACCAATCCCTCTCATCATGTTTTTCTGCAGTACGATCTCATATATATATTTTTTCTTTATAGGGTTAGTATATTAACAAAAAAACAGAAAATACAACAAAGAGACGAAACCCAACCAACAAAAGGGAAAGCAGACAAACCGGCTTATAAAATCAAATAAAACCTGTAATAAATTTCGGGAACTAAAATTACAAATAAAAAATCTCGTCAGAAAATCCCCAAGCAATACGAAGCTTTCTATCAGTAACCGAAGTAGCTATATTGCAAAGAGAATTAACTTTTCAAACGATACCACTAAGAATATCCCTATAAGCCATCAAACTATTATGAGGAACATTACCATGAAATTTAGCATTTCTTTCCTTCCAAAATGAAATAAACGGCACTAGCTACAATCAATCTCACAATCACTGATTCAAGAGAGTAGCTCACACTCAACTTAATGAACCAATAAATGGTGCCAACCTAAGAACAATGCCAAAATGAATTGGAGCATCTGGAGCATATATCATACTAAATACGCTGATAGAAAGGGCAATCAAATAATAAGTGATCAATATCTTTGTCATCACCTCTACACAAATGACAACGAATAATATGAATAACACCATAGGCTATGAACTTATCCAAAGTAGTATGGGCTTCATGAATAGCAATCCCTAAGAGGAGAATTAATGGTATGACCTGTTTATGCCAAATAAGTTTCCAACCACTCTACTTGTTCTGAGCTGGACTAATAGAGTTCCAAACACTATGATTAGAAAAATGCCTCTAGGGGCATCCTTCCAACACACAATGTCACTCCTCCCATCATCCGAAAGGAAAGATGATCTTATATTAGTGAATCTGGATTTCTATTCATAGAGATACACACAATGTCACTCCTCCCATCATCCTGAAGGAAAGATGATCTCATATTAGTGAATCCGGATTTCTATTTGAAGAGGTACTCACAATGTCACTCCTCCCATCATCCGGGAGGAAAGATGATCTAATATTAGTGAATCTGGATTTCTATTCGAAGAGGTACACACAATGTCACTCCTCCCATCATCCGGGAGGAAAGATGATCTCATATTAGTGAATCTGAATTACTTGATAAGTTGGATTCTTGATCTATCGATACAATTTTTAACATATATTAACTAAAAATGCATATTGGTTTAGTTTAAGGGTTAAAATATGTAAAGATCTTCTAAACTATAGATTGCTTTAATTGAAACCCCCTTTTAGTATGTGAACAATGAGGTGTTTGGATTTTGACCCCCTCTGTTAGGTTTTGACCCAGATTACGATACCACCACCAAATGAAAGGTTCAATCACCACCTAGATTGGTGATGATACCACCACCAAATAAAAGGTTCCATCGCTGCTAGTTCTTTCATACCAATTTTAAATCCAAGCATTGCTGAGCTTGACTATTTAAGACATGGGCAATTTAAATCAAAAAATCAAAAACTCAAATTTTCGAGCTTAAAAATGGTTTTTAATATCAAAATGTTGTTTAGGAGGCTGAAAGGATTATTTCAGTGATCTTTTAAGTTGATTTAGTGGTCACAAGGGTGGAGTTTCAATGGTGAGTGGTTTTAGAAGAAGTTCTAATGACACCATGGTTGATGTAATAAAATCAAAGAAAATAAATATAATTGGTGACAATGAAAACGGTCTGTAATTGAGTCTTTGTACAATTTAGCCAGTTCAAGTATTGAGCGAAAGAATCCTTTATGTTGTGGTCATCTAAATTTGTTGCCTGACCCAGGACTTGTACATAATTAAGTTTTAATTCTCCATCAGTTCTTAAAGGCATGCATTTCTAGGTCTTGAATGTGTTCATTTTGATGCATACTCAAGCTTTTAGCTTCTTGACTTGAAGAAAATGAGTCTCAAGTCTGAGACCCCAAAACATGATGCCTTTTGTGCAATCAAGGTGCACCATGAATTATCAGTCTTGTGTATTAATGTAAAGGAGCTTCTACATCAGATGTCAGACTCCCACTTTTTATAAGAAAAATCACAATACTTTTCATAATCCAAATGTTGGCTTTCATTACTAATTAAATATGTGCTATTCAAAGTTATTGAAAGTTAAAAAAACAATTCTATATCATAGTATACATGATTTCTTTAATCCCGCTGTTTATTTTCAGTGTCCTTTCTTATGACGTCTCTTTGACATGTAAAAACTGTGTCAAAGTTATAAGAGGAAGCACTTCACAAGATTTGCCCATGCATATTCTTAATGTTATTTTAATATTTATGAAATGTATGAAGTGTAAGGCTTAATAGATATTGAGCTTGCTTTATAGGGTCAGTTTTCAACATCTGGTCCCTCACTTTTATGTTACAACCGTGTTTTAACAGGACATGTAGTTTCTAGTAGCCATAGTTTCAAATTGAGGTTGTGGTTGCAATTGTGGACCCATACCATGGACTTCACAGATGTTAAATTACAGTCGTGGCTTTAATGTCAATGTTATTTGAGGAAGCTCTTTGCAAGATTTGCTGATGAAGATCCTTATGTTATAACATTTGTGAAATGCATGAAGTGGAAGTTTTAATAGATCTTGAATTTACTTGAAGTTCAAGAAATTTGTGTTGAATAGAACATGTTTTTAGATAGTTTCAAATCTTGGGTCGCATTTGTGAATCACATTGTGGACCACAGTTGTTAAATAACAGTTGCAGCTACTGTTATCATGCATTCATTAGTAAATTTTGACAAACTTTAGTGTCACGTCCTTCTCTAATATATTTGCTAAATATATACAAAAATAACACTTCTAGTAAGTAAAAGTCATAGGAACAACATTATAACTATAAAAAAGGTGAAAAATGAAAACATGACTTGAAATACAAAAACTATCAAGAACTAATTTTGCAACGGGACCATTATTTTCATTATAACAGCTATTACCATTGTTATATGAAGGCGCAGCTATTTAAAACCATGCTAGAAGCAGCTTCAAACCAGTGCATTTGATATATTCTTTTTTTGACATCTATTAGTCTTTTTATTTGATTTGGTCGTATCATGGGTATATTTTATTTTAGCTAAAGGAACTGTACTTGTTGCACCATTTAATGGAATAGTTTTTCAAGGTCAAGAACTTCAGACCTTAAGATATTGTATAATTTAAAAAGTGCTGTAATTTACCTATGACAGATTTTGCTGGGAAAGATTTCAACAGGAGCCCAAAATGACTTGGAGAAGGTCACTAAGATGACTTATGCCCAAGTGGCTGTTTATGGTTTTAGTGATAAAGTGGGACTTCTTTCCTTCCCTCAAAGGGAAGATGCTTTTGAGATGAGCAAGCCCTACAGCAGTGAGACGGGAGCAATTATAGACAGTGAAGTAAGGGAGTGGGTGGCCAAGGCATATGACTCTACCGTGAAGTTGATAGAGGAGCACAAAGAGCAAGTGGCACGGATAGCAGAGCTTTTACTTGAGAAGGAGGTCCTACATCGGGATGACTTGGTTAGAGTTCTGGGAGAACGACCATTTAAAAGTAGTGAGCCCACAAATTATGATAGGTTTAAGCGAGGATTTGAACAAGATGACAAGGAGTCTAAGGAGACAGCAAAGGGTGGGACCTTGGATGATGATGGATCATCACCGTTAGAGCCGGAGGTTGTTCCTGCGTAGTGATTTAAAAAATTGTGTAAATAGTTTATTTTATCTTATCAATTTGTAGTGTTCACTACACGGAACACGGAACCAAAAAGAAAAAAAAAAGTGGTAAGATTCACTAAATGTGCTTGTGCTTTGTTAAGCGTTTTCATTAAATTCCTAGCATGATAGTAGACATGTGAAAAGCTTTTTGACACAGCATGTAAATATTAAAGATTCGAAGGTTTTAATCCACTTTATTACGTAGAAATTCGAAAGCATTATTGAATTGCTCTTTTCATCAATTTATAATAGACGCAAGTAACTCACTTATGTTAGGAAAGTGTGTACAAATGATCCCCTGTATATCTGATTTTGTGAATCTTGGGAATGTGTTTTTGTTTAAGATTATATATATTTTTTTAAATAAAATTTATTATTTTAATGTATATTTTTAAAAAACAATAGTTCAAAAATTGTACTCTATCCTCCGAGAAGAACAAAGGCAGGGGAATTATCTTCTTTTAAAACTTGACATATTAGCATAGTTGTCAATATCGTTCTGGTATTTGTTTTGGTTTTTCGATTGGTATCTGTTTTGGTTTTTCGATTGGAACGGAACGTTTCGGTTTCGGGTCGTTCCGATCAAGGTAGTCAAAATCGCGAGTGAACTCGCAATCTCGTACCTCAGCAAACCTGGTTCGACCAGTAGAAAAATCGAAACCGGTCAAATTCAGTCAAACCCGGTCAAAATCGGGTTGACTCGTAAAATCAGACCGGACCGGTCCGATTTTACGATCCAGGTTTTTTTTTATTATTATTATTTTAACACAAAATCTTGCACTGATTTGTTTAATCACCTCTTATATTTATACAAAAAAAAATTACCTTCTTATTTCTCATCCGATGTGGGACAATTAAAGAAGGAAAATTTAAAAGGAGAGTGAAGACTCTCGGCTGGATAGGGGAGAGTCTGGAGAGGAGAGTCTGGAGGAGTCTGAATTGCGAAAACATTTCATTTGTCCAATGTGGGACAAATGAAATGTTTTCGCTGGAGAGGAATTGCGACTCAATGGAGAGGATTATTTGTCCATTTTTTAAACTTGTACCAGTAGCCACCAAATCATGAATAAGCTAGACAAATTATATATATATATATATATATATCATGGAATCACTCTTGAAAATCAGTAATATTAACTTTCAAATTTATACTTAAATAATATGTTGGAGTTGGAGCTAGTCCTAGTAATATACTAATATTGATGTTGACTGTTGATACCAGTATTAGTAATTTAGTACTAATAATCCTTTCAATAATAATACTTTTGATAAATATATTAAAAATAACGAGGAAAATGACGGACATGAGATTGATTTTAATTTATATAGCATATCATTAAAATATTTATTTAAAATATGTTTGTTTTTACCTAATAAAATTCTATGGACATAATTGTTTTGTAATGTGTTTTGAAGTTATTTTACATTATGTACGAACCTAAACTAATTAAGTTTTATGTCCATAATTATACTATTTTGTATTCAGAAATATTTTACATACGATTTTACGATTTTTCTTCTCACACGATTTTAGTTGTGATTTTACGATTTTTGTACGGACAAATTCGGGTACGATCTTACGATCCGATTTTTCAGAGCCCTTTCCGATTCGTGTCAAAATCTCGATTTTGACTACCTTGGTTCCGACGTGTCATTTCGGTGTTGTACTGTTCATATATAATTAATTATATATATATATATACATATATATATATGAAAAAAATAAAATATTAATTTAACAAGTATAAAACCAGACACAAAAACTCTTATCTTAATATAAATTAGTTGGTATGTTATTTTTTTATTAGATTATTGAATTATAAGAAAAACCTAAAAATCTAAACTAATATTTGTTTTAAGAAAATAAGTTGAGTTATTCTCTTAAATATTTTTTATTTATTTATGCTAGTTTATCAAATATGTTTTTAATACATGCTATTTTAGAAAAGAAAAAATTGGGAGAATCCACGTCAGAAGTGAAGGGCCCTTTGCTAAAATTCTTTTACCCTAAATGAAAATAGAAACAAATTAAAAAAAAAGAGTGAATCATATCAGGCTGCTGCATCATGCATCACGAAGAACACAGAAAAAGAAATCGTACACTTTAATTAATTAGATGGGTATTCCGTGTCTGCTTTCACTTTCTTCCATGCTTTTCCTGATTTATTGCTCTGATTTCACAGATACATAGCAGCAAGAGTAAAAATTTTGAATCTTGGACAGAACGCCCGAAATGGAATCGAGACGTTCCGGCCAGAATTTAGCCGGAATTTCTAGAACAGAAAGGAATTCAAACCGGGACAAAAACGACGCTGTTTTGTTCCGTTTTTGTGAACGGAAAGTTCCGACCGGAAAGGAACGGATTTGACAACATTACATATTAGTGATTGCGATCGTTTTCCAACCATGTTTCAATTATGCTCTTTACTCTAATTGGTGATTGCGATCGTTTACCAACCATCGTTTTCAATTATGCTAACAGTCATTATATTAGTGATAGCGATCGTTTTCCAACCATCGTTTTCAAAACAATGAGTTTGTGATACGAACATCATGATCACGTGGTAACGCAACCCACAACCAAGAATGAGATCTGATCCCGGAAAGCCAAAATAGATCTGATAAGAGTGTGACACAATGAAAACCTGCCTCAAAGCACCAGCACTATTGGAATTAGTAGAATGACGCCACGAAGTCAGTTAATCTTCAATAACTCAGATTCAGTTCTTTCAAGAACTAAAGAATGCAAGAATCATTCGCACACATAAACTGAAAAGTTTTAGAATTAAAATTAATCAATGGCTGCCGAATTAGGGTTACATGAGCTTAAATAGTTCTTAAAAAGTAACCCTAATGGACCTCTGTGGACTTAAATGAGGTCCACTGAAAACTGACCCAAAATCCTAAATTAAAAAGCCCATTACTTAATCCAAGCAAGTCTTGGATCCTAGCTGAAAACAAAGTCTTAATTAAGCCCAAAGAAGCCTTGGGCTGTAGCTAACTAACTTAAATAAAGCCCATAAGGTTTATTTATTCTCTTCCATCCAGCCCATCAATCCCATGTTTCCATGTTGTAGTAGGATTCTTTTGGATCCTTTTGTTGTCCTAACTCCATGGCCCAAATAAGGTTGTATTGGACCCCTCATGCACATGGATAAGATGTACTAAAGTCTCCTCTTGATACTCCAATGGTCCTTGCAATTTCTGATCGGGTTGAAACCTTCAAGACCAATGCATTCATTACCTCTTTCAATGCCTTTGTCCTAGACCACGTGATTGGACCATTTGCAACATGTAATGGTCCTTGCTAGTGTTTTTGGGCTGTTTCGCATCATCCCCTCTCTCCTCGAAAGGATTCGACCTAGAATCAATATCTGTGTCAAACAATGTAAGATCAGCAACATTAAAGGTAGCATTAACACTATATTCACCTGGAAGATCAATTTTGTATGCGCTGTCATTTATTCTCTCCAAAACCTGAAATGGACCATCACCACGAGGCTATAATTTTGATTTCTTTTGGTTAGGAAACCGTTCCTTCCGCATGTGCACCCAAACTCAATCACCAAGTTGGAAAACAACCAGTTTATGTCCCTTATTTGCTTTAGAAGCGTGAAGCCTGTTCTGTTTCTCTATTTGCAGTCGAACTCCTTCATGGAGTTGTCTCACCAGCTTTGCCTTCTGTTCACCATCTAAACTTGCCCTTTCTTCACAAGGTAAAATAATTAAGTCCATAGGAGTTAGTGGATTAAAACCATAAGCAATCTCAAAAGGAGAAAAACTAGTGGTAGAATGCACAGTTCTATTATAAGCAAACTCAACAAAAGACAAACATTCTTTCTAACTTTTCAAATTCTTTTGTATTACAACACGCACGCAAAGACACCAATTCCCGGAAAGCCAAGTAAATCAGGTTTGATAGGAGTGTGACACAAAGATAACTTGTACCTAGGCACCAGTACTATTGGAAACGAAAACCCCCACCCAACGAATATAGATTCGCGAGCGAGAAGTATAAGGATGACGCCACGAAGTCAGTTGTTCTTCGATAAGTCGTTTTTAGTTCTTTAGAGAACCAAGGAAGGGAGATTATCCCACCAACACACAAGTGCTGCAAAGAAGTTTATTGATCTGAAAATATGAAAAAAAAAACCCTTACATGTTTGGTTATGCCTCTATTTATACTGACTCTAAACTTAAAGAAACCCTAATGGACCTCCTTTATGTGAACTTATATGAAGCCCACTTACAATTGACCTAAATAAGCAATACTAACCCAAAACTAAGAAGAAAATAATAAAAATCCTAAATAAGCTTGGATAATTTCCTCCTTTGTTGCTGATTTAATTACTTTCCTTACTATGTTAGGAAAAACATTAAATAGTCCTCCCCTATTTAGGAATAAGATATGGCCAACTTCCTTACTTAATTAGGAGAATAAATTGCTGGCTTTTTATCCTTGTAGCATTAGGAAATAAAACAAGCCTAACAAGGCTGGTATTGGGCCGGACATATCAACCCCTTGTTCCACATGAATTGGGCTCTCCTTCATGCTTCTTAAATGTCTCCAGCCCTTCTTGGACCTGAATTAGATGAATTAAAGGTTGTTCTTCATGCTCCTTAAATGTCCCAAGCCCTTCTAAGTCCATCTTGCTCCATAAGTTCTGAACAAGCCCATTCAATGCTTCTTTAAGCTTCTTTGCCCTAGCTTTTGTGATTGGCCCAATTGGCACCTCCAATGGATCATTGGCATGATTACGCTTGGTGTTGGGCTGATCCGCATCAAGTTGAATTCATTGAAACTTTTCCTTACGTGATCAAGTATAAGCAAGGAAAAGAGAACATCGTAGCCGATGCACTTTCGTGCAGGTATGTTCATTTACACACCATAAATACTAGATTGCTAGGCTTTGGATATGTGAAGGAATTGTATGGTAATGATTCGTGCTTTGCTTAGATTTATAATGCATGTAAAAATTCGGCTTTCGGTAGGTTTTATTTAATGGATGGTTATTTGTTCAAAGAGAATAGAATGTGTGTTCCTGCTAGTTCTTTGCATGAATTACTTGTTCGTGAAGCACATGGGGGTGGTTTAATAGGTCACTTTGGGGTTGCGAAAACCTTGGATGTATTGCATGAGCATTTCTATTGGCCAAAAATAAAAAGAGATTTGCAACGAATTTGTGAACAATGCATCGCTTGTCGAAAGGTAAAATCTAGAGTACAACCACATGGTCTCTATACACCATTACCAGTGCCTACTGAACCTTGGGTAGATAGATATCTCTATGGACTTTGTTTTAGGTTTATCTAGGTCAAAGAAAGGTAGAGACTCTACTTTTGTTGTGGTTAATAGGTTTTCTAAAATGACGCATTTCATTGCATGCCTTAAAACAGATGATGCATCTCATATTGCAGACTTGTTCTTTAGGAAGATTGTACGTTTGCATGGCATTCTTAAGAGTATTGTGTCAGATCGTGATGTTAAATTCCTTAGCTACTTTTGGAAGACCTTATGGGAAAAGTTGAAAACCAAACTTTTATTTTTGACAACAGGTCATCCTCAAACAAATGGGCAAACTGAGGTAGTCATTAGAACATTATCTCAACTTTTGCGTGTTGTAATACAAAAGAATTTGAAAAGTTAGAAAGAATGTTTGCCTTTTGTTGAGTTTGCTTATAATAGAACTG